>CM046441.1:5104679-5704679 GCA_025506515.1 Flaveria trinervia
TTCATAACACAATGATTGAATTGGGTTATAATGACACGTGAATCTTGATACGTGGTTGTAGTTAAAAATATATAAATTAAAAAAATGAATAATGTATATATATATATATATATATATATATATATATATATATAAGTTTAATACTTTTAAATTATTTCTATATAAGTCTCCAAAATATATTGATAGCCGGCTCGTAGCAGATTTCCTTAGCGAAAAAAGGGAAAGTCACTGTAATGGGAAGTGGGCTACTTCAAGGCCACCACGAAGACATTCATAACAAGCTCTACCGTAGTTTTTAGCGGATAACCCCAATTTAGGTTTAATAAAGGCCTTCGTTCCTCGGATTGGGTTGGTGACCGATTAATCAGTCTCTACGACCGGATCCAGTTTGAGAGATGAGCTAGCTTTCTTCCGGGTGTGAGTGGAGTAGAATGAGTGTAGCCTATGTGATGTTTTGCTTGTACAAGGGGTTTAGCGGGTGGAACAACACATAGATCTTTAAAGAAAATAAGATTCTTTTTATAGAATTGAATAATTACTTATGCATCTTTACTTTAATGACTTGTATGCGTTTATTCTTGTGACTTGGACATCACATTTGTTTTTTAGTTTTAAGTCATTTTAAATGGAGTAATTGGGTAAAACAAGAATATATAATGTATTTGGGTGTTTACTTTATATAAGCTTGTGAAATTACATTTGTTATGAACTGAAATTCAATTTTAAAATAAAGTATAAGGGAACACAAAATTGAATTTAAAATGGTTATTGGATTTCAATAATACCAACTTTTATATATTGATCGGGATTAATCCCAACTCAGCAAATGTTTACGAACACTTCCAACTTTGAGCTTATTTTCCTGCAACAATCATTTACTAATTGAGAGTTAATACCGTTAGTTTTTTTGATAACGTGGACTACTTATATGACCAAAACAGTAAGCAGAAAGTTGAAATCAACTATCCAGTCTGTTAGTATGAAGTTTCTGCAACCCAAAACCCGTCAATCTTCATCTTGTGATTTGAACCACTTGACTTGTTAAGGTAGATTTCACATGACGGTGGATGCTAGACATTGAAAAAAAGACCTAATAGAGATTGGGGGCGGGGGAACCAAAAAGTGCCTCAAAGTTAGCCTCATTTCATAAAAGAATTAACGAGCATTAAGTATCAGTTAGTAAGGATTTTTAAAGGAAAACAATCTCAAAATTAGAAGTATCCGTAAACATTTCCTGAGTTGGAATTAATCTCGACCAATAAATAAAATTTGAAATTATTAAAATCCAATAACCCAATTTAAAATTTGTTCAAGCACAAACATAAAGTTACGAGCTACAAAATTACGTTGTTGTGTTAAGTGTTAACTAACAATATATATTCAAAAATTAAGATAAAATTACATTCTAAGACTAATATAAAATAAGTAAAATATATTGTATTTGACCAAAAAAATTAAATAAAATTTATATAAAATATAAATTAAAATAAGAATGTTATAATTGTATATATTTTTCGTGAGTAAATTACACGAATCGTTCCTAAGATTACTCAAATTTCACCTTCTCCTTGCTTTTTAGACACCACACAACCACCACCACACCACCAATTAATCCACCACGCCAATATGCACTACCACCACAAGCCTTCTCGCCGCCACCACCACACACCAGCACCTCACACCACATCTCTATCACCACGTGACCGTTTGACCAGGGACGAAACGTGTTACATTTTCCCAACCTTAGGATTAAACCTATAATTTTTAAATCCCAACGACAAAAGATGAAATTTGAATAAAACTCGGGAGCGATTTGTGTAATTTACTTTATATTTCACTTATCTCAAAAGTTATACAAGAAAAACTAGATATGTCTAAACCAAGGATAAATATTAAATAATAATATAAAAAGCTCGAATATTAAACGTGGAAGATGCTTATGGATTTGTATTAATTGTTTATGGATTTTCGTTGTTAATATTACATATAATTACTTGACTAGCGAACTATTTATTTATTATTATAAGATAAATTAAACTTATATAAATAATTTGATTTATTTATGAATAAATTTGATTGCAAAAGTAAATGTAAAATGATGATAATATGAAAATATAATGCATGTAGGGTTGGAAAGAAAATGATCACTTTTCATGAAAGAGTGAAAATCTAATGTGAACAACTAAATAAGTGTTTATGTTGTTTATTCTAAGCTCTTAGCCTTTGGGTCGAAGAAAGTCTTAGAAAATACATAACTAATTTTCACATCTACATTTGATTCTAAATGATTCAAAGAACCACTTACGTCGTTTCGATAAATTGACAAGAAGAAACTGATTTATAAAAAATTAATAAAAAAAGAGAATTCTTCCAATTTCCTACATCAAACGACCAAGGTTTAATCAAACCTCTAGATGAATTGTTTAGTGAACTTGATTTATCTCCTTGGTGATAACTAAAAAAACATTTAAGGGACGTTTGGTACACGGGAATTCAATGGAATTTAATAGAATTGAAATCTGAATTACATTGGTTATTGTGTTTGGTTGGCAGTAATTCATTAGAATTGGAATTTGAATTCCGTTCTGCACATGTTTGGTTGAGAAATAAATTAGAATTAGAATTGGAATTAATTCTCTCAAATTTCTTCCAATGAAGGATTTCAAAATCCTTCCATATATTGAAGGATTTCAAATTCAACCAACCCCGCCTCACCACCAACCGCCACCTACCACCCCGTTGACTGCCAACCGACACTACTGACGATCCTAACCGCTGCCAACTGCAAGATCGGTTTTAATACTCAACACAAGTATTTTCTCTCAAACTCACTAACAAGCACTCAACAAGCAGAGTTCTTTTAAGAGTTGATTATAATATACTAAGTAACACAAGAAAAGCACAAAAGAATGATTTCAAGATACTTGTATATATTATTTTTCAACTCAAAGTTTATAAGACTCTTACAAGCTTACTACAAGAGTTACAATGAGAAACTATATATATTACTATCTACAACCAGATATACTTTGATACCAGCTGGAATCTTTTAACTAAAGCAGATACTACAAAGCTATAGTTTAAGGTATCTAAGATAATGTCTTATCTAAGATATGGTAGTCATGACATGTCCATGACTTACCTTTTGTCACCAATTAAAGTTGGTAACATGTACTAACATATAAATGTGAACAATGAAATAAAGTATGGTCAACTACATGGCATTTTAGGAAAATGCCATGTAGTATCACAAGTCTGCAGCGGAGTGTCAGAGACCATACTTATGTCTACTGGTTCATTAGTAGCATCTTCCCAAGGTTAACTGGCTTCGGAAGAACAAGTTCTTCTGAAGCCTTATATACTTCAGAAGAGGTTGCTTTTTTCGGGGCTTAGGAACTTCTACTTCGGAAGTCATTGTCTTTGAATTCTTCTAAGTCCTGAACTTCGAAAGAGAAGACTTTGTCTTCGGAAGTTGGAGCTTTTCCTTCGAAAGTTGATTTTGCACTTTGTCTTCAGAAGAACTCCATATCCTTCGGAATTTCCATATTTAGCTTTGGAAGTCCCTTATGAGTTGTACCAAAAATAGTCTAAGTGTTTGGTTTTGGTTGCCCCAGCCTTCTTCTTGATCCAACAAACTCCCCCTAGGCTGATGCTACCAAAACCCCACTTGTTCCTGCTTCTCAAAACTTTCAACACCAAGGAAAACAGATACTTATCTGTTTCTTTGTTTTTCCCTGAAGTGGTGCTGAGAAGTTTGTACAAATCATTCGTGTACAGGAGATCCAGTCTGTCACTTTGAATGATATGTACCCTCTGCTAAGTCCCTCTGAAGAGAGTTAGTTGATGGGAGTTATAGTTATACTCCCATCTAACTATTAATTCCAATTCAGGGCCTTCGACCATTTGTAGAAAGGCCTTGCCTTTGGTGGTTGACCTTTCCTTGTCTTCCTTCTCTCTCAGCTTCAACTTCTCTTCAATCTTGGCTTTTGCAGTTAACTCAACAAGATGAAGGCTACTTAGATGATTTCCGATGTGAGCAGCTGTTTTAGAGTTGGAGGGATTGGAGAATGGCTTCTCTGCTAACTCAACAATGTCGAATCTGCTAGAGTGTAGCAGAGAGGAGGCATTCAGCCTGTTGCTCTCTCCATTCTCTCTCTCCACAACAAAGTTGTGAGAGGCTTCATTGAACCTCCACTGAATAATCCTTTTTCTAGGCACAAGGGGCTGACTAGGAACCTTGTCCCCTTTCTTTGTATCCAGTAGAGTCACCAGATTTCTTCTCAGCTTCTTCTCATCCTCGTTTAAGGAGTCAGAGTTGAGGTCAAGGAGTTTAACAGCCCGGTCTAGTGTTTCTCTAGGCAGATTAAGGAATTGATCTCTTGTGAGGGAACATGAGGATCCATCAATGTAAGTCAGCTTGATAGAATCCTTCTCACAGGAGATGTCACTTAGGGCTGTGCATTTGTTGAGCTTTATCTTGATCTCCTTAAACTCCTCTAAGGAGAGATGTTTGGAAGGCTGAGAGGATGGTCTGGATGGTTGTTGGGTAGGTAAAGGTGTTTGGGTTCTAGGTAAAGTTTTAGGTTGAGGGATGATTAGTTGAGTTGGTTATGGTGATGAGATGGGTAAGGTGGTTAGTGTAGGTTCAGGGGTGTGAGGTTCAGAAATGGGTTCAGTTTTGATAGGGAAAGGAAATGGGAAAGGCTCAGGTTGAGGTTGGGGTTAAGTTTGGGTTGTAGGTTAGGGTTGAGGTGTTGATTTGAAGATCATCCCATGTACCCTTCTATACATCTCTTTCCTTTTTCCCATGCGAATGTCAGCATTGATGTCATTGACAAGTCGCTAAAGTGTCTTTTCAAACATAGGTCCCACCTGCCTACCAGAGAAGCCATGAGCCCGGAGATAATCCTTCATCCAAGATTTCTCACCTATCTTATTGGTGGTAATGACCCTAGCTTCTTCTTCCTTCTTCTTATTCTCCCTCAACTTCTCTCTCACAACTCTCTTTCTCTTTTTCTCCAGTTGATCCTGCTCTTTGTTGAAGAGCCATAGGATTGTATCATTATCATGTGGAGATAGTTCTTGAAGAGAGAAACCCCTGGAGGTTAGGAAAGATATCATTCCCTCCGGAGCTATAGATCAGCTTCCCTCTTCTCCTTTTCTTTTTCCTCCTCAAAGACCAACCTTGCTGCTTTTTCCTTTTGTTCAATCTACAACCTAGTTACCTTTTCTAGCTTTACTAACTCCTCTAGTGGTGGCAGGAGTATATTTTCACTAACAGCTCCAAGCTTGATGAGCCTGTCAACGATCTCCACCTTTTTTGTTGTTGAATGCCTCCTGGTTGGCTACAGCTGCTTTAGAACTGGCAGCTAGCAACTTCCCAGTTAGGAGTCTACCTTTTCTTTTGAGCTTTTCAATCCTCTCCTCCTTCTGAAGCTCTTCCGCAGTCATATTCTTCTTTCCTTTATCATCTTTGAAAGTGCTTGACTTGGTGGTTCTTGGATGGAGGGTTCAGATTGAGACATGGTGGATGGAGATAGTGAAGTTGTATGAGCTAGAGGTCGGTTGAGAAGTCCTCACTATTCAACTCAGATGCCAGCTCTAGAATTACATCTATGATGATTAGATCCTCGGACAAAGAGAATAATCGTTTCGCAACTTCTATCTCAGCTTCGGAAGAGTTAACTTGTTCTTTTGAGACTTTGACTTCAGCTTTGGAAGTTTGAGGCAATGCACCATCTGTCCTAATAGTTTTGGTTGCTGGGCCATCAGTCCTTATTTCCCTTTCGAATTGAATCTTAGGTTCCATTTGGACCTTAGGTTGACCAACTTCTTCCATAGTGGTAGAAGGTGCACTTAACCTCTGAAGCTCTTCAGCTCGTTAATCTGGGATTCACTTCCAGTTGCAAAGATAGATCCAAGCTGGACATATTTTGCTCAAGAACATGAACACTTGGTCCAGCTGTTGTTTCAATGTCATTCAATAAGGATTGATCGAATGAAAGAGAAACATCATTAGCATCAGTTGACTGAGAAGTAGTATTAACTACTGCCTATTCCTTCATAATACTACTTTTATCAGTTTGGTGTTGTATGTTATCAGCTGATGAGTTATTGGACTCATTTTGCTGATGACTTGTTAAAGCTCCACTGGTTCCTGAAATGATCATGCTATCGGATCTACCAATGAAGGGAGCTTGGGATTCAGAGACTCTTAGAGAACTTGAAAGAGGTCTGGGTAACTCAAATAGCTAATCTTCATTAGAATCATTTTGAGTACTTATTCCAGCTACAACATTCTCACAAGATGGTTTAGAATAGTATGGAAATAATTCTAAGTCAAAAATATGATTAGGGCCATTCCCCCTAACACAAGGAATGTGCTCATTAACAACAATGTTGGATGATTCCTCAAATTGTTGATTTTTGATGTTATAGACTCTATAAGCAATAGAGGTGGAGGAATATCCAACAAAGATAGCATCATCCGACTTCTCAACAAATTTTGCCAAGTTCTCCTTTGTGTTAAGTATGGTACACCTTCTGCCAAAAGACCATACAAAGCCAATGAACGGTGGCCTCTTGTTCCATAGCTCATAAAGGGGTTTTTCCATGCGTCTTAACAATGAGGACCCTATTTTGCATATAGCAATACAGTGCTGACTACCTCTGCCCAGAATGTTAGAGGCAGCTTTAATCAGCTAACATGGTCCTAGCAGCCTCAATCAATGTCATGTTCCTCCTCTTAGCAACACCATTTTGTTGAGGAGTAAAAGGTGCATTGTATTGTCTGGTAATACCTTTTGAGTTACAGAATGAGTCAAGAACTTGATTATTAAACTCAGTCCCTTGATCACTCCTAACTATCTTTACCTTGTGATCACTTTAATTTTCAATTCTAAGAATAAATGATTTTAAAGTTTGAGCAGGTTCATCTTTAGTTCTTAAAAAGAATACCCATGTAAATCTTGTAAAATCATCAACTATCACAAGGCAATATGATTTCCTTCCAATGCTCATTATACTTGTTGGACCAAATAAATCCATGTGCAATAAGTGTAATGGGGTGGTGATAGAGTTAACCTCTTTGGATTTGTGAGAGACTCTATGTTGCTTTCCTTTCAGACAAGCCATACAATTTTCTTTACAGAAAAATTCCTTTTTGGGCAGGCCATGTACCAAGTTTTTTTTAACCAATTTATTCATGGTTTTAAAATTTACATGACACATACGTTTTTGCCATAAGACAGACTCATCATCATCAGCTTCGGAAAGAAAGCATGATACTTCACCCAATGGGGAATCAATGTTTATATCCAGCTTGTACATATCCCCTTTTCTGGGAGATCTAAGAAGCACCAATTCCTAAGGAATTATCATCCTAGGTTTGAGGATGATGCACTCATGTTTTGTGAAAAGCATTTGATCACATAATTGAGAAACACTTAGGAGATTGGGTTCAAGTTGCTTGACAAAGTTCACTTTGTCAAATCTTAACAAGCCATTAGATACACTTCCTCTGCCTGAAATGTATCCTCTGGTCTCACCTCCAAATTGAATAGGACCTCCATCAAAGTGTTGAAATTGTTGAAGTAGAGATCTGTTCCCGGTCATGTGCCTGGAGCATCCACTATCCACTATCCAGACATTATTGTTCATGTCTTGTGAATGTCCTTGCACATAAGGTGAAAAGTTAGTTCTGATTGGAAACCCAAGCCTGGCTGGTCTTGGGTTTTTCCATTGATGATGACATAATTGAACCAAAATGAATGGTAGAGGGATCAATTAATGTATTTGAAGAGGAAGGAGTGGCTGTAGCATCTTGTCTGATCTTCTATTCCATCCCACGGTTGGTCAGTTTAGATGAGCTTGTTGAAGCTTGAGTAGCATGACTTTCTTCTGAAGCTTCTTTGATTTCGGAAGAAGAGTTCATTACCTTCTCTTCCGAAGAAGCCTTCTTCTCAAAAGGTTTTGTGGAAGCTCTTTTGTTCTTTTGAGCGTTCTTTGGCTTGACTTCCGAAGCCATTTTCCCTTCGAAAGAATGAGGTTCTTCCAAAAGCAACTTAGCTTTGGAAACCAACTTTTCTTTTCTCATCACTTGAACCATGTGATAAGGTCCAAATGTGAATCCTTCCTTGGTTGCTTCCTTTTTAACATTATTTGCATAATGTGTGCTTGCAGGGTTGTAATAACAATCTTTAGCCAAGTGGTTTTGCAGACCACACATTATGCATGTAATGTTAATCCTTGGGGATTTTGATGGCTGAGGTTTCTTAATCTTCTTGTCTTCCTCTACAGCCTTCCCCTTTGACTTCTGATCCTTAGGCAGGATAGAAGTGTTGGTACTACACTCCTTTCTTGAATTAGAAGTGCCTACCATTTAGAATCCAGCTGAAATGAAAACACTCTTTTGCTTTGGGTTAATCTTTAGCTTAGATTCAGTAACTTTCTTGGCAGTTCTTCTAGTTGAATTGGTCCGGTTTCTTCTAGCTTTGGTGGATTGGGGTTGATCATCACAAGGAGAAATGGATTGATTTACCTGTTCCTTCCCTGTGGTGGTCTCCATTATTGCATCATTCTTCAACTCAAGTGAAGATGGGTCAGCAGATGGGACCTCTTACTCTTTGGTACCACACCTTGGTTGTCTAATAGACTCATAAGAGTGTGGTGGAGCAATCTTATTGGTCCCCAACCCTACTTTGTTTTGATAACAAGTTTTGGAGTGGGAGGATGATGCAATAATGGCTTGGAAGTTTTGCTCAGAAATAGCATTCTTCCTAGCTTAAGCCTCAGTTATCACTAGCTTGACTTGAGCCTCAGTTAACTTGAATATTAAATCCTTGATTTGAGTCGTGTAATTAGTGTGCTCGTGTTTAAAGAGGAAACTGTTTTCTCTAACTCCTCAATTTTATGTTAATAATTAGATTCAACCCTTTTAAAATAAGCTTTTAAAATGTTTAAGGACTCAATATCAAATTTAATTTCCATGTTATAGTCCTGGAACATTTTAACCTTGGCAATACGCGCTAGAGTACAGAGATGATCATATACCTTAGAGTTGTCTGTTCCAGCCATGAGTGCCTGTGCAGGGGTGACATCTTGGACCATAAAGCTCCAATCAACTTCTTGCATCACAACAGCAGTTTCAGTTGATTTTCCAGCAGCTTTTGGTGTGGAAGGATGTAAGGAGGCATGAGTAGATCCCAGGTTGATTTGGGAGCTTTGTATTCTCTAGCAAAATGACCTAACTGGTTATAGTTGTAACACTTTCCCTTTGCTTTGTCAAACCCAAACTTGCTGCTTGTTGGGTTTTGAGGGAACTGCCTTCCTGTTCTCTTAAAGAACTTCTTTGCCCTGTAGGTTAACAGAGCCATTTGTTGGACTATGTCCATGTATTCCACCTCATCCGGGCTGAAACAATCTAGATCTTCAAAACAGAACTGAAAAACATTAGAGTGACTGGGCTGAGCTTGTTGAGACCTGGGGGTCTAAGGGGATGCGATGTAAGGCCTAGAAGAGCTGGAAAGCTGCTGGGAGTACAACAAGTACTGCTGAGGCTTAGGGGGTCTTGAGCCTTCAGCAACCATGAGAGCACTGATTGAGGAAGGCTTGATGGTCTGCTTCCTTGACACAACTACTCTTGTTTTCCATCTCCACACGGTATCCATCCAGAATACCATATAACTCAGTCATTGTGAGTGTGTTCAAGTTCTCTGTCCTCTTGATGGAGACACTGTAGAACGTCCACTCGTTGGGAAGTGCACTCATGAATTTCCTTGAGAGGTCTCTCAATTTAGGAGCTATTCCCACAGATTGAATGAAGGAGATAAGACCCATGTACCTGAAGTATTGCTGATGCAAGGTTTGTCCAGCAATATGAGTAAAGTTCTCAAATTGCTGCTTTAAGGAATCTTTCTTTGAGTCATTGGAGTTGGAGTACATCAAGGTTAAGGCATCAAACAGTCCTTTAGAAATTGTGCAATTCTCAAACCCCACCATAATGGAGTTGGGAATTGTTGTCATCAGGACTGTCATTGCCTTTTCATCAATGTCTATCCGCTTGACGTCTTCTTCAGAGTAGTCCTCCACTGCCTTTCTATCATGGCATCACCACCAGCAGGTGAAGTCACCTTGGCTTGTAGGGACCATGGGCAATGGATCTCCACATGCGACTATCTTGATATCTGATGAACCCTTCCATACGTCTACTCCATTGTCTGAAGTTCTCTAGGGTGATGATGGGTGCTTTAGTCATCGTCCCCATTTCACATTCAGATTTCTAGTTCAAGGCCATGTTTTGAGTGTAGTGAAAGAGTGAGTAAACAAGAGGTTGATTATGAAGGTTAGATCACACAATCAAGAGCCTAAGAAGCTCTAATATCAATTACAGGCTTGGTTTTGATACTCAACACAAGTATTTTCTCTCAAGCTCACTAACCAACACTCAAGAAGCAGAGTTCTTCTAAGATTTGATTATAATATACTAAGTAATACGAGAAAAGTACAAGAGAATAATTTCAAGATACTTGTATATATTATTTCTCAACTCAAAGTTTACAAGACTCTTAGAAGCTTACTACAAGAGTTACAATGAGAAACTATATATACTACTATTTACAGCCGGATATACTTTGGTACGAGCTAGAATCCTTTAACTAAAGCAGATACTACAAAGCTATAGTTTAAGGTATCTCAGATAATGTCTTATCTAAGATATTATAGTCATGACATGTCCATGACTTACCTTTTGTCACCAATTAAAGTTTGTAACATGTACTAACATATAAAGGTAAACAGTGAATAAAGTATGGTCATGTCACACCCGCAACTTCCACATGCGGAGTTTTACCGCGAGACGTGTGAACAAACTAGGATCACAGTCATTAGTTACTCAGAACGACACTATATGTCACATTCAAAACAACCCAACCAAATTTTAAACGTTTAAAATCATACGGAAGCGTTTTGTAAATAAGACAAACCAAAGTAAATAAATGCATAATATGGCAAAAAACGCACCATCCCAATGTTCAAATCCCATAAATAAAAGGAAAACAAATATGTCTATGAAATAAAGCCTTAAGATGCATGCTGGACCCGTGTTGTGCTCCTAATGACAAGCAGAGCTAACGACCTGAGAATTGCATACTAAAATGTCAACACAATGGTTGGTGAGTTCAAGAGTTTGCGTTTATCATAAATATTAATAGTTGTATAATATAAGAAGTGTATTGAAATAGATAGCTAGTCTAATAAACATTGTGATTTCGTGATTGAAGCTGACCATGTTGCGTTTGTTGCCTCCCGTCACGACTTACCAGGTCGTGACGATGTTTGTGTTTAGGACAATATTGCACCAGTTTGACCTCGAGTCACACAGGTGGGGCTCGTCACATGCAGTAGTACTACCCAAGATTTCCTGTTAGTTACCATTATTAACGATCCAAAAGTGTGAGGACTTTTCAAGGCATTAAGCACTATGTTAAAACATACACAACTTATAGTAATAAAATATCATTTGAGTACAAGTATGTTACATCCCTAGAAGAGAGTTTATAAAATAGAAGGGCATGAACTCACCAGGTGTATAATGATAATGAATAAAGAGACTCGTGATAGGTGCAAAGACAACCCTTCAAAGGTTACCTAGATCACACAAGTACATAAGTACGTGTACACAGAAAACTCAACAACTCTAGGTTAACCTAGTTGACCCGTTTGACCCGTTGGTGGCATATTAGATGGAATATTGTTTAATCATGCAAATCAACTTATCATACACGAATATCATGTAAGTTATCCACGTGCATCATATCATCAACACAAGTTCTACCTAGGTCATCATACCACACTAGATCATCATAACCACATTACTAGCATATATAGTAACAACCAAAATTCAAACCCAATCATGATCTCCTAATCACTAACCATAATTCATCATCATGTATGATCATCAAAATCTATACTTCATACATAATCAACCAAGCATCCATACAACTAAATTACACAACAAACATCATCCACAATCATTCTAATATGATCTTAACATCATAAGCATGTCCAAATCATCACATCCAAAGTTCTACAAAAATAAAGTTTCCCTATTGGGAAAGTAATACCAAAAGTGCTCTAGCATCCAATTCAACCATAATTTCAATAAATATATACCTAATCAAGTTCATAGCATACATTCTATCATGCTAATCACCTCCAAAACATGAACAACTTGATAAAACATACCTTTAAACATGTAGAATCAAGAATTAAACTTGCTAGCACTATGGAACATTTGAAACTAGATCAAAATAGATTGTTTTGTGCTTGTTGTTGATCAAATTCGAATGGTGGGGGGTTTGGGATTGGTTTCGGCCGCAATGGGGTATGGGGTGGGGATTAGGGTTTGATTTTGATTAATTATGGTAATATTTAGTTAAAAAGTATTTACAAAATAACCCCTTTAATTATATTTTATAAAAACTAATCTTTCTATTACTTTTTAAATAGTTTTTAACTACCAAACACAAGTATTATTAACCAATAATAATAATAATCCTACACATTTACAATAAGTCACACAACACACGAAATATATTTTACACGCTATCGCGTTATCGCATAAAATATATAAAACAAATATTTAAAATTCTATAAAATCATGAATCACATAATCACAACTAATAATCAACATTATTAATTAAATTATTATTGTTTATCATAGATTATTATTATTAAGTCACCAACGTTCAACGACAACTAGCGTGTGCTCACAACATGTGTATGCAAGACTTAATGGAACTAACGGATTTTGGTAACGGAAAATTACCGGATGCCACATGTATCCAGCTGACCTTCAAAGTATGGTCGGCTGTAGGTTGTAGTATAAGTATCTCTGGTCCTTGTATCTTATTGTCATTGCTTTGTAAACACTTGTACGGAACTAAAGAGAAATATACATCATCCTTGAAAACCAAATACTTGTGTTGTTGTGTTCTAGTTTTGTCTCTTTATTACTTGTGTTTTCTTAGCTCTCATATAAATTGGTTTTTCTAGTTTTCCATTTGATCTCTTAAGTGTTATTGAATACTCTCTACTTGTGTTGTTGTGTTGTAAAAATGCATTGCATCCTTCTAACGGTCTTGTATTTTTTTTGTTTTTTCTTTTAAATTTTCACTTAAAACCATAAAAATATTTTGAAAGTAATTATAACGCTTTTTTTCATGATTGTCTACCAGTTCAATTTGGACTTTATTTAATATTTACACTTATACCCACGGCTTATGTCAAATTTACAATTAATCTCCTAAATTTTAATAACATTGTCTTTTAATTAACTTACATTACAACCCATTCACACTAATAAAATACATTTAAATAGTTTTTTATTACTTAACTTTTTCAGTGATTCATTTTCAAACAATATTTCTTCTTATTATACAATTTTATTATCGTTTCATGTGTGAATCTTTTACAAATGTTTAATATTAACGTAAAAATTGTTTAGGATTTAAAAATTTTAGAGCTCCCGTGTATAGCACGGGTCAAGACAACTAGAAATAATAATACAATATCTTTAAAATGAGAAATTGATAAGAACAATATAACGGATATGGAAAGAGATGACTCGGGTAGGGTATCACTAAAAAACGTGGGGTGTAACTAACCTATTTATTTAAATCTTTTTTAATATTGCACAATGACATGTAAACTGAATAATAAATATATTCAAATGTGTAAAACATACCCAATGAGTAAAGATAGACTAATTTAATAGGAAGAGCACTCATCAAGTTTGAATAAAATAAATATATAATATGAGTAATTTAGTAGAAGACGGTTAATGTTTAGCACAACTCAATATAAATTTGAATGATGTTATTTTATAGAAAGTTGAGTTTATGAGCGTTTGGTTCGTGAAATTTATTGAAATTGGAATTTGAATTGGAATTCAAAGGCATTGTATTTGTAATTCAATATTTTTCATAGGATTTGAAATTCAAAGGAACTGAAATCCATTGATGGAATTTAAATTCCAAATTCATTTCTAGTGAAAAACACTTATAAAGAAATTGGAATTTATCACCCGTTACAAACTGTCACCACCTCAATGACCACCGATCATCGCCGCTACATACCACCAACCACCGCCGCTGTCATCGCCGACAATTGACCGCGACTACCAACCGTGCCCGTTGCATAAAACTGACCGTACCCCACTGCCGCCACCACCAATAACGCCCGTCGTCTTGACACGATTCGGTAACAGAGGTCGGTGACAGTAGACGGTTAGGGTGGCGGCGGTCGGCGGACGGGGTAAATAGTGGGCGACAGTGATCGACGTCGGGTGCGGCGTCGGCGGAGGTCAGGGGCAGTGAGCAGTATGGCGGGAACGGGCGACGGTTAGTGGTTGAGGGAAGGGACGGTCGAGGTCGTCAGCGGTCAAGGGCAGCAGTCGGGGTCGATGACAATCGGTAGACAGCAATGGCGCTTAGCGATCGGTAGACAACAATGGCGCTTAGCGACCGATGGCGGTGGGCAGGGTGGTAGGCGGCGGTCAGGAGTGGCAACTGTTGGGATCGGTGGGGGACGCGCGGTTGTCGGGGTCGGCTGGGGGCGACGATAGTTGGTGTAGGCGGCGATCAGCGGTTGGGGTCGGTGTTGGATCAAGAAGAAGGCTGGTGCAACCAAAACCAAACACTGGGACTATTTTTGGTACAACTCGTAAGGGACTTCCGAAGCTAAGTATGGAACTTCCGAAGGATATGGAGTTCTTCCGAAGACAAAGTGCAAAATCAACTACTGAAGAAAAAGCTCCAACTTCCGTAGACAAATTCTTCTCTTCCGAAGTTCAATACTTAGAGACAATTACTTCCGAAGTAGAAGTTCCCAAGCCACGAAAAAAGCAGCCTCTTGCGAAGTATAAAAGGTTTCAGAAGAACTTGTTCTTCGGAAGCCAGTTAACCTTCAAAAGATGTTGCTAATGAACCAATAGACATAAGTATGGTCTCTGACACTCCGTTGCAGACCTCTGATACTACATGGCGTTTTCCTAAAATTCCATGTAGTTGTAACACCCTACACATATCCCACATCAGCCATGGACATGAGATATTCTTGGTTCATAAGGAATGTCTGGCCTCTAATATCAACAACACGTTTTGGGGGCATTGGTTGTGGATGAGAGTAGAACTTCACAGTTAAGCATGCTCGGGTGGGAGCAATCCAAGGATGGGTGACCTCCCTGGAAAGTTTTCACTTGGGCAACCAAAAGCAAATCCGTGAGCTTCTCGTGGGCAAAGCTGACAATATTGTTGATGCGAGGGACCGGGTGTTACAGAATGGTATCAGAGCCACTCCTTTGTCGCCCGGGGTGTAGGACATACCTCACCAAGGATGGTGACTTGGGCGCATTGGCTGTGGATGAGAGATTCCTGGTTCATAAGGAATGTCTGGCCTCTAACATCAATAAGTGTTTTGGGCGCATTGCTGTGGATGAGAGGAGAACTCCATAGTTAGCGTGCTTAGGTGGGAGCAATCCAAGGATGGGTGACCTCCCTATGAAGTTTTCACCCGGGCAACCAAAAGCGAATCCGTGAGGTCCTCGTGAGTAAAGCGAATAATATTGTTGATGCGAGGGACCGGGTGTTACAATACATGATCTAGACCACAACAAAATTAATGTAGAGTCAAAAGGCAGATTGCCTTTTAACTAGTGACTATGACATGTCATAGCTGACATCTTAATATATTACAAAAAAGATAAAAGTACATAAAAGAAAGTACAGACTCAGACCTTAAGGTACAGTTATTAAAAGCATGGACCTTTCACCAACTCATGTAAAGTTGGTGTCTAATCAGATTCGTAACGGAAAGGTGGTCTAGCTTTAAAGGTACATTAGATAATAGCATGTGTTCGAAAGTCTTCCAAAGAAATTTGTCTTCGGAAGACTTTGTCTTTGAAGCTTCGGAAGACTTTGTCTTGAAGCTTCGGAAGACTTCATGTTTGGCATCAGAAGATATTGGTCTTGGCTTCGGAAGATTTCACACTTAGAATGTTTTCTAAGGAAGAGTGTGAAACTTTTGAATCATTCTACTTCAGTACACTTGTGCATGCATGCAGGAGAGACATTAGATGTTTTGGGTTACATCAGCCTTATATGAAACCTTACAAACTCCCCCTAGGCCGATGCTACCAAAACACTTGAATACTTCAAATATCAACAATCCTCATCATGATAATGACCATCCCTTTCTTCATAAGATGATTAGGATCACTCAGAATCTCATATTGTCTTCTTATATCAAAGTAATCATGCAGAGGTAGATTGAACATGTCTTGCCATATGTAGACATCTTCAATACCTTGATCTCTAATAACATGCCATCTTTCTAGATTTGTAGTGTATGTCTAGGATAAGATGGGTCTTCCTGATGCTAGAGGAGCTACTTGAATTGGAGTTGGTGTAGATTCCTCTTTTTGCACATCCTTAGGATGTTTTGACTCATCCTGAGGTTTGGAGATGGATGCCTCTTTCTTCATCTTCTTTGGGTTTGGTTTAGAGGCCATCTTTTTCTCCTTTTTGAACCTTTTAACTGAGAAGACTGGCCTACAGCACCTGTTGATCTTCTTGTCTTTCTTAGTTGGGTCTTCCTTTCTCACAGATTCAGATTGAGATAGGAAAGAACCCTGCTGTGGATCAGAAGTAGAAGCTTGCTGATGCTCAGCAGGAGGTTCAGGTTGTGTTGTCTCAAATGGTCACCTTAACCTCCACTTCTTGAGGGAACTAACTTGGTGGGGAGTGTAAGTCAACTAGTTCCCCTCTTTGAATCTTTTGTTTGATCACCCTTATATGCCCATCCATAGTGGATAGAGACATGGGGCCAAGTCTCCTTCCGGAGAATCCATACAGCTTCAAGAAGCTCATCATCCTTTACCTATCAGCAGACTTCTTCATACTCTTCAAGATGATGGCTCTTGACTTTGCAGCTTCTTCCCTTAACCTTTTCATTGTGATTTTTCTTTCTTTGGCTACTTCAAGTTCAAGCTGTTTGAGATACTCAAACTCAATGTATTCAAAGGATAGGGGAAGAAGTACATCTACCTGATAGAGGACTGTGACACTCAGGTAGTTGATCATTTTGATCCTATCAGTTTCTTTGTCAACCTGAGGTTCTTGTGAAGCCACATCATCTTGTACAGGACTTTCTTGAACTGGAGAGAGGGTAGGCACATGCTTGTAGAGTCTTTTCTGTTTTCTTTCTTCTTTGATTTGAAAAAATAATTTTGCATCCTCTACATCCTTTCTTTCTTTTGACAATTCCATGTCAACCAATTCATTTAATGCATCCTCTTCTTTCTTATTTCCTTTGGTCTGTAAGTTGCTTATCATGACTGCCCTCAACTCATCATCCTGAGTGTTTGGCCTGAAGGAAACCTAAATAACAGCTTCCATAAATCTTGCAGACCTAGTAGAGGAACTTTCTCCTCTTAGCTTCCTCTTCCTCTCTCTCTCTCTCTCCTCCTTAATCCTTAGAAGTCATTTTCCTTTTCCCTTTGTCACTCACAGACCTTTGTGATTCAAGGTGTAGAGAGCTTTATCCTTCATTGCTTGGTGTAGCTTCCAAGCTCTGGCCAGAGAGAGGTTGTGATGCACCTTCACTTGTAGGTGCTTCACTAAGGGAATGAATTTCTGAAGTAGTTGTGGATGTGACAGGGCTCTCAGGCTCTACCATTGGGTCTTTAGTCAAGGTTTCCTCTTTGAAGCTACTGCCTCAAAATCCAGTTGACCAATAGTATTACCTAATTGCCTTTGTCTCCTTCTAAGTCTGAACTCCTCAGTAGTTTTGTCTTATTTTTTTTGAGCCAGCCTGTCAACTTGTCTAGATTGGCTTGGGTTGACAAGTGGCATGCTGATAAGGTCAAGACCTTCATAGTAGTTTAAGGTCTAAAAATTTAAGACTTTTTGCTGCCCTTGAACTCATTGAAGAATAAGGGCTCTTCTGTTGGCATCATACATCCACCCTATGATGTAGTTGGAAGTTCCTTGAGGTGGAGATGACATTACCCTTGGTATTCCTTCCTCAAAAAGACTCTGAATGAAGAAGTCTATAGAGTCCACATCAATGTGAACTTGAGGAAGTTACTGAGTATGAACAGTTGCAAGTGATGACAGCGAGTCCTCAATATCCATACTCTATGAGGAACTCCCAGCATCTGTGTTTGTGATGACTTTTTCCCCCTTTTTGGTAGCATCACCCACTTGCATAGGTGAGCTAGAGGTCGATCAACCACATTCACAGGTTCTTATGTTCCTGGTTGAGCTCTTCTTAAAGGTCTCCCAACTAGTTTTTCCTTAAGATAAGATATCTTAAGTTGCTAATCATTGACCCTGTTTTGCAGGGTAGTCACCTGAGATTCAAGGTACTAACCTTGGAGACTAGATAGGTGCATGTTTTTGATAGTTTTTACACCTTTAGTCTCAGATTCCCTCATCTTCATCAGAAGAATCATTAGGGGATGAGAGAATTAGACCAAGGTCTTCTCTCTCCACCAGCCTAGAGTTCTTGGCTACTGGTTTTCCCCTGCTCAATGACAGCTTCAATTGAAGTGTCAATAGGCTGAGTTGTCATGGTAAGGTCTTAATTATGTAATCACTTACTGAAGTGAGAGCCTCTTCAATATAGATGTCCTAAATAGGTTTAGAAGTATCCACCTTAGTGATAGGTGACTGATATGGGCTAGACATAGGTGATTCAAGAGCACTAATATCTCTTTGAGTAGAGGAAGAATAAAGAGACTCATGATACTCACTGAAACCTAAGTCTTCATCAGTATAGAAGTCAAGGTCGGGAATTGATTAGTTTAAGTCCAAAGGTTGGGGATGGTAGATGTCCCCTAAAGGTTATTCATCTGGTGTAGAGACTCATAATGAAGGCTCAAGGCTGTTGGGCTTGTGAGCTCACCACTCTGAGCATGAGGAACCTCAGGACTGATAGTTGATTGGATGGGAGTGGTTTGCAACTCAAGAGAAGTGGGAGCTCTAGATTCCACTTCTTTGTGTGTGGGTAATGATATGGGGGCCCGCACAGACATAATAGCTTGTGCAGGGGTTTGTTTGGATATTCTTTTGTAAGTAAGGGTGATTTGTGGTTGTTTTGGTGGTTAAGATGTAGAAGGTGTGGGTTCAACACTGGCTTGTGTTGCCAGGTTGTCACCTTGAGCAATGAGCTCTAACATTTTTTGGATCAGGGCTGTTCAGAGAAGCAAACAATTGGCTTCTTCAAGATTTTAAAAATGACGGGCTTCATCTGTCCCAATTTAAGAATATTATCTATTTCCCTCAAGCATGAGCCTAGTTCACAGTTGAGATGTGTTGAACATATTTAGGAAACATGTAATATTCTAAGGAGTCTAAGTTAGCAAGCAGATTTGTATAAACAAATTGAGAATACTTGAACTTGACCCCTGAATCATCCCATGCATTATAAAAGGAGAGATATTTAAGAATATGGTCCCATCCCCCATGCTTGTTGGATAAGTTGTGGATGACCACATGTAGTAAGTACTTCCACTAGGATGAAACCTTCCCTTTTCTGAAGGTTTTTACAAAGAAATTCCTTTCATACCTATCTACTGGAAGGATTGCTTAACAGCTTCTTTAAGAAAGGACAATTCACCTTCCTCATCATCCAGCTGAAGATGAGTGTTTATGATGGCTGGAGTGATGAAGATTGTCCTCCCCTACACTGTAACAGACAGTGCCTTCTCCCTATCTAGAATAACCTCTTGACAAGTTTTCCAGAAATCAAGCAGATGATCCTTATAAAAAACATGATCGACGGTAAGGGAGGTAGAATAGCTAGACAAAGCCACCAATTGGCAAACCTTTGAGAAGTGTGGATCTTTCTCAGAGTTTAATAGGGCAACCTGATTGTGTTGCATGTGTAACTACATGGATAAATCAGGGTCATTTCTTCTGTTAAGGTTGGCCATTTAGGAAAGCTTAATGGTGAAGGAAAGAAAGAACGAAGGTGGTGGCAAAGAGAATTTCGGGATTTAGGTTTGGACGAAAGATGAAGATGATAGAAAGAGGGGGAAATCATTGGGTTTATATGAACAGGATTTAAAACAAAATTAATAAAAGAAGATAAATTTTGAAATCTGGATGTCGGTCCCACCTCTGAAAAGTAAGTTTGCTTTTTGCTTAAAAAGTAGTTTTCTTTAAACTCGAAAATCTTCCAAAGGTAAATTGTCTTCGGAATTTTTAATAAAAAGTCTTCCAAAGCCAAAATGACTTCAGAAGAATTTCCTAAGAGTTTTTTTTTGAAAATTTTGCTTCGGAAAAAAATTAAGACTTAAAGGTTTTATTCAGCTAAGAATAAAGCTTCCGAGAGTTAATTTGCTTCGGAAGAAAATTGTCATTAAAACATGTAAGTGCCTAAAAGAAACTTTTAAGCTTTGGAAGAGATTTCAGACATTTTTTCCGAAGGCAATTTACTTAGGCAGATATTTGTTTTGAAGGCATAAGTTTCTTCCGAAAATAAAATTATATCTTCTGAAAGAAAAAGACCAAGATTTTTCAAAAATTCTAAGGAAAGTTCTTCTAAAAAGATTTTCATCCAAAGAAAACAAGAGCTTATGAAGATGATAGAATAGACAACTTAGGACACACAGGTTTTAAATAATATGATTAAGTTTTAAAAAAAGCTACTCAAAGTTAATCATCCCAATAGCTGATAAAGATACTTGAATCTTTGTTCATCAAAGGCTTTGGTCAACAGATAAGCATATTGTTCATTTGTGATAACCTTGACTAGTTTGATTAATTACTTTTCAAAGTTATCTCTAATTAAATGATACTTGATATTGATGTGTTTGGTCCTGGAGTGCTGCACTGGATTTTCAGTGATAGAGATAGCACTATTGTTGTCTATGTGAATGGGAGTCTCCTTGAAGTTTAATCCATAGTCAAGCATCTCATTTTGAATCCAAAGCACTTGAGCATAGTAGCTTGCAGTAGCAATATACTCAGCTTCAGCAATTGATGCAGAGACACAAGATTGTTTCTTGCATTGCCATGAGAAAACCCTTCCACCAAGAAACTAACATCCTCCAGATGTAGACTTTGCAGTCATATTGCAGCCACCATAATCACAATCTGTATATGCATACAGATTGAAGTCAGAGTTCTTGGGATACCAGAGGCCAAGTGTTGAGGCACCTTTGAGGTATCTTATAATTCTTTTGGCAGTGATAAGACGTGACATCTTGTGGTTGGTTTGATATCTTGCATAAATACATGTGGCAACATGATATCAGGCCTGCTAGTTGTAAGATACATAAGAGACCCAATCATAGCCATGTAAAGGTGTTCATCCACACACTCCCCCTCAAGATCAGGTCCAAGGGAGTGGTTTCTTGCTATGGGTGTCTTAGCAATCTTAAAATCAGTCATGTTAAACCTTTTGAGTATGTCTTGAACATACTTTGACTGACTTCTGAAGATGCTATCTTCAACTTTCTTCACTTGAATTCCTAAAAATAAATTGAGTTCCCCCATGACACTCATTTCAAATCTGTCCTTCATCAGCTTCTCAAAATCTTTGAAGAGCCTTGGATTAGTTGAACCAAAGATGATGTTATCTACATATACTTGAACTAGCATCAAGTCATTTCCTTGTGCTTTGATGAATAGAGTTCCATCAATAGTACCCCTTCTATATCCATGCTTATAGAGATACTGAGATAGAGTCTCATACCACTTCCTTGGTGCTTGGTCTAGCCCGTAAAGAGCTTTATCAAGATTGCAAACATAATCAGGATGATCAGGATCTGTAAAACCAGGTGGTTGTTTGACATACACCTCTTCATCATTTCCCCATAGAGAAAAGCACACTTGACATCAAGTTGATAGACCTTGAAGTTTTTGGATGCAGCAAAAGCAAGAATATCCTAACAATTTCTAGTCTTGCTACAGGAGCAAAGACATCAGTGTAGTCAATTCCTTCTTCTTGTGTGTACCCTTGAACAACTATGTCACACCCTCAAATTCCACATGCGGGGTTTTACCGCGAGGCGTGTGACAAACCAGGATCTCAGACACGGTCATATCAAACGATACTATATGAATTTCAATAAACGTTTGAACTTCAAATCAGAGTAGTCATAAACGAAATAAACATCAGTGCGGAAGCGTAAACACGAATGTAAACCAATACTAAAAGTTCCCAAAGTACTATGCCAAAATAAAATGTTCAAAGCAAAATGAATGAGTTTGATGATGCATGTCCTGAGTGTGTTCTCTAATTGTGCAACATGAGCTTAAGCATTCCTGTGACCTGAGAAAACATGCTAAAGTGTGTCAACATAAAGTTGGTGAGTTCACAGGTTTAATAACAGATAAAAATGTTTGTAACTGTTCGAATGGTAAAGTAATTAAAGCATATCGATAGGTAGCTAGCCTATAATCAAGTTAGTTAGCGTTTCAAACCGAAGCTGACTGTTTGTAAGTTTGTTGCCTTCCCGTCACGTCTAACCATATAGTGACAAATGTTAGGTCAATAACGCACCCGTTTGACCTCCAATCAAGCTAGCGCGACTAGCCCGGGCGGGGTTTGTCAAACCAGTAGTACTACTCAGAATTACCTCGCTACACATTACTAACGGTTCGAGAATGTAAGGACTTTTAAGTATGTTTGCACTAACGTAACTGGCGATATAAACAATAATACTAGAAACCATTTATAAATAAAGTTTACATGTTTTCTCCCCCAAAAGGAAAGTAATGTAAAACAGGGGCCGTGAAGACTCACCTCGAATGCGTGGCAACAATAAAAATGTAAACACAAGGATCGGGTTCCAATTAAACTGGATTTCATTTAATATTTAATTGAGATTAAATATTAATGATGAGATTAATTATTGAGAATAGAATGGTATGTTTCGCGGTCACATTCGATTCGAGTACGGCGTAGGTCATTGAACATCCCTCCATTCACACGCGAGCACATTTAAACCCAACACACAATAAATACACAAACACATTTATCACGTATAAAGTACTTTTATACGTTTATATGTCTTTATAATAAGTCATATACGTTTAGTAGCATAATAACCCACACAACACAATGTGTAATAACCATACATGATGATTTATATGTATATATATATATATAATATATATATAAACACTAAACACATATGATAATATATATATATATATATTATATATATATATATATATATTGCTTATCTAATATTACATACCACCCATATATATATCTTATAAAAAAACTATATGAAACACACACACTCACGCATTACACACTCTGCCACACAACACATGCACTTGAAACACACCAACACAAACCACGCATAACCTACATACATACATCTATGCAGAACACATCCACATACATACAATCCATGCATATATGCATGCCTTTAAAGAGCACACACCTACATCAAGTAAAGTACACATACATTCACAGGGACACATACGTAGAACATATATATGCATCTATATTTACGCAAAATTCACACAAATAATTATATATATATATATATATACACACACACACAAACATGAACAAAACGACACCCACCCACACCGCCTTTAACCCTCGGTCGCATCCAAATCTGATCCGCTACAACCATACACTAATTCGAACGCACGCGACAGAACGAATAAAGTTAATCGAGTGAGATATCATACCAGTCATTGCAGGCTATTCGAGTGATGACCGGAACTACCGAAAACGATGACGGTTACAGCCAATAATCAAATCAACCGAATCGCTAAGTGAGGATGATGATGCTAGCAAGATTGTTTCACAGTTGCGGATGACAAAGGCTACCGGAATTAGTTATTCGGTCGGTGACAGTGATGGCGGTTAAAGATGATGGCGGCAGTAGGGTTTTTACGAATGTGGGTAAGTTTCGCAGGTTGCATGCATTATATATAGTCATATTAACTTAAGTTTGAGAAAAATGACACTTAGGTCCCTTATGTCTTCATAATGCAATTAGGTTGAATTTGTTTAATAACTTTTAAAGTTAGTTGCTAATAATTATAAAAATTACTATAGTCTTTTAATATTAACAAAATATTATAATAATAAATTTATTGGAGAAACATTAGATTATGAGGGCGATCGTAACCTGGAAACACGAGTTGTCACATCATCCCCTTGTTGAAGAAATTTTCGTCCCGAAAATTAAAATGTCAGGTTCAGTCAAATGTATGAGATTCAGTGATTTGTAACGTGTAAGACTTTGTAAGGTTTTGGCAGAGTTGTGACATCATCCCCTTGTTGAAGGGAATTTCGCCTCGAAGTTTAAAGGAAAAGGGATCTTAAGAATGAATACCTTGAGAAGTAGATGCCTAATCGTTGAACAGTTGTGGATATTTCTTCTTCATTTGATCTTCGCGTTCCCAGGTAAACTCTGGTCCACGCTTTGAGTTCCAACGGACTTTGACGATAGGAATACGACTATGTTTGTGCGTCTTGACCTCTCGGTCCATAACTTCCACCGGTTCCTCGATGAAACGCAGTTGTTCATCCACATGTATCTCATCTAACGAAACGACAAGAGTCTTATCTGTAAGGCATTTCCTCAGGTTCGAAACATGGAACACATTGTGTATTCTGCTAAGCTCTTCTGGTAGGTTCAACTGGTAGGCTACTGGGCCAACCCTTTTGACAATCTCAAAAGGCCCAACGTAGCGTGGGTTTAGCTTTCCACGTTTTCTTAAACGAAATACACCTTTTCAAGGTGACACTTTCAAAAGTACATTGTCGCCAATTTGAAATTCCAACGGCTTGCGCCGTTTATCTGCTTAACTCTTTTGTCGGTCACGTGCCGCTGCCATGCGATTACGAATTTGCACTATCTTCTCAGTTGTTTCATGAACAAGTTCAGGACCGGTAAGTTGACTTTCTCCAACTTCTGCCCAACAAATAGGTGACTGACACTTACGTCCATACAATGCTTCAAACGATGCAGCTTTGATCGATGTGTGATAGCTGTTATTGTAAGAAAACTCAACCAACGGTAAATGAGTTTCCCAGTGGTTGCCAAAGTCAATTACGCAAGCACGTAACATATCTTCCAGTGTTTGTATTGTACGCTCACTCTGACCATTAGTTGAGGATGATATGCAGTACTCATATCTAGTCGTGTTCCAATGATCGTTGCAAAGATTGCCAGAAGTGAGAAGTAAATCGGGCGTCACGATCGGAGATGATAGAAATTGGCACACCATGTCGAGAGACTATTTCCCTTAGGTAGATACGAGTTAACTTCTTCATTCTATCAGTCTCTCTAATTGGTAGGAAGTGTGCGGATTTCTTCAATCGATCTACTATTACCCAAATGGTATCGCACCCGCTAGGAGTTCGAGGCAGCTTCGTGACAAAATCCATCGAGATTTGCTCCCACTTCCATATAGGAATTTCTGGCTGTTGAAGTAGACCAGATGGCCTTGATACTCCACTTTAACCTTAGAATAGGTTAAACATCTGCTAACATAGGTGGCGATATCAGCTTTCATGTTCGGCCACCAATACAGAACTTTCAAGTCATGATACATCTTATCTGAACCCGGATGGATAGAATATCAAGACTTATGGGCTTCGTCCATCACTAGTTCTCATAAATTCCCATACAAAGGAACCCATATTTGTTCCATAAAATAGCGAACTCCGTCAGACTTGATCTCTAACTGCTTTTCCATGCCTCGCATGGACTCTGCTTTCAGGTTCTCGTTCTTCAAAGCCTCAAGTTGAGCATTACATATCTGATCAGGTAGTCCGGTGTGGATGGTGAGTTGTAATGCTCGAACTCGCTTTGGCTTAGGTGTCGCCTTTCGACTTAAGGCATCAGCTACTACATTAGCCTTACCCGGATGATACTTGATCGCACAGTCATAGTCATTCAACAACTCGACCCAGCGTCGTTGTCTCATATTCAACCCTTCTGCTCAAAAATATATTGAAGACTCTTATAATCGATATAAATGGTACACTTGGTACCGTACAAGTAATGTCTCCATATCTTGAGTGCGAACACAACAGCTCCCAACTCTAAGTCGTGTGTCGTGTAGTTTTTCTCATGAACTTTTAGCTGTCGGGAAGCGTATGCGATCACCTTCTCGCATTGCATTAGCACACAACCGAGACCTTGAATAGAAGCATCGCAATACACCACAAAATCTTTGGTTCCCTCGGGTAAAGACAATATCGGTGTCATGCAGAGTTTCTGTTTTAAGAACCGGAATGCTGATTCCTGCTTGTCAGCCCAACTGTACGCAGTGCCTTTTTGTGTTAACGTTGTAAGTGGTTGGACGATCTTCGAAAACCCTTCGATAAATCGTCGGTAATATCCAGCCAATCCAAGAAATTGTCGTACCTCCGTCGGAGTCTTTGGCGTAGCCCAGTTCTTGATAGCTTCTATCTTTGCTGGATCAACATGTATACCCTTCTCATTGACTACATGACCCAAAAATTGGACTTCCCGAATCCAGAAGTCACACTTCGAAAATTTGGCATATAGCTGTTCTTGTTTAAGTAATTCCAAGATCAGCCGAAGGTGTTCCTCGTGTTCCTCGTGCTCCTCCTTGTTCCTTAAATAAATCAGAATGTCATCGATAAAAACGATGACAAACTTTTCCAGGTAGGGTTTGCACATTTGGTTCATGAGATCCATGAAAACCGCTGGTGCATTAGTCAGACCAAATGGCATTACTAGAAACTCATAGTGACCGTATCGAGTTCTGAATGTCGTCTTTGATATGTCCTCCTCTCGGACTCTTAGTTGATGATACCCTGATCTCAAATCTATCTTCGAATAGAAGCTCGACCCTTGAAGTTGGTCAAACAGATCGTCAATGCGAGGTAGAGGATAACGATTCTTGACCGTCACTTTGTTCAGTTCACGATAGTCAATACACATGCGAAAAGTCCCATCCTTTTTCTTGACAAACAGGACTGGGGCTCCCCATAGTGATGAACTAGGTCTGATGAATCCTTTATCCAGGAGTTCTTGCGGTTGAGTAGACAGTTCTTGTAATTCCTTCGGAGCAAATCTGTATGGTGCTCTAGCTATCGGTGCGGCTCCAGGCGCCAAATCAATCTGGAACTCAACTTGATGATGCGGTGGAAGACCAGGTAAGTCTTCAGGGAATACTTCAGGGAATACTTCAGGAAAGTCACGAACGATAGGGATATCTTCGATCTTTTTTTCTTCGGTGATCTTTTCGGTGATCATCGCTAAGATGGTGATATGGCCTTTGCGTAGGCACTTCTGGGCTTTCATGTACGAAATGATGCCAGAAACGACACCACTTTTCTCACCCTGTACGGATAAGACTTCACCACTAGGAAGTGGTACACGAACAATCTTCTCGCGACAAAATATCCCAGCTTGGTTCTTAGACAACCAGTCCATGCCAATGACTACGTCAAAACTACCAAGTGTAACAGGCATAAGGTCTACCTCAAATTGTGTCCTGATAGCTCTAATTTACATCCTTTAAGAATATGAGTTGCCTCGATCATTTTACCGTCAGCTAGTTCTACGTATAACTAGGTTCTATTTCAGTTAAAGTTACATCTAGAAGTTTGCTAAACTTGGCAGAGATAAAATTCCTATCAGCACCGGTATCAAATAATACAGAAGCAAAGCAGTCGTTTAGAGGAAACGTACCGGTAATACATTTTGATCATTCCTTGCCTTACTAGACCCAATCACGAAAGCTCGACCCTTAGCGCGATTCCATAATTGTTGTTTCCATTTTGCCCTGTTCCCGTTCTTTAGTTGTGGGCAATCTTTCCTGTAATGACCCTCTTTGCCACATTCGAACAAACCCTGGTTGCTTCTGCCTTGTCGTTGCTGTTGAGATTGTGTCTAATCATCAATTCACCCTTGCAGTCTTTAGCAGCATGACCCATCCTTCCACACCTTTGGCAACGAAAACGATCACACTGGCCATGATGGTGAAATTGCATTTATTGCACTTTGGGTACTTGCCTGTATAGTTACTTGATCCCTGACCATTGTTGCTACTGTTGTGATTATTATTCGTGTAGCTTCTAGAGGAATCAAACTTTCTGACTTGTTGTTGCTGAGTGTTGTTCGAGTTTGAGGACTTGCTGGTGGTACTATCCCATTTTTGTTTATAGTCAGATGAACCGGATGTAGTGCTACGTTTAGGCAGAGTGCCCTGCGCCACTGCCTGATCAATGAGCTTGTGAGCTAGCCGGATAGCACGCTGAATAGTATCAGGATCAACAGCTATGACACTAGCTTGAATCTGAGGAGCTAAACAATCTATATAATTCTCTATTCTTTCGTAGTCCGGGGTTACCATTTGAGGACATAAAGAAGCCAACTCGTGCGAACGAGTCGTATATTCCTCAATATTAGATCCAACCATCTTCAGATTCCAAAAACTCCCTCCAGCTTCTGGACCTCATTCTGGGACAGTACTCATCTTTCATTAAGGTCTTGAAGTCATCCCATGGTAGATTATTAGCAGCCTCAAGTCCTAACGTCTGGACTTGTGAGTTCCACCAAGTTAATGCTGGTCCTTCTAATGTGCTAGAGGCATACTTGACACGGTTTCCAACAGGACAATTGCACATGGCGAAAACCGACTCAAGTTTCTCCAACCAACAAAGTAGCGTAACAGCACCCTCAGAACCACTGAATGAATGAGGCTTACAGTCCATAAACATCTTAAATGTACAGACTGCTTGACCTGAATCAAAAGATCATGACGATGTACGAAAATTTAGAATTCGATAATAAGTTATCATAGGGAAAAACCAATGGGTCCGTTAGGCTCTAGGTTACCTCCTTGATTTTGGTTCTGGTTATTCTGGTTCTAATTTCGGGTCTGTTCATATGCTGCAAGAGCGTTAGCAACACGCTCATTGATAATGGCATCTAACTCAACTTGAGTCATGTTGATGTTTCCTCGTCCGCTTAGACGTCCAGCTCTTCTTCCAGACATGATTCTTCGCATTCACAGTACACGAACATGAGAAAATATATAATATATAATCATCATAATGTACAATGTAAATAATCAAGCATTTCATAAAACCACAACAACCAATAATCAAATAATAATCTTCGATGAAAATAAATTGTAAGAGGTACAATGTATTCAAATCAAATGATAAAAATTCAAAATATATCAGTTGGATGGGAACAACCCTTCCCACCTAGGTTAAGGAAATGAAAATGAAATGCTTAAGTGTCGTCACCAGCTGAAGAGACAACTGATGCTGCATCTCCTTCGTCATCTTCTGGAACCTCCTCAGGGTCTTCCTCAGGGTCCTCCTCAGGTTCCTCTTCGAGCTCCTCTTCTTCTTGTTGTGCAACTAGAGCTTCGACCTGTGCCTCTAATTCCGCAATTCTCACTACTGCTTGAACACGATGTTGCTCAGATTCCACGGCTCTAGCCTCTAAAGTGTTAACACGGGCCACTAGTTGTTTAAATTCCTTAATGAGTCTATTATGGCACTTGTCAGTGGATTCAAGGCTTTCTTTCTGAAGTTCTACGCGTCTATGTGTCCGAGCCTGATCCTCTGACAGGGTTTAACCCTTCCGGTTGTCTGATGCTATAGCGTACCTCACGTTTCATCGCAGCTACAAAGGCGGTGAAAGATTGTTCGGGCGGGTGAGGAATACATGGTAGGATAGGAGTAGAATCAGGTGTGAAAGGAGTAGGAGGGTAGGGCAAGTTCTCCTCCCTAATCCATCGGGCAATCAATCCTGGTAACCAGTCCCATCATGGGGGTTAGGTGAGTCATGGGCATTTAAGGGCTCCCCGTGCCCCGTAGCGGCAACGGTAGGCTCAAGTCGGCGTCTCTTAGACTCCGGGGGTGAAGAAACAGGTATAGATGCTGAAGGCAAACGAGCGGAATCCTTGGTCTCTATACTAGTCGAGGGTGATATAGGTGACATCGATGGTTCAGATGATGATGATGTGGACATCCTGTAACATAGTGCGAGTATGCCTTGAAATGTACTTCCAAAAGTGGTAAACAAATAATAGTGTCTGTGCAATGCTAGTGTTGTGTCTAAGGCTATAGTCTAGATGCAAATGCAATCCTAGTTCTCTATAACCAATGGCTCTCATACCAATCTGTCACACCCTCAAATTTCACATGTGGGGTTTTACCGCGAGGCGTGTGACAAACCAGGATCTCAGACACGGTCATATCAAACGATACTATATGAATTTCAATAAACGTTTGAACTTTAAATCAGAGTAGTCATAAATGAAATAAACATCAGTGCGGAAGCGTAAAGACGAATGTAAACCAATACTAAAAGTTCCCAAAGTACTATGCCAAAATAAAATGTTCAAAGAAAAATGAATGAGTTTGATGATGCATGTCCTGAGTGCGTTCTCTAATTGTGCAACATTAGCTTAAGTGTTCATGTGACCTGAGAAAACATGCTAAAGTGTGTCAACATAAAGTTGGTGAGTTCACAGATTTAATAACAGATAAAAATTTTTGTAACTGTTCGAATGGTAAGTAATTAAAGCATATCGATAGGTAGCTAGCCTATAATCAAGTTAGTTAGCGTTTCAAACCGAAGCTGACTGTTTGTAAGTTTGTTGCCTTCCGTCACATCTAACCCAGATAGTGACAAATGTTAGGTCAATAACACACCCATTTGACCTCCAATCAAGCTAGCGCGACTAGCCCGGGCGGGGTTTGTCAAACCCAGTAGTACTACTCAGAATTACCTCGCTACACATTACTAACGGTTCGAGAATGTAAGGACTTTTAAGTATGTTGTACTAACGTAACAGGCGATAAACAATAATACTAGAAACCATTTATAAATAAAGTTTGCATGTTTTCTCCCCCGAAAGGAAAGTAATGTAAAACAGGGGCCGTGACGACTCACCTCGAATGCGTGGCAACAATAAAAATGTAAACACAAAGTATCGGGTTCCAATTAACCTGGATTTCATTTAATATTTAATTGAGATTCAATATTAATGATGAGATTAATTTTTAAGAATAGAATGGTATGTTTTGCGGTCACATTCGGTTCGAGTACGGCGTAGGTCATTGAACATCCCTCCATTCACACGCGAGCACATTTAAACCCAACACACAATAAATACACAAACACATTTATCACGTATAAAGTACTTTTTATACGTTTTATATGTCTCTTTAATAATAAGGCATATACGTTTAGTAGCATAATAACCCACACAACACAATGTGTAATAACCATACATGATGATTTATATGTATATATATATATATATAAACACTAAACACATATGCTATATATATATAATATATATTGCTTATCATAATATTACATACCACCCATATATATATTCTTATAAAAAAACTATATGAAACACACACACTCACGCATTACACACTCTGCCACACAACACATGCACTTGAAACACACAACACAAACCATGCATAACCTACATACATAAAATTATGCAGAACACATCCACATACATACAATCCATGCATATATGCATGCCCTTAAGGAGCACACACCTGCATCAAGTAAAGTACACATACATTCACAGGGACACATACGTAGAACATATATATGCATCTATATTTATGCATAATTCACACAAATAATTATACATATATATATATATACACACACACACACAAACCATGAACAAAATGACACCCACCCACACCGCCTTTAACCCTCGGTCGCATCCAAATCTGATCCGCTACAACCGTACACTAATTCGAACGCACGTGACAAAACAAATAAAGTTAATTGAGTGAGATATCATACCGGTCACTGCAGGCTATTCGAGTGATGACCGGAACTACCGAAAACGATGACGATTACAGCCAATAATCAAATCAACCGAATCGCTAAGCGGGGATGATGATGCTAGCAAGATTGTTTCACAGTTGCGGATGACAAAGGCTACCGGAATTAGTTATTCGGTCGATGACAGTGATGGCGGTTAAGATGATGGAGGCAGTAGGGTTTTTGCGAATGTGGGTAAGTTTCGCAGGTTGCATGCATTATATATAGTCATATTAACTTAAGTTTGAGAAAAATGACACTTAGGTCCCTCATGTCTTCATAATGCAATTTAGGTTGAATTTGTTTAATAACTTTTAAAGTTAGTTGCTAATAATTATAATAATTACTATAGTCTTTTAATATTAACAAAAATTATTAATAATAATAAATTTATTGGAGAAACATTAGATTATGAGGCGATCGTAACCTGGAAACACGAGTTGTCACAAACTAGTCTAGCTTTATTTTATATGACAATTCCTCTATCATCTTTCTTATTCCTAAACACCCATTTGGTTCCTATAGTAGTCTTCCAATGAGGAAGAGGACATAGGTTCTAAACCTTTTGCCTTTTGAATTAAAGCAGCTCCTCTTGTATAGCTTCAACCCAACTTCCATCATTTAAAGCCTTATCAATCTTCTTTGGCTCTATATGAGATAAGAAACAAGAGTGAAGACAAATATTGCTTCATGGGTTTGTCCTCTTGTTTTTACCCTTGTGTCAACATCTCCAATGATATTTATGATGGGATGAGACTTGTGGATCCTTAGCTGAGGGATCACAACAAGTTGCTAAGAGAGATCTAAATTAGAGAAATTTTGATCTGACATTGGTTTTTCTCTCACCATATCAGCACACTTATCAAGAGAGACTTGATCCAAAGAGTGTGTGATATCATTGATGTTGTCTTCTATGGAGTGGTTGTCAGCATCAAGAAATTCTTGATCACTATCACCACCACCATTTCTTCTACAATTGAAGCTTCTTTATCTTGTTGTGGAGCCTTTGAGCTGGAATTTGAAGGCATCTCAAATGTATCAGCTGGATTTTTCATTGTTGTGCTAATAGAAACTTCATTTGCAGAGTTAGTTACAATTGGAGTTGAAGATGTATTGCTTGAAGGTCTTCTTAGATCAAATCTTGGATTAGGATCACCTGTAGGTAAAATTTTTGTAGACCCTAAAACATGCTCTCAAGATTTGTTAAAACAGTTGGTAACTAAATCAAGATCAAACTTCCAATCAGTACCAAAACCTTTCACACTGGGAGTTTTCTCATTGAAAGTCACATTGGTGACTCCTCAACTACTTTATTTCTAAGATTGTATGCTCTATAAGCCTTAGCTTGGGAAGAGTATCCATTGAAGTGTCCATCATCTGATTTCTTAGCACACTTGGCAATTTGATCTTTGGTATCAAGATGGTGCAAGGACATCCAAATGACCTGAGAAAACCAATGAAAGGTTTCCCCTTGTGCCAAGTTCATAAGGAATCTTACCATGAGTCTTAACCACTAAAACTCTATTTTGCACATAGCAGGTAGTGTTAATTGCCTCTGCACAAAAGGTGATGGGTAGTTTAGAGTCAGATAGCATAGTTTTTGCAGCTTCAATAAGTGTCCTATTTCTCCTCTCAGCAACACCATTTTCCTAAGGAGTATTGGGAGCACTATATTGTCTTGTAATACCTTTTTCATCACAAAATGTATCAAGGATTTGATTCTTGAGTTCAGTCCTTGATCATATCTTATGGTTTTGACCTTGTGATCACATTGATTCTCAATCTTTAAGATGAAATTCTTTAGAATCTCAGGAGTCTCATTCTTAATCATTAAACAATAAGAGGTCCTTCCTAGACTCATTACACTGGTGGGGCCAAAAAGATCCATATGTAACAAGTGTAGGGGACTAGTGATAGAGTTTCTTTCCTTTGGTTTGTGAGATACTTTGTGTTGCTTTCCTTTCAGGTATACCACACAATGGTCATCACTGGTAATCTATTTCTTTGGCATTCTACTAACCAAATCATTCTAATAAGTTTTTTCATGTTTTAAAGTTTACATATCGCATTCTTTTCTACTAAAGGAAAGACTCATCACTATTTGCTTTAGATAGAAAGCATGAAACTTCTCCAGAGGGAGATGTTTCTTGAAAATCCATCTTGTACATGTTCCCTCTCCTAGAAGCTCTAAGCAAGATATGCTCATGAGGAATGACCACCCCAGGCTTGAGAATAATGCACTCATGCTCAGTAAAGAGCATGTTATGACTCTGATCACAAAATTGGGATACAATAAGCTCCTTGACAAACTTTACCTTTTAAATGTTGAGCTTACCATTTGTGACCTTGCGCCTTCCAGAAATGTAACCACCTTCATCTCCTCCAAAAGCAACTGGCCCTCTGTCAATTCTTTCAAAATTTTGGAGTAGTGGCCTATTGCGTGGCATGTGTCAGGAACAAGCACTATCAATGATCTAGACATTTTTGTTTGTCCTGAGCTGTTCCTGCACAAAGAAAATGATTAGTTACATTTTGAAACCCAAGCCTTATTGGTCTTGGGCTCATCAAAATAAGTTGAAGACAATCCAACAGTAATTGATCCTATAGTCATGTTGGATGGATCATTTGTTGAAGTTGATGAAGAACTTTCAGCCACTTGGTCTTTGTTTGTCTTCCACACCACATTTGAAAGCTTAGACTTGACCTTCAATACTTCGTAAGTTTTGTTGACTTCGGAAGTTTTGATGACTGGTCCTTCGAAAGATATTGCTTTCACTGCAGCAAGCTTTAGTACTTCAGAAGCATTCCTTTCTTCCGAGACCAAAGTTTCTTCTGAAAGCAAGTTTCCCCTTGTCTTCTTCTTCATTTTGGAGCTTTCGAGGGAAATAGATTTTCCTTCCAAAGCTTTCAAGGGAAATAGATTTTCCTTCCAAAGCTTTCTTCTTCTTCTCCAGACTCTTAGAAGTTTCTTTCTTTGTGATCTGGAGAGTACTCTTTGAATTGTAGATACAATCCTTAGCAAGATGAGAGATACTCCCACACATAACACAGTCCATTTTCTTCCTTCTAGGAGTCTTCTTCTAAGAACAAGACTGAACTTGATCACTTTCATTCTCCATCTTCATCTTCTTAGATGAGGTGGCAGTTTTTGGGGGTTGGAACTACCCTTGGAGCTTGATGGTTCATGTTGTATAGCTGTGGTGCACAACTTGTCAGCCTTCTTCTTCATGAAGGGATGACTTAGGTATGAACTAGAACTCTTGTTGTTGGAGTTCAAGTTTGTGTCCTCACTTTTAATCACTTCAAATCCTGCAGAAACAAAAAACTTGTTTCTGTGCAGCGATGAAGGTGTTCTTGATCTCCTGAGCCTTCCTTGCCTTTCTTTTGCTCCTGAACAAGTTCTTTCTCTTGGATTTGGTCATCCCAATAGCTTTACTCTCCTCAGAGGGATGATGACCCTTCTTATAATGCTCTTCTTCACTCCTCGCAGAGCCATTCTTCATCATCTCCTCTTCATCCTCTTCAGATAAGGGGTCTTTTAGGGGAAGCTCATCTTATAAGTTTCACACCTAGGAGATCTTACAAACAAGATTGTGTGTGGAGGAGCTATCTCACAAGAACCCATTCTCTACTTATTCTGATAACATACTTTTGCATGCAAGGATGAGGATATCATGTTCTTGAAGCTCTCTTCTTCAAGAATACATTTTTCTGCCCTAGCTTTGCTGATCACAAGCCCAGCCTAATATTCATTCAACTTAGTTATGAGATCCTTGATCTGATTCCTATAATTTGTGTTCTTATGTTTAAGAACTGAAATGGTTTTCTCTAAGTCCTCTATCTTTAACTTATAATCATTTTCAGCCTTTTTGAAATCAGATTTTAAGATATTCAAGGACTCAAGATCAGATCTCATCTCAAGATGTTCCAATACCTTGGCTTCATCGTGATCAGCCATGAGTGCTTGATTTAGAGATACATCTTCCACTTTAAAGCTCTAGTCAAAGCCTCCTTCTTCAATAGCAAATGCAGCTTGCTACTGGCTTCTCATTCTGGGGAGCTCTCAGTGTAGTTTGGTTTGGATTGAGTCTGGCTACCATTTGCTCTTGGTTCCTTGCAATCTTTAGCAAAGTGTCCCATCTAGTTACAGTTGTAACACTTTACCTTGCTTTTATCCAGCCCAAACTTTCCACTGGTTGTATTATTAGGAAACTTCATCCTTGTCTTCTTGTAGAACTTCTTGGTTCATGAGTAAGAAGAGTCATCTGCTAAATTATCTCTATATACTCCAGATCATCTATATGGATACAGTCCAAGTCTTCAAGGGTGAAAAGAAAGTGCCTGAGAATTCATTAGTAGAGACAAAAGCATGAGAAGAACTTGTCTTTTGAATGGGACTTCCTTGAGTATAGCTTTCTTTTGGAGTCTCTGGGAAGGTGATGAAAGGACCTTTTTGTGAGTTGTCAGGGTAGCATAAAAAATGACATTAAGTTTCTATGCTTTCCCTTTCAGTCACATGAAGGGCTGAGCCCATTTGATTGCTAGAGTTACCAGATGAATTTTGCATGTCCATCTCCATCTGGTATCCACTGAGAATACCATACAACTCTGTTAGAGTAAGAGTCTTAAGGTTCTCAGTCCTCTTGATAACAACACAACAATGTGTCCATTGTCTAGGATGAGAGGACATAAACTTCCTTACAATGTCCTTGTTCCCAAGAGTTACTCCAATATCCATTAGAGTATCCATAATCTCAACATACTTGAAGTATTGTTGAGTCATGGTCTCACTTACTTTAAAGGTGAAGTTTTCAAACTACTGCTTGATAAGATCCTTCTTGTTCTCCTTGGCTTCAATTGAGCCCTCATACATAAGCTTTAGTGCTTCCCATAGTTTCTTTGCAGTCTAGCACTTCTTGAAGCCTCTGTGATAGAGTTTGGAAGAGTAGTTTAAAGGGCTGTCATGGCTTTTTGATCAATCTCTATTCTTTTTATGTCTTCATCAGAGAAATCAGCCATAACCTTTGGAATCATACCACCACCGGTAGCAGATGATGTGCTTGGTATGTAAGATCCTTCAACAATAGAGTCCTGCATCCTAAAGTCTTGAGACTTGATAAAGCCTTCCATTTTGACACCAAGTATCAAAGTCTTCAGGAGTGATCAATGAAGACTTTGTCATGGTTTCAGTTTCTATGTCAGCTTTAGAGATAGATGCCATTTGAGATGTTAAGTATTTTGTGTATGTGAGGGATCTTAAGATGGTGAGATCTTATATTAAGAACCTGGAAAGCTCTAATACCAAATGCAGGACCATTAGAAGGGTGCAATGCACTTTTACAACACAACAACACAAGTGAGGAGAGTTCTTTAGAACACTTAACAGATCAAATGGGAAACTGGACAAACCAATTTATATGAGAACTAAGAAACACAAGTAATAAAGAGACATAATAAGAATAGAAACAACACAAGTGTTTGGTTTTCACGGATGATGTATATTTCTCTCTAGTTTCTTACAAATGTTCACAAAGCAATGACAATAAGATACAAGGACCAGAGATACTTATACTACATCCTACAGCCGGCCATATTTGAAGGCTAGCTGGAGATATGATCTAGACAACAACAAAATCAATGTAGAATAAAAAGGCGGATTGTCTTTTAACTAGTGACTATGATATGCCATAGCTCACATTCTAATATATTACGAAAAGGATAGAAGTGCATAAAGTAGAAAGTACATACTCAAGACCTCAATGTATAGTTACCAAAACCATGGACCTTTCACCAACTCATGTAAAGTTGGTGTCTAATTAGAGTTGCAGCAGAAAGGTGGTCCAGCTTTATGGTAAAGGTACATCAGATAATAGCATGTATTCAAAAGTCTTCGGAAAGAAATCCATTTTCAAGTGTTGGCTTCGGAAGACTTTGTGTTTGAAGATTCGGAAGACTTCATGTTTGAATTTGAAAAATATTGGTCTTGGCTTCGGAAGATTTCACGCTTAATGTTTTCTAAGGAAGAGTGTGAAACTTTTAAAGCATTCTACTTCAGTACACTTGTGCATGCATGCAGGAGAGATTTTGGATGTTTTGAGTTGTATCATACTTATATAAAATCTTACAATTACTATTACTATTATTAGGACTATTACTACTATTATTATTACTAATACTATTATTATTACTATTATAATTATTACTATTACTATTATTATTGTTACTATTATTACTACTATTATTATACTACTATTATTACTAATATTATTATTACTACTACTATTATTACTACTACTATTATTACTACTATTATTATACTACTATTATTATTACTACTATTATTATTACTAATATTATTATTACTATATTATTATTTTTATTATTATTATTACTATTATTATTTTTATTATTATTATTATTACTATCATTAATATTACTATTATTACTACTACTGTTATTACTACTACTGTTATTACTAATATTAATATTATTACTACTACTACTATTACTATTACTACGATTATTATTATTATTATTATTATTATTATTATTATTATTATTATTATTATTAGTAGTAGTAGTAGTAGTAGTAGTAGTAGTAGTAGAAGTAGTAGTAGTAGTAGTAGTAGTAATAGTATTAGTATTAGTATTATTATTATTATGTAAATATAGTAGTCACATAGTTAAGTATTTAACTAGGATATACTTAATAAAATACTATTTAGTTGTAAGAAATATAAAAAGTAATTGTAATTTTATATATTAATTTAAAATAATATTAATAAGATAATACTTAATGAATTAAATTTAGTAATCTAATATGTAATAAATAACATATTAATTAAATGATAGATTTAATTTCAATTTGCTTCCTAAAGACTAAAATAACTATTTTTCTTCAAAAGATTAAAAAATAAATTTATCTCTAAAAGTTTCATATGTTGTTTTAATTTTAATTCAAAAGTTTTATCATCTTAGATAAAGTTGAGACGATTAGTGAAACTTTTGGAATGAAATTAAAACAACTTATGAAACTTCTAAGGTAAATTGATGTTTTTAATATTTTAAAGAAAAATAGTTATTTTTAACAAACCTTAAGGAGTAAAAATAAACTTATCTATAAAAGATATTTATTAAATGAGGGGTAAATTTAAAACTATTGCATAAAACATTTATACTCTATATCAAAAAGTTGTTTTAGTAGTCTTAAACTTTAAGCAAAATTGTAAATGTGTCCATATCAAATGTTTTATATATACGGATACGGATACGGATACGGATACGGATGCATATACATATACATATACAAATACAGATTATAAGAAGTATATTTATTATTATATTGTAATTGCTTATATGTATGTGAAAGTATATTCGTTTCAAGATGATTTTAAACGTGGTTATATAACACTTTTTTATCTTTAACAAGTTTACACGTATGCCTAGAACAAGGCTTGAACCGTCCTTACTAACAAAGGTTACGACTTACACCCTCATATCATTAGCTTAAGAATTATGCCTAACACTATTTTAAAAACTTTCAATTGTACGATTAAAAAGTGAATAAAAAAACAAAACACTATAACAGACACACAGCTATTAGCTTAAAAGGTCATTATTAATGCAATTATACTAAAATATTGAACTTTTCTTACAATTATAAAGAATTATGAAGTTTTTATTAAAACTAAAAAGAGTAAATTACCATTTGCATCGCTAACGTTTTCTCATTTTAACCGTTTGCACCCTATAGTTTCAAATTTGTCATCTGCCCCCTGAGGTTTTATGTTATCTTCATTTGAGTGTTTGTCGTTTTATTTTTGTTTCAATTTAAGTCAAGATAACCAACACAGTTAGTTTTTCTGTTATAATTATTGTTGAAAAGACTAAACTACCCCTTGAGTTAAATAATAAAAAAACTTATGAGATCCATTCATCAACATCATCTTCTTCATTAGAACCACCTCCACATCCCTCATCACCACCACCATAACCCCCCCCCCCCCACACCACACACACTCTTTTCTCTTTATTAGAGCCACCATCACCCACCGTCGTGACTCTCTATCACCATCGCCGTGACTCCTATCACCATCGCCGCGACCACCATCACCACCACTACGACCACCTCGACCCGCATCAACTCCCCCATCACCACCACCGCCGCAACCCCCCATCACCACCACCGCAACCCCCCATCACCACCATCGTGATCCCCATCACCCCGTGGATGCCATCTCCACACTACAGCCACCCTATCACCACCATGTGATCCCATCACCACCATCGCGACCCCCATCACCACCACCATGACCACCATCACCATCATCTCCACCCCCATCACCACCATCGCAACCCGCATCACCACCACCGCGACCCCCATCAAATATGAAGCGAAATCACCCACAAAATTACCATATAACCACACCATCAACAACCTCCACTATTGCCGCCGCTGCCGCCACCGCTGTGGATGGTGGGGATGTGACCGGAAAGGGGAAGAACATGTGGGACGGAGAAGACGATGTCGGTGTTGATGAGTTATTGGCGATGTTGGGGTACAAGGTGAAATCGTCTGATATGGTTGGTGTTGCTCAAAAGATTGAACATCTAGAAGGTGTTTTGGGGAACAATGATGGTTTGTCTCAGATTGCTTCTGATTCGGTTCATTATAATCCTTCTAATCTCAACTCGTGGCTTGAATCGATGATCTGTGAGCTATCGCCAATGACGCGATTTACCCTCAGACGAAGAGGTTGAAACCTAATTGTTGTCCGTCGTCTTCTTCTTCATCAGCTCCCGCATCATCTTCATCATCAAACAACAATAGTCAGATTCATAATCAGATTCAGAATCAGGGGTGTGGGTGAGGATAATAGGTATGTGAATTAATAAATAAGGGTAATTTTGTCATTTTACAAAAGTTAACAGAAAAATCTAACGCCGTTAGTGTTTTGGACTCAAATGAAGATAAAAAGGAAATGTTAGGGGGCAAATCGAGACTTTGAAACTACAGGGATACAAGTGGTTAAAATCGAAAAACATCAAGGATGCAAATGGTATTTACTCAACTAAAAAAGAAGTACAAAATGTGACACTCGGTCCAATCAGGTCAACGCCAACTCAGCTCTGTCTAATAATAATAAACGTTTAATTATGCCAATAATTTAACGTGAACTCCCGTTGCCAATTAACCGGTTGAGACACAAGATTCATATAATATAACAATGATAATAATAATAATAGTTACAATAACAATAATTATATAATTATATTTGTAATTTGGAAGGCATGCATGGATGACAACTAAGTCATCCATATCCCCACAAAATCCCCTTTTAAACCCCACTCAACCCTTCACATTCTCACATCCCTTCCACTCTTCCACACACACACACACACACCCCACCACCCTATCGGCCACCTCCTACCGTCGCACCTCCACCACCACCTACCTGCCGCCGCCCGCCTCAACACCATCACCCACCGTGACCACCATCCTCATCATCATCCACCGTTTCCATCACCACCTTCAACACCATCACCACCGACTGCAACCATCACCATCACCACCGACCGCAACCATCACCATCTCCATCACCATCGACTACCGTCACCACCACTACACCATCGGCCCCCATCGCCACCGCGAGCACTATCACCACCCATAACCAACAACCCCCCCCCCCCCATCTTCTCTCTCGGCAACCGCAAGCACCACCACCACTAGTGACCTTCACCTACATTCTCTCTAAAGATTCTAGTGAAATTTCGAATAGAACCCGAAGTTGTAATCGGGAGTTGAAGATTGCGTGCTATCGTTGTATGCATTGTTCATTCTATTGTACTTAAGGTATTCTTGATTATATTATTTAGATCTCTTCATGCATGGGTGATCAAGATAAAGATCTTGATGAACCCTAGTTTCACCCACTTTAAGGTTAACAAAAGTTGTTGTTTTGATGATTTTGGTTATAAAAATATGTTTAGAATAGGTTGATACTTGATGAAAATGGTATGATTGGGATTATATGAAGACACATGCATGTAAGTATAGATATGAACATGTTGTGTATGTATTTATGTTCATATAAGATTGAGAGATTTAGATAATAAGAAAGTATATATATGTATATGTTGCATATGTATGAATGTATGGACATATAAGTTGGTGATTAGTGGATTATGGCCTTGTTAGAAACATTAGGTAAATTTTATTGGTTTAAGAATTATTGATTAGTATGGTGACATATGATAATACAAGGAAATAATGATAAAGAATGACTAAGTTGAAATAAGTAAAATAGAAGTATAATACTTGGACATATTGAGAGATTTCACTAGACAAAAGTTAGATTTGTAAGACTAAAAATCATGATCAATTATAAGACCAAAAGGACTTATGACCAAGGAACTCGACTAAGACATCAAATGCGACCCCAAGACCTTATAAAAAAATTTATATAAAACTAAAAATTATACATAGTTGGACAACTCTCGACTAATAAAAATTATAGTATATATATTTACATTTCAGATATCAATTTCAAACTAACCGATTTCATGTATTATGAAAATAATATATGTTTTAGTAATTAAATAATCTAAATAACTAATAAGAATTATTCATAAAAGCTCATTATTAATGAAATTATTAATTAAAGACTAATATATATATATATACATATATATATATTATATATATATATATATAAAGTCTGGAGGGATTATAATCTTGTAACATAAATCATTTAGATAAGAAAGCACTAGTTAAACGTAAGTTATAAAAGTAAGATTCACGAGTAGAATAGTAATAACATAAGATATCTAGAATAAGAACAAGAAATAGATATTAGTCAAAAGAGTATAGGACGACTAAGAAAAATGGTAGACTTTACTAAAAATTTACAAGTGTTCATGTTATTTTAAAACGACTAAATAAGTGGGTGAAAAGCATTCGTAAGCATAAATCATTATATATTGACCATAATGCACATAATTAGGGTTTCATTATCAAAGGACTGGCACGTTGGTTCCTTTCGTCAAACACATTCAAGGTGAGTCCTTCGGCCCCGTTTTAAATATTATTTTTAACTATTTTGGGGGAAAAGCATGAAACCATACTTTAAAATATATGATGGGTTAAACGGAATAATATATTATGAGGGTATAAGTTGGGTCAGTGGTATGGATATATACCATTGAGCTCCTAAATCCCCCCTGTAATTATATAACCTCAGGGTGAGTCCATAGAGTATGTTGGTAGATCTATCGGGTTAGAATGGCCCGCTCTCGCGACCACTCGCGCTGGTCAGGTTGTGGCGAGGGAATTTATATGTATGGACTGTTGTGGGGCAACGACATGTTTCTTGGTTTGGTTATGGACTTATGACCTGAATTTATCATAGTACCTAACTAGTCTATGTGGAATATATTATGCCTTGTTTCATCATATTATTTTCAATACGGATGTTTGTAAAACTGAAAAACCCCGAAAGCTCACCAACTTTATGTTGACTTGATTACCCTTCATGTTTTTCAGGGTTATAGGTGAGCTCTATGCGGAATTTCGGAACTATGTCTTTGGAGGGTCAAACATTTCAAACGTCTTTAAATAACATTAGGTTCATGAAATAAAGACAGTATTATATGTCAAATGTCGAGTTGTTTAAGTTTGGCTAACAAAATACTTTTGTAATCTTTTTTATGGTGTTAGTTATATGATTTTCATAATTGATGTTATTTTTGAAAACGTTTGACTATAAAAGTTGGGTCAACTCCAACTTCCGTTACCACCACGTCACGCAATCTTCCGCTGCGATATTCAGGGTGTGACAGAAGTTGGTATCAGAGCCAATGGTTATAGCGAACTAGAAGATATTTTTCGAAAATCTAGACTATAACCTTTAAAAAGATTATTTGACTCCAAAGACAATTCCATGTCATGAGCCTTATGTTAGATTAGAGCATTATGCAAGCATAATTGCCATATTAAGATTATGATTGTTAATTTTATGTGCTAGAGCATTGCATAATTAATAAGTACGTATGTATACATTTTCTTTATTTGTAGATGTCTGATCAAGTTAAAAGAAAGAGAGTACCTGACCTTAGCAGTAGCACCAAGAGTCCATCAGAATCTATCTCCCCTACACCATGGTATCACCCTACCTAGCCTCACTTTGCAGCTGCCTTATGCTCGGGAATGGAAAACTCGGGAAATGGTTGGATATCCGAGTCTGACGATGAGGACCCTACACCACCTATAGTCACTCTTGAGCCCACTACCGAGGAACCAGATGGCATGGCCCCGAAGAGTGAGACCCCCATAGATGTGACTCTAGCAACCCCTATTCCCCTTATTCAGCACCCGCCCAAGATTAGGTTAGTGTATGAACGGAGGAAGCACAGAGAGAAAAAGGGGACGATTAATGATGGTACCGGCATGGAAGATGCATCTATGCCCAAACAGGCCAGACTTCATGATGGCCAATGGGACTGGATCATGGAGGCTATGAGAGGATGGGCCTTGAGAGATGGGATTCCTTTCACTTTCGAGTGGGAGAGTCGTCTTCTACTCCACATGGGACTACTATGGGTGGCGAGCCCTTCGAGCGTGTGATGACCGCTTTGACAGCCCAGTGCATGCGACTTGAGAAGGAACTGGTGACTACCAAGAAGAAGATAAGGATCTAGGACGTGGTGAGTCAAACTTTGGATGGGAGGATGATGACGATTGAGGAGGAGAGATTATTAGATGATAGTGCTCTGAGTCAGATGCACTTTCGCCTATCAGACCTGGAAGCTAGTCTCTCAGAGACTAGGACCGACTACTCAAGCCGAGCAGAGAGCAGACGTGGCTGAGGCTGCACTAGTGACAGCTCAGCAGTAGATGATCATGATGGGGGAGCGAGCGGAGACTTCTATGGCTATGGCTACACTGTGTCTTATGATGATCTCATACCTGATGCACGTGGGGAGTGGAGCTACATTCTTAGGATAGATATTAGATGCAAGCTTGAACCTTTTGACCGAGATATAAACTCGTTATTGCATTTAGTCAATTAACTTATAATCTTTTGGGATGATAACTCTGTGTTTGATTTTGGTTAATGTATGATCAAACCGCTCTTACCTTTATGATATTGTCTGGTTGTGGGAAATGTTTTAATATAGATATATATATATATATATTATATATATATATATATATATATATATATATGCGAATAAGTAAACATTATGAAACGTCAACATCATACGTAAACTAACCCTTTCTTCCCTACCTTCGAATCAGAATCGAATCATGCCACCTGTAACACGAAGCTCACCCTTGAGCGAAAATGCTAATTTACCAACCACCGCAGAGGAACTAACCCAGTTTATAGCCCAACACGTTAAGTCAGCTTTATAACAACATGATGCAAACCTAGTGGCCGGTCAAGGAAGAAGACAAGAAAATACGGGTAACGGTGTTGGAAACAGAGCGGGAAATGGTTTAAACATAGGGTCGGGTATTGGTGCAAACAATGGATCCAGTACAAACGGAAACCCAGGCAGTTCATCAGGTGGACAACCACAAGGGTGCTAATATAAGACTTTTCAAAGATGCAATCCAAGAACGTTCACAGGTGTTGAAGGACCATTAGACATAATCTGATGGATTGAGAGAATGGAGACTGTCATAGCTATGAGTAATTGTTCTAATAATCAAAAGGTCAAATATGCAACATGTTCCTTTCAAGATGTCGCATTATCATGGTGGAATTCTCAGCGTCAACTATTAGGTGACGCAAACGCATATGAACTTACTTAGGAAAAGCTAAAGGAAATGTTGCTTAAGGAATACTGTCCACGCAACGAACTCCAAAAAATTGAGACCGAATTCTGGAACCACACCATGGAAGGTGCTGAGATTCGAGCATACACATCCAGATTCAATGACCTTGCTAGATTGGTACCCCGAATGGTGACGCCGGAATATGTTCGGATCGAAAGATACATATGGGGATTGGTACCGTAAATAAGAAGCAGTGTCACAGCTTCCAAACCTACCACCATCCAAAGTGCTATCGCTATCGCGCATTCCTTAACCAATGATGCAATGCGGAATGGGACCCTGACCAAGAAGAGTGATCATGGAAAAAGCATGGTGGAAGTTGAAAGGAAAACGATTAAGATGAACAAACAGAAGGCCGTTTGATAGGAAAAGGAAGTGGGTTGAAAGCCCCAAGGGGCAAGTAAACAACAGGAAGGGATTTAACCAGAGATCCGAACGGGTTTATGTCGCAACATCCACAAATGTAGGACAAGCAAAGAAGCTCAGGGGAAATCAGCAGCAAGTGTGGATACTCTCATAGTGGGGACTGTAGAAATTTGGACATCTGAGCCAAATTGTCGAACAAAATCTGATGAAAAGACAACCAGAATCGATTGTGCTTGTTATGAGTGTGGTGTGACCGGACACTTCAAGAAGGATTGCCCAAAGCCGAACGGATCTAGAACCAGAGGGGGAGCTTTTGAAATGAATGCCAAAGAAGTACGCCAGGAACCGACAGTAGTTAACAGTACATTTCTTATTAATAATCATTATGCCTTTATTTTGTTTGACACTGGTGCTGATCTGAGTTTTGTGTCCAAAGAATTTGAACCATCATTGGGAATTAAGCCATGTAAGCTAAGTAAGAAATATATTATAGAGCTAGCTGATGGAAAGAAAATGGAATCCAATGAAGTAATTAGAAACTGCACGATACAACTTAACGACCATCTCTTTAGCGTTGATTTATTACCTGTCAATCTTGGAAGTTTCGACATTGTTATTGGAATGGATTGGCTCTCTCGGAATCATGCTGAGATAGTATGTTTTGAGAAAATCATCCGATTGCCAACTCCTAGCGGTGAATTTCTAACCATACAAGGGGAAAAAGGAAAACCCCCATTTGAAATCATAAGTGTCATGAAACCTATGGATACTTAAGTGAAGGATATCCCACCTTCCTAGTAAAATCCATGGACATTAAGAATGAGGAACGAAGGATTGAAGACATTCCTATCGTACGGGAATACCCAGAGGTATTTCCCGAAGATTTACCAGGATTACCTCCACAAAGACAGATCAAATTTCAAATCGATCTGATACCCGGAGTTGCGCCTGTAGCTCGATCACCATATCGATTGGCACCTTCTGAAATGTAGGAACTGTCAAAACAACTACAAGAGTTGTTAGACAAAGGGTTCATTCGGCCAAGTTTTTCTCCTTGGGGAGCGTCGGTTCTATTCGTTAAAAAGAAAGACGGATCATTCAGAATGTGTATCGATTACCGAGAACTAAACAAACTCACTATTAAGAATCGATACCAACTACCAAGAATTGACGATTTGTTCGATCAACTCTTAGGATCTAGCTACTATTCAAAGATAGATTTGTGATCTGGATATCACCAACTGTTGATAGCAGAAGAGGATGTCCCGAAGACATCCTTTAGAACGCGTTACGGTCATTATGAATTTCTAGTAATGCCATTTTGATTGACCAACGCACCTGCTATATTCATGGACCTCATGGATAGGGTTTGTAAACCCTACTTGGACAAGTTTGTGATAGTATTCATTTATGATATTCTAATATATTCACAGTCCAAGGAAGAACATGAGCAACATCTCGGTCTGGTCCTAAATCTCTTAAAGAAAGAAAAGTTGTACGCAAAACTCTCTAAATGTGAATTTTGGCTTCGAAAAGTATGAATCCTCAGACACATTATTAACGAGAAGGGTATCCACGTGGACCCGACAAAGATTGAAGCAATCAAAAATTGGGAAGCCCCTAAATCTCCAACGGAAGTACGACAATTTTTAGGGTTAGCTGGTTATTATCGTAGATTTATAGAAAACTTTTCAAAGATAGCACAACCACTCACCTTATAACTTGTAAGGATAGAAAGTATGAATGGAGCGAGGAGCAAGAAAAAAGCCTTTCAATTACTAAAATAAAAGTTGTGTAGTGCTCCCATACTGACCCTACCAGAAGGGATAGATGGATTTGTAGTGTATTGTGATGCCTCGCGATTAGGACTTGGATGTGTATTGATGCAGAAAGATAAAGTCATTGCATATGCATCAAGACAATTGAAAGTGCATGAAAAGAATTACACTACCCATGACCTAGAATTAGGAGTTGTTGTTTTCACTCTTAAAATTTGGAGACATTATTTGTATGGGACCAAATGCATCGTATACACTGATCACAAGAGTCTGCAACATATCTTTAATCAGAAGGATTTAAATATGAGGCAACGTCGTTGGGTAGAACTATTAAACGATTATGACTGCGATATCCGACATCACCTGGGCAAAGCAAACATCATGGCAGATGCACTTAGTAGGAAAGAAGAGAAAAGCCTCTAAGATACGAGCGTTGGGACTCACCATATACTCGAACCTTACTAACCAAATTCACGATGCTCAAATCGAAGCATTGAAGGATGAAAATGTAGAAAGTGAGGGTCTACGGGGAATGATCAAGGATTAACCCCCGACTCTGATAAGCTAATACACTATGTAATCGAGTATGGGTCCCGAAGTACGAGATTTGCGCAAAGATTCTTGATGAAGCACATAAATCAAGGTAATCAATTCACCCGGGGATCGACAAAATGTATCATGACGTGAAGGATTCTACTGGTGGCCTAACATGAAAAGTGACATAGCTTCCTATGTCAACCAATGTATGACCTTCTCCAAGGTAAAGGCGGAATATCAGAAACCATCAGGACTTCTGCAACAACCAGAAATTCCGAAGTGGAAATGGGAATGCATTGCCATGGATTTTGTGACAAAGTTACCCAGACAGCAAGTGGTCATGATACCATCTGGGTAATTGTCAGTCAATTGACAAATTCTAGACACTTCTTACCCATGAGGGAGATGTACGGCATGAGCAAGTTGGCACATTTATACATCAAAGAAGTGGTGTCATGCCATGGTGTACCAATCTCAATCATATCCGACAGGGATAGTCGATTTACCTCGAGGTTCTGGCAGTCCCTACACGAAGCCATGGGTACCCGACTAGACATGAGCATGGCCTATCACCCATAAATGGACGGCCAGAGTCAAAGAACCATCCAGACTCTGGAAGATTTATTAAGAGCATGCTTGATCGATTTCGGTAGAAATTGGGATACTCATCTACCATTAGTAGAGTTTTCATACAATAACAGTTATCACACTAGCATCAAAGCCGCTCCATTTGAGGCACTGTATGGAAGGAAATGTCATTCGCCGCTATGTTGGGCAGATATCGGAGAAAGACAATTAACAGGACCAGAAATCATACAAGAGACAACAGATAAGATAGTTCAGATCAGAAAAAGACTGGAAGCTGCTAATAGTTGGCAAAAGAGCTACGTAGATAACCGAAGAAAGCCATTAGAATTCATGGTCGGTGATAGAGTGTTCTTGAAGGTATCTCCATGGAAAGGCATTGTGAGATTTGGCAAAAGAGGGAAATTGAGCCCATGATTCATAGGACCTTTTGAAATCATGGATCAGATTGGGAAGGTTGCATACAGACTCAAACTACCAGAAGAACTTCAAAACATGCACAATGTATTCCACGTGTCTAATTTAAGGAAATGCATGACAGATGAATCCCTAGTTATTCCACCAGACGAAGTTAGTATCGACGACAAACTTCACTTTATTAGGAGCCAATAGAGGTCTTGGATTGGAAAATTCAAAAACTCAGGCGGAGACAAATCAAATTGGTTAAGATTCGATGGAACTCTAGAAGAGGACCTGAATTTACTTGGGAACGTCTAGATCAAATGAAACAAAAGTACCCTCACTTGTTCAAAAATAGAATTGTCTCAGGCTCAACAACGTAAATTTCGGGACGAAATTTCTTAAACGATGGGAGACTGTGACACTCGGTCCAATCAGGTCAACACTAGCTCAGCTCAGTCTAATAATATAAACATTTAATTATTACCTCTGACTCATCTAAATTTCTGAGACCTGGGCCAATAATTTAACATGAACTCCCGTTGTTAATTAACCGGTTGAGACACAAGATTCATATAATATAACAATGATAATAATAATAGTAATTACAATAACAATAAATAATAATAATTATATTTGTAAATTGGAAGGCATGCATGGATGACAACTAAGTCATCCATATCCCCACAAAATCCCCTCTTAAACCTCACTCAACCCTTCACATTCTCACATCCCTTCCACTCTTCCACACACAACACCACACACACACCCCACCACCCCATCAGCCACCCTCCTACCGCCGCACCTCCACCACCGCCTGCCTGTCCCCGCCCGCCTCAACACCATCACCCACCGCGACCACCATCCTCATCATCATCCACCGTCGCCTTCACCACCTTCAACACCATCACCACCGACCGCAACCATCACCATCACCACCGATCGCAACCATCACCGTCACCATCACCATCGACCGCAACCATCACCATCGACTACCGTCACCATCACTTCACCATCGGCCCCCATCGCCACCGCGAACACCATCACCACCCGTAACCAACAACCCCCCCTTTTCTCTCTCTGCAACCGCAAGCACCACCACCACTAGTGACCTTCACCTACATTCTCTCTAAAAATTCTAGTGAAATTTCGAAGAACCCGAAGCCGAAGTTGTAATCGGGAGTTGAATATTATGTCTATCGTTGTATGCATTGTTCATTCTATTGTACTTAAGGTATTCTTGATTATATTATTTAGATCTCTTCGTGCATGGGTGATCAAGATAAAGATCTTGATGAACCCTAGTTTCACCCACTTTAAGGTTAACAAAAGTTGTTGTTTTGATGATTTTGGTTATAAAGTTATGTTTAGAATATGTTGATACTTGATGAAAATGGTATGATTGGGATTATATGAAGACACATGCATGTAAGTATAGATATGAACATGTTTGTATGTATTTATGTTCATATAAGATTAAGAGATTTAGATGATAGAAAGTATAGATATGTATATGTTGCATATGTATGAATGTATGGACATATAAGTTGGACGATTAGTGGATTATGGCCTTGTTAGAACATTAGGTAAATTTTATTGGTTTAAGAATTATTGATTAGTATGATGACATATGATAATACAAGGAAATAATGATAAAGAATGACTAAGTTGAAATAAGTAAAATAGAAGCATATACTTGGACATATTGAGAGATTTCACTAGATAAAAGTTAGATTTGTAAGACTAAAAATCATGATCAATTATAAGACCAAAAGGACGTTATGACCAAGGAACTCGACTAAGACATCAAATGCGACCCCAAGACCTTATAAAATTAATTTATATAAAACTAAAAATTATACATAGTTGGACAACTCTCGACTAATAGAAATTATAGTATATATATTTACATTTTAGATATCAACTTCAACTAACAGATTTTATGTATTATGAAAATAATATATGTTTTAGTAATTAAATAATCTACATAACTAAAAAGAATTATTTCATAAAAGCTCATTATTTAATGAACTTATTAATTAAAGACTAATATATATATATATATATATATATATATATATATATATATATAAAGTCTAGAGGGATTATAATCTTGTAACATAAATCATTTAGATAAGAAAGCACTAGTTAAACGTAAGTTATAAAAGTAAGATTCACGAGTAGAATAGTAATAACATAAGATATCTAGAATATGAACAAGAAATAGATATTAGTCAAAAGAGTATAGGACGACTAAAGAAAATGGTAGACTTTACTAAAAATTTACAATATACATTTTTAAATAATAAAAACATGTTATTTTAAAACGACTAAATAAGTGGGTGAAAAGCATTCGTAAGCATAAATCATCATATATTGACCATAATGCACATAATTAGGGTTTCATTATCAAAGGACTGGCACGTTGGTTCCTTTCGTTAACACATTCAAGGTGAGTCTTTCGGCCCCATTTTAAATATTATTTTTAATTGTTTTAGGGGAAAAGTATGAAACCATACTTTAAATATATGATGGGTTAAACGGTATAATATATTATGAGGGTATAAGTTGGGTCAGTGGTATGGATATATACCATTGAGCTCCTAAATCCCCTCATAATCATTAACCTCAGGGGTGAGGCTACAGAGTATGTTGGTAGATCTATCGGGTTAGAATGGCCCGCTCTCGCGACCAGACGCGTTGGTCAGGTTGTGCAGGTTGTGGCGAGGGAGTTTATATGTCTGGACTGTTGTGGGGCAATGACGTGTTTCTTGGTTTGATTATGGACTTATGACCTAAATTTATCATAGTACCTAGCTAGTCTATGTGGAATATATTATGCCTTGTTTCATCATATTATTTTCAATACAGATGTTTGTAAAATTGAAAAACCCCAAAAGTTCACCAACTTTATGTTGACTTTATTACCCTTCATGCTTTTCAGGATTATAGGTGAGCTCTATGCGAAATTCCAGCTATGTCTTTGGAGGGTCAAACGTTTCAAACGTCTTTAAATAACATTAGGTTCATGAAATAAAGACAGTATTATGTGTCAAATGTCGAGTTGTTTAACTTTGGCTGACAAAATACTTTTGTAATCTCTTTTATGGTGTTAGTTATATGATTTTCATAATTGACGTTATTTTTTAACACTTTGACTATAAAAGTTGGGTCAACTCCAACTTCTGTTACCACCACGTCACGCAATCTTCCGCTGCGATTTCGGGGTGTGACACACAAACATTAGAGGAGCATTTTAGGAATAACCATTTTTGTTGAATTTTTGTTAGTTTTTTCATTGTTTAAACGTTCATAACTTTATGTACGATTTTATTTTTATATAAATTATACCATAAAAACGAGTGTTTTTATCTTTAAAGCTAGTACAATACTGTTATATAAAATCTGTAATGCAGTTTATTGTGTCTTTTTTAGCTACCGTGGTTTTCTAAATACTATTGTGTTTTTTTTCTAAAATGATAATTTTAAAAAAATATAATGATGAAATAATATTGATGTGTATCTCTAATATGTAAAACATAATAATAAACTAACAACTAATTAATCTAATACGTTAAAAATAATAACGAAATAACACAATGTCTTATTGTTTTTATTGAATGTCATTGTTTTATCTTGAATAATATGAGTTTTGAGAATAAATTGGTGCACTAACATCATTGGTGTAATTCTAATTATAAAATACAATGACAAATAACAACACGCTTATATAATCTATAAACACAATAATAAAAATAACACATTGTGTTATATTCAACACCACGGGTTTAAATAATGCATTGGTGAAAATATATCTTTGTATACTTTACTTGTAAAACATCATCATAGATAACAAGTTTATATAATTTATAGAAACAATAATAAAAATAACATATCATGATCTAAAACGTAAAATACAATGATAATACATCTAACAAATGATGAAAAATATATGATATAGTAAACTGATATCTGCAAAATAAAGATATAAAACATAATGAGCTAAATAATATGTTTTTATTCAAGTTCTATATATCTTTATCTACTCAAAATCAATAATAAAAAATATTTGAAAGTAATATGAGGGATAATAACTACCTCCAAATAGGACTACAAACGACTGAACGTTCAGCGAAGAGTTCGTGAACCGTTCGGCGGAAGTTCGTTTATGTTCGTTCGTTTAGTAAATGAACGAACACGAACACGAAAATTCCGTTCGTTTAGTTAGAACACAACCCGCGTTCGTTCATTTATGTTCACGACGTTCGATAATGTGTTCGTTTATGTTCGTTCGTGAACGTTCGATAAAGTGTTTGTTTATAATCTTAATTATTGTGTTAGTTATTTTTATGACTATTATATCAAGTATTTTTTGATATATATGTTAACTACTTATTATTTTTTATTAGTTTGTGTAATCTTTGTAATTAAAAAAATATAAATTTTATTCTAAAATAAATCTATAATAATTTGTATTCGTTTGTGTTTATGAATTTTTTTTGTGTTCATCATGTTCATAAACATTTGTTTGTGTTTGTTTATTTTCGGTAAGTGTTCGTGAACAGTTCATGAGCATGTTTATTTTCTTAATGAACGAACACGAACAAGAAATCTCGTTCGATAAGTGTTCGTGAACAGTTCATAAACAAGTTTATTTCTTAACAAACGAACACGAACAAGACTTTGTTCGTATTTGTTCGGTTCGTTTGCAGCCCTACCTCCAAATATAAGGATCATTGTAGTTTCTTTTAAATTTATAGGTGAGACACTATAATAGTAAATTTACAATACTTTTCATGTTTCCTTCTAATTTTATTTTGAGGGCGAAGATAGGGGAGCTAGTGAAGAAAAAATGAGAGAGCTGATTCGATTCCTTTTAAACAAATAAACAAAAATTGTTATTTGGGTTGAATTAATTTCTTAAGAAGGATTTAAAGAAATATTTAAGTGAGACTCAAAGGTAATAAGGTGACCTTTCAAAATTAGCCATATTTAAGACATTGCACCGTACAAGTAAATATAACAGTGCTATTTCGGTTTGATAGCCTTTTATAAAGTTTGTTTTGTAGCTGAATTTGGATAGAATGTTTTAAGGAGGTTTAATAAATATTGGTTAAGACAACTTAAAAACTTTTAAAACACGAGACTCACACATTTACTCCTACCTCCATTACATCATTTCAAAGGTCAAAGATTTTAATTTTGATCTTCTTTGATAAGTATTTATCAACTCAAATGACACTTATTAGTTATATGTTTAATATCAACATGTTAAATGAGATCAATTTAGCCCCAAGTTTATTTAACCTAAATTTTAATAAAACTTTTAGCATGTCAATTTAGAGTTGCTCATGCATGACAACTCATTTACACCCATAGTTATGCATGTTTGGAAATTTCAAATATACAATCAGCTCAACTCGTTTACTTCATTTATCATGGTGTATGGAATGATTTTAGAAATTGGTTCAAATACCAACTCATTATCTTCTTATCTTCTTATTCTAATAAAAAGGTAAATGGGTGTGTCACTTGTCACTATCACATTCATTCTCATTAAATTTTTTCTGTTTCTCTCTCCTATTAAATAACCATATTAGTTATTATTAATAATAATATTATTATTTATTTATTTTTACATTATAATTATAATTAACTTTTTAATAAAAATAAGAAAGAGAATTTTTTACATTATAATTATAATTAAATTTTTAATAAAAATAAGAAGAAATTTTTTTATTAATGCTATTTCTATGGAGATAGTTTTTTTATAGAATGTTTTTTTCCAAAAATAAATAAATAAAAGTGTTTTTATGTAATATTTCAAAATTGGTTTTTTAAAGTAATTTTATTAAAAATAATAATTAAAATAAGGAGTTATAGTAAGAAAGTTTTTTTAAAATGAAAATTTTTTAAAACGTTATTTTAAAAAAAAATATTTAATTTATCTTTGTAAAAACAAAAAATAAAATAAAATTTTCATATTATTGTTTTATCACTTATAGTTGTTACTCATACATAATTTCAATCATATAATGTCTTAGTATATTATTTTATAATTAATAATTTTTATTTTATTTATTTAACACGCGTAATACACGGGGTTACTAAAGCTAGTTAGTTAATATGAAGTTGTGCATCCATTTTTTAGTTTCTATAAAGATTTCTTTATCTATTTGAAAAAAAAATCTTTTTTATAGTATAATTTGTTTGATTGTAACATTTATTTTTAATCAAATTTTGCGTTAAACTTTTTAACTTAAGTTTTTGTTAGGATTTCGACACATTTGAATTAATTGTAATTATTTTAAAATCGAGTATCTATAATCTATAACCTATAATAAAATAAGGTTTTCTCAAGATATGTGTCATCATTCTAGCATATCAAATAACACGTGTCATCATTCTAACATATCAAAAATTCATTTTCTCGTCTTTCTCTCATAATAGATACGGAAAATTTAAAACAATTAATTTGACTTTTATTTTTTACTAAAATGTTAAAACAAATATATTATATTTGTGTTTCATGTCTCTCTCATATTAAATGATAATTATTGTAAATAAGTAAACTAAACTATTAAACATCTAAAATATAAATGTAGTTATGTGAATAATTTATTAATACATATTAAATATAGATTAATAATTTCTAATTTATTATGTGTTATAACTTTTAAGTATTTATTAAATTTTTATTTCACCAATAGACATAAAAAAATAAAATATTTATAAAACTATTGATTTTAATATGTTTTATTTATTACATTCATGTAATACATGGGTTATAACCTAGTTACTTATAATCATTAGATTAAAATTAACTAATAATCAAGATTGTTTTACTTAAGTTTCCTAACAAACCTCCAAAAGAAAAAATGCAAATTATTTAAAAAGATATTATGATTTTAATATTAAATTGCATCCTTGATTTACACCAGTCACGGGGGATTAGTATTACTTAACCAATCAAAGTTAGACTAAGTTAATTTACAATATTGACGATTTATAAAATCTAGTTATTTTATACACTCTGGTTTTTTATGTAATTTTAAGCAACTTCAAGGGTAATTATCTAATACCCTCCCTATAAAAACCCCCAACAACCACATTTTCCATTCATACCTCTCAATCTCACGTTTTCTCATTAAATATTTCTGTCAGGTTTATTAAATTTATGGTAATATTTACCATTTTAAGCCCTGCTCACCTTTTAGTTATCGAATGTTTGTTTGTCAGTATTGGGGATATTGGTGCAAGAATTGGATTTTATCCGAGGATATTTCTGGAATAATAAAAATCAGGTGATAACGTAGTGGATTCTCACGCAAGTTATCATGAACCTTTCAGGTAGACAATTGCCGCCCTTAGCGCCACGTAAGCGAAAACAAAAAGATGAAGTGTTTGACTTGTTGAAGCCGTCAACGATTATAAGACCACCCCCATCCAGATAGCCAAGCCGACGCCCAAGCCTGTTCCTCGCCGAGCCATGGCTCCAACCAAGTCTCGTAAAGCCGATCAGCCTCCGTCAGGTGATGCTAACATGCTCCTAGCAGGGTTTATGGCTCATGAGTTCTTAACCAAAGGCACGTTATTGGCGAGTTATATGATCCGGCTAGAGCCAATGTTCCACCAGGTTCCTCGACGGCTAAGAAGCCGAGCCGTGCTTCTGTCAATCGGGGAAAAGGAGAGGCAGTTGAGCCGGAGCCGAAGTCGAGTGGGAATAAGATTAGGCTTGCAATATCGACGCCGGCTAAGAATCAAAAGTATGTAGAAGTATCTGAGCTATTGAAAAATGGGGCTCGTATATCGGGCATTGTTAACCCGTCACAACTTGTTAGTTTATTTCGTACTCGACTCGATAAGAGATGAATTTTGTATAAAAGTTAAAAAAAAATTTCTAAAGTTATTATAATAATTGTGATAATAATTTTGTTTAGAGTAAATTACATAAATCTTTATAACTAATTTCACTTTTCTTACTTTTATATTTAATAATTAAAATGAACAACCTTATGTATATTGTTTCTTCACATTTGGTCATTTAGTATAACGAACATTAGTTTGCATCGTTAAGTTAAATCACTTAGTTGTCACATGAGGGCTGATGTGTTAAAAAATATATGCAATATAATTTTAAAAATAATTGAATCGACATATTAAGAAAATAAGATTAATAAAACATTAAGACCGAAGAGTAAAACCTCAAACAAATTTTATGGATTTTTATCATTACCTTTAAAAAAGTGGGCCTGTAAAAATTTACTCTTTGACATGATTTATTTATCAATAATTATATATATATATATATATATATATATATATATATATATATATTAAAATGCAAGCTACATGAATTTAGTTAGGAAAATTCATACCAGTAAATAATGAGATTACCGAATAAAATGTTAAACGAATTTTTATATATTTTTTATTAACATTTTTTAAAGTTAGGTTTATAAAAAAATTTATACCATATGATTTAAGTATCAATAAATAAACTTAATACATAGAAATCATAATGGAGACAAGTGTGATCTTATTTAGATGCTTTTGTTAGATTAAAATGCAGATTATATTATATATATATATATATATATATATATATATATATATATATATATATATATATATATATATCATTTGATTTTCATACGTATATGATTGTTTAAAAAGCATTTAAATTACTTCATGTGAAATGCATTCTAATCCTTATAAATTAAGTTAATTATTGATATATAAAACATACAATGCGATCATTTTTCTTATACAACTAGTTTTAGAAAAAGTGATGATAAATAAATAAATAAATATATATATATATAATATATATATATATTATATATATATATCATTTGTTTCAGGTGTTACTATTCGATCTCAATGCTTTATTGAACATATTTTCCTAATATATTGATTCGTTTTCCAATAGTGTTGTTTGGATTTTTTTACATGTCTAATTATGTGAAAATCATGAGAGCTAACTTATCGATGCAAACTAATGACTGTTAGCCTTAATGACCAAAGATGGAACAAACAATATATATAAAGGTCGGCTAGTTTATTAACTAATATAAAAATTGAAAAATAAAATTAGTTATAAAGATAAAGGATCTTTTATGTGATTTACTCTTTTGTTTAATTATGAACTTTTAGCTATGAAGGATTAAGGATTAATAATAAACTATCATGTGACGTGGTTAAACATCTGTGAGTTCAAATGTGAAAAAATCACAGGCATTAATATCTCGCGAGTGTCATTCCCACCGGCATATACCACATTTCATGTAATGTGACATTTTTATGGAAACTCTCCAAACATCATTCAAACATTGTGCTTACGAACAAAGTGATGATTATGATCTATAAACTAGTTACAAATTCGTTGATATTTACTAAACGACTGGTTGCAACACGAATACATTCATCTGAGGTATATATTTTTCGCAAGACACATATCTTTTGTATTTTTGATGGTGTATTCATTAAAAATATTCTGTGATTCCTAAACCACTTAAAAAAGCTTTTTTCAAGATAGAGATTCAACAAATCTAATTTTTCGGGTCAAATCAAGACATATCTATTTTATTACACATTATATACTCTATTTAAAGACCACGAGGATTTAGAATAAAAAATGTTACAAGTCAAAATAAGACTAACAACATTAACTACTAAATGTTTTAGTTTTCGTAACTATAAATTTTATCTATTTTACTTAGACTCACGAAACAAACCATGATAGTTAATATTACATCAAAAATGTGTCTAATCTTTAGCGAATCTCGACTCCTTAGCGAGATTTGACTTTAGTTTAGATGTTGTTTGTTTTCTCTGCAGTAAAATATCTGCAGTCTGCGGATCACATTTATAGATATCTGCAGGAAAGGAGTTGAACCAAACCTTCGTAGTCTGCAATAAAAAAGATCTGTTTTTTTAACGTCTGCAGACTTTTAAAATCAACTGATGGTGGTATACGGCGGTGCTGGACGGTGGTGCTGGACGGTGGTGCTAATAATAGATGGTGGGTGGTGGTGGGTGGAGGCGAACGGTGGTGGTGGCAGAGGGCGGTGGTGGTTGGTGATGGTGTTTAATGCTCTCCAGACTTTAAAAGACTTTAGAATTGGTTGTGTGAAGTCTGTACCATGCAAACCTCGCGCGGACATTTTTAATAAAAAGTCTTTCAAAAAACAAACGCGCTGCAGACCGCAACGTTTGCATGTGGTCTGCGCGACGCAGACAAAAGAAGTCAGTAAGAGCTTTTCCGAAAAAACAAACACCATTTTAATCATAAGCTCATATTTTACTTTGGCTCAACTTCTATATCATCCTATAACATGGCGAACTTGTTGCTGAATAAGCCACACGCCCTCCTAGGAGCATGTTAACATGAACCGGTGGAATAGTGACTTTGATGGCTTGAAGAAAAGTATATATACTTAAGTAGGGATGTATTTAACGAGTCGTCCCTTACTCGCGAGCCACTCAAGATCAAGTCTTTAAAAGCTTGATTAATTTGTGTCGAGTTTAAACAAACTCAAACTTATACTATTATTCATTTACATCAATTCAATCATAATAGAAACTCAAACCCTTTAATCTTAAATGAAACTTCATCGCTCTAACTTTAAATAACTTAATTATGAAATCTAACATTTCATAACTGTAACTTTAAGTTAGAAATCTAACCTCCCACCTGTTCAAGATAGAACTTTATTCAAGATAGAAGACTATAACATGAGTCAGGCTTACGTGATGGTGGTCTTATTAGTCGTTGATGGCTTTAAGAAGTCAAACGTTTCATCTCTATTTTCGGGTACGTGGCACTGGGGCAGTTACTGAATATAATGTATATACTTTTTTAATTAGTCCGAATTTGGAGCCAAAAGAGAAGGATATATAAAAAGACTAAAAAAGCCACAACTTTATTAAAACAATGTCACGTTGGAGGCATCTTTTTATTTACCATCATCGGATAATAAACTATTCGACTAGGATGCCATTTAACATTAAGAATTATAATATTACTAAGTTATGTTATGAAAAGTTATAACAGTTCCTAAAATCGTGATTAAACGGTCATGACGTTTGGCTTAGTTTGATGTTACTTTCTGCTGTTACACGCAGGGTAACATTACTCGTTATTTAAATACATCATATTCTAATGTTATAAAATTTATAATATTATAATAAATTCATCCAAGTGTTAAGGTTTTTCTTTTTAATTAAAGTTGTCTATCGATTGTAGTAACTAAAAATGATTACGTATCAAGTTTAATTTGTATATAAGCATAATATGAACAATAAACCAAAACAATATTTATACAGGTTTTAAGTTCATGATTTAAACTAGTATGATTTATAGAGAACTTGTACAAATAATTGAGAATGACTCAAAGATTAAGTATAGGCCTATAGGAGATCCCATTTTTGCCAAGAGAATCCAAGTTGAGATGTGATATGATTGCTTCGTGGTGCTTAAAAATACGTTTCTATAGATCGTTGTATCAAATAATTGGATCATAATCTCTCACTATAAAAGCACCAACTATGAGAAATCTATTAATTTCATACTATTTTTAGCGGTAAACGTACGCCCCTAAACTACACCATAAACTACTTCATGTCAGGTCTGAATTTATGTTTATTTTAAAAAACTTTATCTCTAATTATTGAGTTAAAAATTAAGTGACACCAATCCCTGTGTGAACAATAATACTTGTGCATCATAGTCGGTAATTATAACAATACCTTTGTGTAAATCTAGGTTCTAAATTGATTGAAGTTTAACGTGGTATGTTGAACCATACTCCATATGTTCTATTAGTTATTAATTGTGAAAAATCCTAAGTTTTTTAAATGTTAATAGTAACAAAAGTTACCACCAAGTGCTCAGTCACAACCACCAATTTTAAATTTGGTTACTACCGATTTGTAGTTAGGGTTTTGATATTCATGTTAGGAAACCGCTTTTGCAATTGATTCGGATAGAATTCCATGTTCGTTGGTATCGTTAAGTGGTTTTTTTTATCCGAGTGTCGGTTTGGGAGCTAACAAAATAAGGTTATAAGGATGCATTTGTTTTTGGTTTTGGATTTGAGCTTTTGATCATTTTGATGTTTACTTACAACATTAATTATGATTTTGATTAAAAGATTTATAGAATCTATGTTTATGTTGTCGAGTAATATTTGAGTTATTAAGTCTACAGTCTTTGTTTAGAAAAACAAATCGAGAATAAAATAAAGTTGAGAGAAAATAAAAGTATTTAGGTTATTTAATATAAGTAGAAAGTAAAAAAATAGAAAAGATTAAAATACAGAGTAATGTTTTTGTGATAAGTGTACGAAGGGATCTCGATGGCTAAATGTGAAAATTATCTATAGCTGTTAACTTCTTTTTTTAATTCCCCTAATATTTTTTAACGCATATAACTTTTTCATATGATATTTTTTTTTAAAGTAACACCATAAAACGGACGACTTTTTCTCTTTAATTTGAGTATAGGATTGCAACCAACCTTTTTAAAAAAATGTCTATGTATTATGCGTATAACTTTTGTGATTATTTACTGCGTAATTATAAATATAACTTGCCTAATTATCTTAACTTAAGTAATTATAAATATAACTTATGTAATTATAATTTGTAACTTAAGTAATTTTTACTTACAATGAATATAACTTGATTAATAATGCGCCTTATATGCGTAATTGTGTCGCGTATGTTAAAAATACCCCTTCACTAAAAGACACGTGTCATGACCTAAATAACTATTTAGTACACTTTGCATGTTTTTTCACCTTGTATACTAACCTTACTCAAGTAAAATATATTCCAAAATAGAAATTTAATCATGATTGGAACTTGGCAGTGCATTGAGAATTCGTGCCGTACAAGTAAGAACAATTTTATTTCGTAGTAAAATATTTAGGGTTTTTTTCGTAGCAAATGGTCGTTTGTAACGATGTAAATAGTTGTTTAACGACGAATAAACGGTCGTTTAAAGGGTTGTAAATAGCCGTGTACTTTTCTGTCTCCATTTTTCGGATTTTTGTCTTCTTTCAATTTTGTTTTTATTGCTTTTGGAAAAACGATGAAATGAAAGTACCAAACCATCCACTCATTTATACCATATGCATTACTTTCATTTACCATATTCACCGCATTCACCTTCGTCAACACATTCACTCATCTCATTATTTTATTTTTTAAAGTAAAGATTAGTTTGTTATTATTATAATAAAATTTAGTTTAATATATATATTATTTTGTTACTAACTGTAATTATTTGAGGTAATGGCTTCAAGCTTGCGTCAAGATACAGTGTGTATTCGTGCTTCAAATCATCATTGGCTTTAGTTTTGTCGAGGATCATATGAATATAAAAGGCTTCAAAAGCTTTTCGATAAAAATTCAAGCCTTCACGTTCCATATCTTGGAGTTTCTTATGGGACGTGGGGGAATTTACGTATAACATCTGCCCATTTTCAAGACTTAAACCTAAACCCGAATCCGTTTGAGTCTATTTTTGGAAATCAAATTCATTAGTTATCAATTTAATTTATTTTAATCTTTCAAATACAATAATTATACCATTTATTCAAAATCTATTTTATTAAATTAGTTTAGCATTTTGTAAAAGGTTTTGTGATTTTAAAATCTATATAAAATTATAAAACTTGTATGTCATTTATGAGTTCTAACCATTAAATTACAATAAATAATTAGTGGAGAGTTATTTTAAGAATTATAAAATTTATAAGGTTTTATAGATTTATTTTTCTTAAATATGGTTCTAATAAATCTAGGGGTTAAAGTGTCATTTTTAAAACTCATCCCAAAACCTTTAAACATAAAATAACAAATCCACAAAACACCAGGGACCAAAGGTGTAACTTTCCAAACTAAGCTTCCCACCACCGTCAACCTCCTTGCTCCGGCCTCACCTCCGGCTAAACTCCGGCGAACACTAAATCACCTATAACGCCTGATTAATTCGCAATTAAATTGTTCCTACACCTTCGCACACCGGTTTCGAACATAAAGACACTATTAATTGAATTAATTCGGTTGATTAAGGCTGTGCACCCAAAACCGAAAATTGCAATCAAAGTGTGAGCTCGTTCGACTCGAAACAAATTAAGTCGTACCTTTAGATCGAGGGCAAATCATCAAAACAACACCCTTAAACAGTTTCGACCCCCAATTGCATCTGAAAAACACATAGACCTTGAAGTTCATCGACCTCATACCCGTCGACCTGCAACCTTGCTATTATCGATCTTCTGAGCATCCTTAAACCCAATTGATTGAGGGCTTAGAATCGTTAGCATCACTTGAAGATACCCACAAGTTTAATTTGGTTAACATCAACAATTGCATGTTGAACGAATTCAAGCTTCGGTCACAACTCGTTGGCATTTGTTCTTATCAACCTAAACATCGAACCGGGTAATTAAGTGTGTTCATAGCTTCGTTTTATCATAGGGAACAAAAGCCCTATGGTTTCGAGCATGTATCTTGTTGATTTGAACTTCAATCTGGATTAATTTGAATTAGGATTTATGTAATTTGGGGGAGTTTCTTAATCTTGGCTTATAACAATTTGAAACCAAAATAAACCGCGGCTGAAGCCTTGGTTCACCAGTTCACACACCACAATTCAACTTAGAGGTCCCGGGTTCGAACCCGGGCACCCTCTTATTATTTTTAAAATGACTTTTTAGCCTTAATTCTATTTTAGAAAAAATCTATTACATATAAAAATGATTTTTACAAACTTTTAATCTTTTAAAAATCAAAAAAATATTTTCTGTAAATTTATCCTTACAAAATATTTTAATATTTTATTATAAAAATTATAATTAAGTATTGTTATAAAAATGGATTTATATAATAATTTGAATTATTAATTATTATTGAATCTTATGTTCTCTTTGATTATAGATATATGTTATATTACATAAATTATTAACAATGGTTATAATTCCTTTAAAATTTTATAATGTTACTTCTCTATTGAACAAAATATAAATAAGAGTTTACTAAATTGTTCACAAAACCCCAAAATCCTAAAACCCTAGTTCGCGTTAAAACGTTAATTTTATTATTAAATTTAAACCTTGTAAATATATATATTTTAGGTGCATTGTGAAGGGCTACGTTGAAACGACGATTATTATTATTTTCTTATTAATCATCCAATATATACTTATTTGATCAAGTGAGTATTTCAATACCCCTTTTTCATATTTTCAAACTTTGGAGTGAAACATGTTACCTTATAATCGTTGCACTTGTAAAACGTTTGATCTTGTAAACTTATGGCAATTCACTTGTATGTTGTGGTTAGTTGATCTTTGTAGCTACCATGTAATGTCGATTATATGTACAATCATTAACTATTGCTAGCCTAGAGAAGTCATAGATCTATGGGACAGACAAGCCTGCTTGGTTGATCCAAATACACTTAGCTAATCGTATATACTTTAAACGTTTGAGACTTGTAAAACTTTGTCGAGGTTTGATTGTGCATTCTGTCTTACATCCCTAGTTACTTTGTTCTCTAACTTACAACATGAATTGCCATCTTTTATATACTTATGTATCGAAAACTATGGAAATCTCACCAACATTATGTTGACCCTTTTATTTTTAACATGTTTCAGGAAATACTCAAGCTTGATCGCTATTTTTGAAGTTGTTCACACCTAGGAATGGACCTAGTAAACTTAATGAAAGCTTTTTATATTTCTTATATTGTGTTCTTATTTGAGACTTATGTTTGTAATGTACCTTTCAAACTTATGAATAATATATTTGGATTTAATAATAGCGTTATGTGGCTGTGAACGATCTTAACTCTCACCCCTCGATGTTTCCGCCGTCAAGGTTGGGGTGTGACATTACGTATGCTTGTAACATGATGAACAAGCCGTGGAAAAGATTTTTTGCCATTAGTGGCCCACAATATAAGGAGCTTTGTTTGGAGTTTTTCTTCACGTTAAAATTCAACTCGAACAACCATAACTATAGGTATACTAATCTAGTTGGATTATATATATTAATGTAAGGCCCCATTCCCGGGACGCTTACAGCTGGGTTCTCATCGCACATAAAACATATAATTGTATTTGTATTTCATAAATCACAGCGGAAAACTAAAATAATCTTTCATTTCCATGTAAAAGCTTTTGCAAGTTAATACAACATTCATTACAAAATAGCTTGTTCGCATTACAATGCAAAAACATTAATCAAAAGAATGTCATCCCAAAAGAGCTGAGTAGCTTCACGGTGTGCCATCCTCAGCAACCTTACCTGCCAACTGGAAACACATAAAAAGTCAGTGTTACTGACTGAGTTCTAGTTTTATTACAAAACATACTTTACTTTCATATAAAACCATTCGTTACTTTTACATGATCACACATCGTACGTACACATAGATAATATCATTATTATCTTCTTCATTCATTCATTCGTTCATTCGTTCTTTATGACTTTACTTGCGCATCGGACATCATCCGTACCAATACCATGTGCTACACTCCGGTTAGTCGTAGCTACCGGGCCGAAGTCAATAAATGAACAGCTAAACGTATGCCACGGTACTAGGAGTAACCATCAGTCTTAGCTACTGGGCCGAAGTCAATAAATGAACAGCTAAACATATGCCACAGTACTAGGGGTGAGCGGTAGAGGTTCTACATTAAGGGTCAATCACAAAGAAGGACCCGTTATCCGATGCGTGCAAGACGTTTCATTCGTTCATTAATGCATGCATTCAACATCGTGTTCCTCTTTCATTATCTTTCACTTTACGTTACATAATACTTTCATACATTCATTCATACGTAAAGCCATGGGAAGACATGCATACATCACAATAAGGAATATAAACATACACACATGCATCATCATACATTGCATCATACATTTATAACATACATCATGCATAATCATGCAACATCATCAACATCATACATGCCCAACATAACATCTAGGACCTTAAAAGTCCATATTCCTAACCCTCGGGAACCACCCAAGTCAAGGCTTACATCTCCACCTTTCCTTCAAAACCTGAATTATTCTAAGTGTTCATCCGCATTTGTCTAATACTCATCCGCATTTGCCACACTTAGGCAAAATGCTCATCTGCATTTGCTGTTGTTCATCCGCATTGGTTACTGTTCATCCGCATTTGTCTAATACTCATCCGCATTTGCCAACACTTAGGCAAAATGCTCATCCGCATTTGCTGTTGTTCATCCGCATTGGCTATACTTAGCCAATTGCTCATCCCCATTGGTACAGTCATCCGCATTGGGTCGCCGCATTTGTCCAGACTTAGTCAAATGCTCATCCGCCTTGACTCTTCCCATCCGCATTGGTCCGGACTTGGTCAAATGCTCACCCGCATTGACTATTACTCATCTGCATTGGTTTCTAACACTTAGGCCAATTTTGAACTTAACCCAATCGGAACTGAAACTGCAAAATCATACTATAACCACTATTTTCATGCTCTAAGCTTAGATCTTACCTTCTAAGCCCTCGGATTCAACATAACAAGAACATGAACACACATAACATCATAACATCGCCAAACACGCATGAAAAACATACGGGTCCAAGACCCAGATCAGTAAAACATATAGATTTGTATTTCCAGCCCCAAAATCATTTGAAAACATGTAAATGAGGGGTTCTAGAACTCACCTTAACAGCTCTTGAGCAGGACTTCTTCCAACTCGTCTGAATTTGAGTTTAACCGCCTAAAAACTCACTTGAATTCACTTCTTCAGCCCTGTTTCATCCAAAATCCGAATTCTGCACTTTCTCTCTCTAGAATTCTGCTGAATTAAGAGTTGTGGGAAAATAGTGGGCGGCCATGCCCACTTTACACCAACTTTTCAACCCTTTTTGTCCTTTTGGCAATTTTTACCCTTCAACTTGGGTAAAATATCTTTTCCCCCTTTTTCTTCACTTTATTCTCTCTTTATTTAAATAAATGAAAGATCCGGGTGTTACAAGTCCACCCCCCTTAAATAGGTTTCATCCCCGAAACCTGTTATTCCTCAAACAAACGTGGATAATGTTGTCTCATCTCATCTTTAGTCTCCCACGTTGACTCGGATCCCTTCCTGTGCTTCCACTGTACACGCACAAGAGGAACCACCTTATTTCTCAATATCTTTTCTTTTCGGTCAATGATCGCCACTGGTTGCTCTACATAGTTGAGCCGTTCGTCTACCTCGATGTCTTCCAGTGGAACAATCATATCTTCATCCGCCAAACACTTTCTTAAGTGAGATATATGGAATGTTGGGTGAATTCCACTTAACTCATCTGACAGTTCCAATTTATAGGCCACCTCTCCTACTCGAGCAGTGATTCGAAAAGGGCCTATATACCTGGGGCTCAACTTGCCCCTCTTTCTGAACCTTATAATACCTTTCCACGGCGAGACCTTCAACATAACCTGGTCACCCACCTGGAACTCAATTGGTCTGCGTCGTTTATCGACATACGACTTCTGTCTATCTTTGGCTGCCTTCATGAAGGCCTTGATCTTTTCGAGCTTTTCGGTCGTAGCTTCGATCACCTCGACGCTCCCTAATTCCTTCTGACCAACATCACCCCAACAAACGGGTGTTCTGCATCTCCTCCCGTATAGCATCTCATATGGTGGCATGCCAATGCTAGCATGATAGCTATTGTTGTATGAGAATTCGACTAACGGTAGGTGGTCATCCCAACTTCCTCCAAAATCAATCACACACGCCCGCAACATGTCTTCTAATGTCTGAATGGTCCTCTCAGACTGACCATCAGTTTGGGGATGATAAGCCGTGCTGATATGTAACCTCGTCCCCATGGCATCATGAAATTTCTTCCAAAATTTGGATGTAAACCGAGTGTCACGATCAGATATAATAGACATCGGCACACCATGACGAGTTACAATTTCCTTGACGAATAGGTCAGCCAATCTTTCAGACGAATAAGTCTCGCGGATCGGCAGGAAGTGAGCACTCTTTGTCAGACGATCAACAATCACCCATATGGCATCATACCCTTTTGGAGTACGCGGCAGCTTTGTAATGAAATCCATGGTGATATGCTCCCACTTCCACTCCGGTATGTCTAGAGGTTGGATCTTCCCATACGGCTTTTGATGCTCTGCCTTCACCTGTAAGCAAGTGAGACATCTACTTACATACTCCATCACGTCGCGCTTCATACCCAGCCACCAATAATCTTTCTTCATATCATGGTACATTTTCGTGGCACCAGGATGAATGGAGTATCGAGTCTTGTGAGCTTCATCCATTATCTTCACTCGTAGATCCCCAAAACGAGGAATCCACACACGACCGAATCGAATTCTAACACCGAGTGTGTTTTCACCCAATTCCCCAACCAGACCTCTCATTCTTTCCGATTAAGATGATCTTCTTCAATGCCTCATCTTGAAACTCCTTGATTTGCTTCATCACATCAGAGGTCATGATTAGTTGACAAGCTTTCACCCGAATCGGTCCGGGCCTTTCCTTTCGGCTAAGGGCATCCGCCACCACATTAGCTTTGCCCGGATGGTAATGGATCTCGCAATCATAATCCTTTATAAGCTCCAACCATCATCGCTGCCTCATATTCAGATCTTTTTGCTCAAGAAGTACTTCAAGCTCTTGTGGTCGGTGAATATGGTGCACTTCATCCCGTAGAGATAGTGCCTCCAAATCTTTAACGCAAAGACCACGGCTGCTAGCTCCAAGTCATGAGTGGGATAATTAACCTCATGAACTTTCAACTGTCGGGATGCGTAGGCTATAACCTTCCCTCTCTGCATTAACACACACCCCAACCCTAAGTAGGAAGCATCAGAATAAACCACCAGATCTTCGCTTCCATCGGGTAATGACAGAACAGGAGCTTGGGTCAGTCTTGTCTTCAGCTCTTCGAACGCCTTCTCTTGAGCTTGACCCCATACAAATTTCACATCCTTTCGGGTCAACTTAGTTAGTGGAGAAGCAATCTTAGAGAAGTCTTGGATGAATCTTCTATAGTAGCCCGCCAAACCCAAGAAGCTACGGATCTCGGTTGGCGTCCTTGGTGACTTCCATTGCATAACCGCCTCCACTTTCGCCGGGTCCACCATTATCCCGTCAGGATTCACCACATGACCCAAAAACTGAACTTCGCGCAACCAAAACGCGCACTTGGAGATTTAGCATACAATTCTCCCTGCTCAACGTCTCTAGAACCTCTCGAATGTGACCGGCATGCTCAATCTCGCTCTTCGAATAAATCAGGATATCATCAATAAACAAAATCACTGATTTATCCAACATAGGCCGACACACACAGTTCATCAGATCCATAAAAGCAGCTGGCGCGTTGGTCAAACCAAAGGACATGACAAGAAACTCCTAATGACCATAGCACGTGCGGAAAGCTGTTTTAGGGATATCTTGTTCCTTCACCTTCAACTGATGGTAGCCAGACCGAAGGTCTATTCTTGAAAACCAAATGGCACCCTGAAGCTGATCGAACAAATCATCTATTCTCGGTAAGGGGTATCGGTTCTTCACTGTCAACTTGTTCAGCTCGCGGTAATCAATGCACATCCTCATACTACCATCCTTCTTCTTTACAAACAGGACCGGAGCACCCCAAGGAGAGATACTCGGTCTAATGAACCCCTTATCAAGCAACTCTTGCAACTGTTCCATCAACTCGTTCATCTCCGTCGGAGCCAACCGATACGGTGCTTTGGCAACAGGTTGGGCACCCGGTATCAGATCAATCTGAAATTCAATTTCTCTGTCAGGTGATACCCCTGGTAAATCTTCTGGGAACACGTCTGGAAAGTCACACACAACCGGTACATTAGGCAGTTGTGGTGTTGGTGCATCTACATCCTTTACATAAGCCAAGTAGGCGCTACATCCACGCCTCATACACTTTCCCGCCACCGCCATTGAGATCACCTTCGGGATTGCCGTGACCCTATCTCCATAAACCGTTACCGGGCTTCCATCAGGTGCTGTCAGACGAATCATTTTCTTGCGGCACACAATATTCGCCTCGAATTCCGCTAACCAATCCATTCCAAGAACTAAATCAAAACCACCCAAGGTCATCACAACGGTCTAACAGGAAACTTATGACCCTCAAGTTCCACCTCACAATTCTCTATTATTTCAGAAATCCTGGTAGACTTACCTATGGCAGTTTCTACCTCAAAGGGCGCATCAACACGTCTACTACTAGCAGGCAGCTTAGCACAGAAAGCAGCAGAAATAAAACTCCTACTAGCACCAGAATCAAATAGCACAGAAGCTAAAGTTTGGTTCACCAGAAACGTACCGGACACGACATCAGGGTCTGTCCTAGCTTCCTGCTATGTCATAGTGAATGCCCTGGCGCTTGCCCTCGGTCCTTCAATTCCCGTCTTCCTCGCCCCTGAACCCTCAGTCCTCGGCTTCTTACAATCTCTACTCATATGACCAGTTTCCCCACAGTTAAAACATTTGCCCGACAGGCAATCCTTCGCCATATGCCCTGTCTTCCCACACTTGAAGCACACATTCAAACCCAGCCTACATTCTCCGTATGCTCCTTTCCACACTTACCACACCTCCTTGATCCCACTCCCGATGTGGCCACACGGCGATCATCCACCCGTGCCTTTTTGTTACCCGTCGAGGCATCACCCCGACCAAACCTCCTCCCATTCCAGTTCCGATCACCACCACCCTTCTTACTCGCTTCAGTCACCACCACCTCCCGCTCGTCATACAGCCTCCCTGCCAAATCAACCGCCGACCTAAACGTGCTTGGTCGGGCAGCGATCATATGCCGACGAACATCCACCGGTAAACCCTGAATGTACCTCTTGATTTTCCGAGACAGAGGCGTCACCTGATCAGGCACGAGTCGTGCCATTTCATTAAACTTGGTGGTATACTGCTGGTGTGTCATGCTTCCAGCCTCCAACTGCAGAAACTCCCTTTCCAGCTTATCCATTTCCTTGTGAGGACAGAACTCCTCAATCACCATCTTCTTCAACTCAGGCCATTTCATTCTCCCGATTGCCCGATTACCCTCTGCTTGGACAATGTTGTCCCACCAACATAGTGCCGAGTCCACAAATGAATGAGTGGCAAACTTCACCTTCTGATCTTCCCGACACTCGCTGATGTCGAGAACGGCCTCCATCTCTCTCACCCATCGTGAGCAGTGGTAACATTGCCATTACCGTCAAAAGTAGGGGGATTGCATCTCATAAATGCCCCGCAGTTACATCCTCGCACTGCCTCTGGCACAGGCTCTTCTTCTTCCTCTTCATCATCAGACAGGACCGTTTCAGGCTCTGGGTGTTCCCGTGCTCCAGAGGATCTGTTTCTTTCTTTTCTTTCCCTTTCTCGTACAACCTTAATAACTTCAGTCACCATAGACGGTAAGATTGTCTGCATGACCTGATGGACTTCTTCTACAACAGCCTCCTTTACTGAGGCTCTCAGATTGGCGCTTTCGTCGCCACCCTCCGGATGAGGGGTCTCTGGTTCTTCATGAACACCCTCTCACCTATGGGTCTCCCTCTCTTGGGTCGTGGTTCAGCACCGTGACCTCCACCCCTAGAAGCTTTCGAAGATCTACCTCCGGCCATCACACGCACACTGAAAGATTCAAACACCAACACGGTCATTCAAGGAACAACTCAGTTTATGTCAAGTATAGTAAGTCCCTAATTACAGTGGCCAGTTGTGATTAGCCACTTACTTTACTCTTCATACCCCAAGTATTACCTGTCCTGACTACATCAGTATTTAAATCTACATACAACACATACACATACCATGCGCACATAAAACCGGTTAACTTTACGAAAATACCTGATGGCACGCAGCTACTCAGATTGGCATCTCATTCCCTTTCCGTCCCATTCTCAGTTTAAGATTAGGTTTATTTTGAAAATTTACCCATTTCACTTAAACTTTGGCTCTGATACCAACTTGTAAGGCCCCATTCCCGGGACGCTTACAGCTGGGTTCTCATCGCACATAAAACATATAATTGTATTTGTATTTCATAAATCGCAGCGGAAAACTAAAATAATCTTTCATTTCCATGTAAAAGCTTTTGCAAGTTAATACAACATTCATTACAAAATAGCTTGTTCGCATTACAATGCAAAAACATTAATCAAAAGAATGCCATCCCAAAAGAGCTGAGTAGCTGCACGGTGTGCCATCCTCAGCAACCTTACCTGCCAACTGGAAACACATAAAAAGTCAGCGTTGCTGAGTGAGTTCTAGTTTTATTACAAAACATACTTTACTTTCATATAAAACCATTCGTTACTTTTACATGATCACACATCGTACGTACACATAGATAATATCATTATTATCTTCTTCATTCATTCATTCATTCATTCATTCATTCGTTCATTCGTTCTTTATGACTTTACTTGCACATCGGACATCATCCGTACCAATACCATGTGCTACACCCCGGTTAGTCGTAGCTACCGGGCCGAAGTCAATAAATGAACAGCTAAACGTATGCCACGGTACTAGGAGTAACCATCAGTCTTAGCTACTGGCCGAAGTCAATAAATGAACAGCTAAACGTATGCCACAGTACTAGGGGTGAGCGGTAGAGGTTCTACATTAAGGGTCAATCACAAAGAAGGACCCGTTATCCGATGCGTGCAAGACGTTTCATTCGTTCATTAATGCATGCATTCAACATCGTGTTCCTTTTTCATTATCTTTCACTTTACGTTACATAATACTTTCATACATTCATTCATACGTAAAGCCATGGGAAGACATGCATACATCACAATAAGGAATATAAACATACACACATGCATCATCATACATTGCATCATACATTTATAACATACATCATGCATAATCATGCAACATCATCAACATCATACATGCCCAACATAACATCTAGGACCTTAAAAGTCCATATTCCTAACCCTCGGGAACCACCCAAGTCAAGGCTTACATCTCCACCTTTCCTTCAAAACCTGAAATTATTCTAAGTGTTCATCCGCATTTGTCTAATACTCATCCGCATTTGCCAACACTTAGGCAAAATGCTCATCTGCATTTGTTGTTGTTCATCCGCATTGGTTACTGTTCATCCGCATTTGTCTAATACTCATCCGCATTTGCCAACACTTAGGCAAAATGCTCATCCGCATTTGCTGTTGTTCATCCGCATTGGCTATACTTAGCCAATTGCTCATCCGCATTGGTACAGTCATCCGCATTGGGTCGCCACATTTATCCAGACTTAGTCAAATGCTCATCCGCGTTGACTCTTCCCATCCGCATTGGTCCGGACTTGGTCAAATGCTCACCCGCATTGACTATTACTCATCCGCATTGGTTTCTAACACTTAGGCCAATTTTGAACTTAACCCAATCGGAACTGAAACTGCAGAATCATACTATAACCACTATTTTCATGCTCTAAGCTTAGATCTTACCTTCTAAGCCCTCGGATTCAACATAACAAGAACATGAACACACATAACATCATAACATCGCCAAACACGCATGAAAAACATACGGGTCCAAGACCCAGATCATTAAAACATATAGATTTGTATTTCCAGCCCCAAAATCGTTTGAAAACATGTAAATGAGGGGTTCTAGAACTCACCTTAACAGCTCTTGAGCAGGACTTCTTCCAACTCGTCTGAATTTGAGTTCAACCGCCTAAAACTCACTTGAATTCACTACTTCAGCCCTGTTTCATCCAAAATCCGAATTCTGCACTTTCTCTCTCGAGAATACTGCTGAATTGAGAGTTGTGGGAAAGTAGTGGGCGGCCATGCCCACTTTACACCAACTTTTCAACCCTTTTTATCCTTTTGGCACTTTTTACCCTTCAACTTGGGTAAAATATTTTTCCCCCTTTTTTTTCACTTTATTCTCTCTTTATTTAAATAAATAAAAGATCCGGGTGTTACAATTAATGTTATTGAACTTATAGTTTTTATTAACAGTGATAACGATGTTATCAGTTTCATGCTCGGGGGGTGCCACGTAATGATTCTGTGGCCAAGTTTGATGTTTTGATGTGTTTATATATAGTTGAACAGACCCATCAATCAGATATTTTGAACAGTCTTACGTAATTTCTTGAAAATTATAATGATGAAATATTTTGCCAAGAAATTGGTGATGGTCAATTTGTGCCTAATAATAAAATGAAACCTACAAGAATGAATGATCCCTTGTATATATATCTACATTGTGTTATTGGTTATATTTGTAATATCTTGTAATTTTGGTTAACTAAAAGTTAACTTTGTTAATTTTTGTAAGGACCATTGTTGACATTTTAACCTTATGAATTATTTATATTTATTTCTTAGTTGTCATTAATCTAAGTTGATAATAAGTTTATTAAAATATACATAGTAATATAATTGTAATAATAATAAAAGTGATAATAAACAATAATCATAAATGTAAAAGTAATAACAATAATAATAGTGTCCCTAATAATAATTATATTGATAAAAAATAAAAAAATAAATAGAAATAATTATAATAATGTTAACAAAAATAGTAATGATAACAATATAATATTATAGGTAATAATAATGATATTATAGTAATTTATAAGGTTGTAAACTTAAAAATATTTAATACTTAAAGTTTAGTTATGTTTAAGGGCCTTAGTGTCATTTTAGAAACTTTAAAAATGGAGTTTGCGCATGAAATGATAAGTGTCAAAACCGTAGGGACCAATTGTGTATATTATTAAACCCAAACCCCCTGCCCACATTACCCCCGTATTTCCGGCCAAACTCCGGCCACCTCGAAAACCATCGAATTCAATCGTTTCTTGATCCAAAACCATTCGCAATCTTTCTAGAACATGTTTCGAACTTGAATGCATTTATTAATCACATTTAAACATTCGGTTTCAAAGATTAATCGAAGGAATAACCGACGGCTTTAATCTTAGAGCTGTTCAATAATTAAATCTCAATAATAATCTAATTAATTCAACATAAACGATCATCTATCAACCCTTAATCGAACACAACTCCCAATTCTACCTGAAACAAACACAAACATCAAATCCGATCACCATTTTCATCGCGGTCTGCAACTTAATCGAAAACCACCTTCCAAGCACATAAACAGAAATTGACAAAGGGCTTTTGATCTTCTACACCATTAGAAGCTTCGTGTGCAATGAATTTGATTAACATCATCGTTTGAACATCAATCAAGCTCTACGAGTTCGCAACTGTTCTTCATCTTGCTCGCTATCAATTCAATTTCAAATCGGGTAACTAAATACATATATGTGCTCGGTTTTACTTGGGGATTAAAAGCCCTAATGTTAATTTCATTCACGTAATCAAATTGGGGTTCAATTTGGCTCAAATCAAATCTAGGGTTCATATGTTTCGTGGATTTCCTTGTAACCGTGTTTTTATAATTTAAAAGTTGTTTCATAACGCGGTAAGGCCTTAGTTCACTAGTAAGATACATGCTCTCCAAGCCAGAGGTCCCTGATTCGAACTCGGGGAACCTCATATATATTTAGGGCCTTTTTGGATTTCAAAATAAATGTTAGAAGTTTCTAAAAATTATAAAAAATCATTTTATAAACTTTGTTTATTTTAAAATTACTTAATTATTTTTTTGTAATTTATTATTAAAAATACCTTCATATTTTTATTAATATTCTTAATCTAATGTTATAGTTAGCTTATTTTTATAAATATTAGATTTTAAATAATAGTTTAATTCACAAAAAAAATTATTATTTCAAACATTGCCTTTAAATTATTGTTTAAATCGTGCTTATTTCATTTAGTTATAAAACTTTATTTAAACTTTAAATATAAATCTTACAAATTATTATAATTTTTTCTTTTTCATATCTTTATATAAAATATAATATACTTCTTTTCATTGATTCAAGAAATATAGTTGGTCCCATTTGTTAAACATAATTATTTGACAAAGCCCCAAATACTAAATTGAAACCCTAGTATTTGTTAATTTGTTAAAACTTATTATTAAGCTCAAATCTTGTAAATATACATATTTAGTTGCCTTGTGACGGTTTACGTTGGAACGACGCATATTATTATTCTTCTAAATCAGTATTCTTATACTTATTTGCCATGTAAGTTTTTCCATACCCCTTTTTGTTTATTTTTACACTTTGGGGTGAAACATGTTACCTTATGATTATAGCACTCGTAATCTCGTTTGAATCTTGTAAACACTTGAGCAATTCATCTTGTTTGTTGTGGTTAGTTGAACTTTAGTAATTACCATATGATGACTATTATATGTACAATCATTAACTATTGCTAGCCTGGCGACATCATAGATCTATAGGCCTGACAAGCCTGCTTGGTTAATCCAAGTACACTTAGCTAATCGTTTAATCTTGTAATCTGGTAATCTTGTAATCTGTCAAGGTTTGATTGCTATATTTGTCATACATCCCTAGTTACTTTACTCACTAACCTATGACATGAATTGTCATCTTTTATATATGTATGTATGAAAACTATGGAAAACTCACCAATGTTATGTTGACCCATTTTATTTTTAACATGTTTCAGGAAATGATAACGCTTAGCTTGTTTTGGAAGATTGTTACAATCTAGGGTTGGACCTAGTTTAATAATCAAAAAACATTTATTATTCTTGTGGCATTTTCTTTTCTATATTTTTTATCTTTGGAAGACTTATTTTATTTCTTCATGTATGATATGAATCATGATGTTTAATAATAATGACACTTTTAATAGTCGTTGTGTGACATGAACAATCTTAACCCTCATATCTCGACGTTTTCGTCATTAAGGTTGGGGTGTGACAGATTGGTATCAGAGCCCATAACTATAGAGATCTAGGTTATTAGAAATGGTGGCCTAGACTATAGTTAACCTAGGGACCCTTTCATAAAAACTCATTATGATCTTGTAAGTCTGTTTATATGTTCATCTTATGTGTTCCTTGTTACATGCTAAATCCCTTATGTGCTATTTGTTTATATTTATAAATAGTGCCTTAGGATTATGCCTTGAACCTTGTAAACTCCAACTTCCTAATCCTACCTTATGCCTTAAGTCTTACACATCTAATCTTTCTTGATCTTATTCTCGACTACGTGTGTAAATCTACGCGTTTTATCGGGTGGAAAAATTCCTTAGACAATATGTCTAAATCTTGAAAATCTCTTCGAGGTTTTAATTCTAATAACCTTAGGGAAGTGTGTGATACATAAACACTTGTATTCTAGATTTCCTAGCAAAAGGCCCTCAGGCTAAGGCAAGCATTTCGTATAAATCTCATTGCGAGACTTGTTATTCTTACCTAGGGATTTCTGGGATGAGTGTTAAATTATGGTCAACATACACATCTTCCTCGAGGTAATTGGGATTAAGTCACCTTGACGTGTCCATGTTCTTATTGGCTATGTGATACCAATTGAAACCACCTTGGGTATATATAAGTATCTAAAATTCTTATTTTCTCTGAACTGATGTCTCCAAATACTAATATTTCCTTTATTTATCTTATAGAATGTCTCGCCATCAAGGAAAGCGTGTGACCTTCGATCGTAAACTCGCTATAATGGTCGCCAGCGATGCTTCTTGTACTAACTGGACCAAACAGATCCATGTGAAGAAGTTCAAGAGGAAGTTCTATAGAATGAACTTTCTTTTCCTTATGAGATTTCTTCGTCTGTTTGCCCTTTTTGCATGCAACACAGAAATCTAGGAGTTGAAAGTTTTTGACATTTACTCCTCTCACAAGATCATTTTAGATCAAGTGATTCATCTTTCTAGGATTTATGTGTCCCATTCTCCTATGTCAGGAGATGGAGTCCTTCTCAGTAGCTTTAGACAAGATGCATTGGACTTCACGATCTGTTGTGGAGGCCTTTGAGAGATCCAAGACATAAAGATCATTATATCTTGAAGCTGACATTAGGATCTGGTCCTCCGGGATCATGTATTCCTTCTTTAGAACGTAACACTTCTGGTTGTCAAAAACTACCTTGAATCCTTTATCACAGATTTGAGAGACAGAAAGCAGGTTATTTTGTAATTGTTGGACATAGTTTACCTTATCAAACTTAACCTTCTCATTTCCCACTTCTCCTTGGGCTGTGATATACCCACCTTTGTTTCCAGCAAATGAAACATGCCCTCCTTTAATTTTTCTGACATTTGATCAGAGAGCTATGTTCCTTGTCATGTGCCTGGATGCTCCGCTATCTACAATCCACGTGTTAGTCTCAGCACTATAGCGAACACCCTGCACATCAATGAAAACATTAGTTCATGTTAGGAACCCAAGCCTTAACTGGCTTGGGTTTCCCTGAGGCATCACATATCATAAACTCACCCACTGACCCTTTGAGGTTAAGGATTGATTAGAATTCTGTTTGTTCTCATTTTCAGGCACTGAGGAGGTTTTTTCTTTCCATAATCCAGATTTGTGTAAGGCATGTTTGTGATAAACAGACGACTGGATAACGGGTTGAACTTTGGATTCATTATCCCCTTTTGGAGGCGCCACTGAGTTCCTTTTAAAGGATCTAGATGTGGATGCAGAAAGTTCAACTTTTCTCCTCGGTGTCTGGTAATAAGGACAATGAGACGCTATGTGACCATACTCTCCACAATTATAGCAGGATCTGCTTTCAACTTTACGATTTAAATGTTTTGGTGGAGATGTAGATGTCACACGGTTGACCTTATTATGTTTGGACTGAGACACATCGTTGTTAGGTGTATGAGTTAGTTTTACAAACTTAATTGTTTTTCCTGGTTTTACATCTTTGATCTCTTGTTTACCTGGACTGTGACATGATGCACGTGATTGATTAGGTTTTATAGTCTTTTTAGGTTCTTGTTTGACCCTGACTTTAAACTAACCTTTTCAAATTCTTTTTCCAGGTTAACACAAGGCATCTTTCCTCTTGCCTTTGAAGTGTCCTCCTTTTGTTTAGAATCGGATTCACTTGATTTACTTATGGAATCTGGATCATTAACAAGAGGAGTAGACACCACGTGATCCTTGATAGGGTTATTGTTAATTGGTTTACTTTTGATGTTCATCAAGGTTTCAGGTGGTGGTGGAACCACTTTGTATCTCAGTTCCTCCCCATTATTTCTCTCTCTCACTAAGTGTTGGACAATGTGTGATGAGCTTGTCCAACTATACAGTTTTTGTTTTAATGAGTTGACTTCTACTTCTAAAACTGCTTTTTGCTTCTTAGTGTCCTCTAGAGAGTTCAGATAGTACCTAATGTCATTTGCTTGGTTAAAAGCAACTACCTCAGTTTCCCTAAGCTGTTTATTCAATAGGTCTATCTTTTCCTTGTAACTGTGCTCGTTTTGTTTTAACACTCTATTTGCCTCTGTGCACAGTTCCAAATCCTTTACTAAGCTATCATTATGATCTAATAGCCTTGCAAATTTTGAATCTATAACTTCTCTGAATTTATTACATTCTAAGCAAGCATGATTATTAAACAGTTGGTCAGTAGTACTTACCTGAGATGTTGAAGAGGAATCAGCCATGAGTTCAGACTCGGTTGTCTCTGGTTCTGGTGATTCAGATGGTGATGCAGATTTTTCTTCTTCAGGCAGGTGGTTGACCACATTTGCAGTGTCTTCAGAATTTGACATCGTGAGCTCTACTGCTATATTTCCTTCACTCGCAGAATCGTCATCAATATCCTCCATACTAGCTATATTGGACTTTCCTGGTGACACGAACCGAAAGCTCCAGTCCTGTCCTTCATCCTCATTAGCAGTTAAGGCTTTTGGACCCTTACTGGATGAGTTAGAGCTACTAGATGTGGTCTTGTCCTGACGATTAAATGACAAGAAGGGATTGTCATTACCCGTCTTCTATGGTTTTACACACTCCCTCTTGAAGTGTCCCTTCTCACCGCAGTTGAAACATGTAACCTTTGACTTATCAAACCCAAAGGTTGTGTCTTTTGTTGCAACCAAGTTCTGTCCGGTCTTTTTGACAAACTTTTTAGCTCGTTGGACAGCACTTGCCAGGGCCCACATTATGTCCATACGTTCCAACTCCATTTCATCCACCTGCTCATAATCTTCATCTGCCAGGTGGCAGTTACCTATCTTTCCAGCAATTAATCCATCGTAGGATTGAACCACCGCAGCTAAAAGGTCCATATGTTCTCTGTCCACCTCCACAGTTACATTCCCGAGGTTATTGGTTTTAAGCTTTGCTGCATTAGCTTCAGATATCATATATTGGGTGCTAGACGACCCTGACATTTCAGATCCTGAAGTTGAGGGTTGTGCTGGAACTGCTGCGCTTGAGATGAAGGCGGTTTGCATGGGCGCTCCAGATGTCTTGACCGAAGGAGTAGCATGGTAGAGAGTAGGATTCTGATCGTAGTTTGCCTTTTGGGCTCGATACTTCATCCTGAGCTCCTCTTCTCTCAGTTTCAGAATGAAGTCATTTATATCTAACTTCGAGAGCATTTCATTCTGTCTGAGATTAGAGACAAACGAAGCCCATTTTTCTGGTAATCCATCAGCAAAGTTGGATACCTTATCCTCCATTGATGTAACCACTCCATAAGTGTGCATTTCACTCATCAGGTGGTAGAATATATCAATCACATCATTAAGGCTTTCTTTTCTCATAGAGGATAAGTTGTCGAACTCCTTCTTCAAAGCTTTTGCCTTGATGGCCTTCAGAGAGGCATTTTCGTCATACCTCTTTTCCAATGCATCCTAAAGTTTTTTTGCTTGTGTATACTCCGAATACTGATGGAAAATATCCTTCGGAATAGACTGAGTAAGCAAAGCATAGACTTTCTTCTCAGCATTGTGTTTTACCTTCTAAGCATCTGACATGCCACTTAGAGTAAGTTTGACTCTATCAGCTCCTACTGGCATGTTATAACCCGACTCGATGGCCTCCCACAAATTTGTATCTACTCCATTTAAGTAGATTTCGAAACGTTGCTTCCATTGTGGGTAGTCGTCTAACGTAATAAGTTTTGGGGGTTTATTGTGAATCCCCACTTCGTTCTCCAACAACAGTAGATTCTGAATATGTGTGTCTCTACTTGCTGTGTATGCTGAAAACTGGTCCTCCGTTAGGTTTAACTTTCTATTTAACGAACTGCTAATGTATGCGAATGAAGGTATGCGATTGAACTTATTCGAGCGAATGAATAAAGCGGATGGTTCAATTGTGCGACTGAACAAATGCGGATGAGTCAGTCGCCCGAATGAACAAATGCGATTGAACAGTCCAAACGAAGTTCTCAGTCGTACGATTGAAGGTACGAATGAGTCCAATCGTACTGTTGGAGAGTGCAAATGAACTCAGTCGTGCGATTGGTCTACTCGTGCGACTGAACTTGCTGAAGTTTGATAATTCGTAGATTTAACTTGATTTGTCCGTAAAACTCGAATTTTATCAAACCCTAATAGCCGTATGCCAGAAAAACTCAACTTTTCGATCAGAAAACGTCTAAGACTCCGTTAGACACAAAAAGATTGCGTTTTTGATGCAAAAACACAATTTTTGTGTCAAAACTATTGAATCAACACATAATCAAGAGACAAAGCTCTGATACCACTTGTTGGGATCTGGTTTTTGAATAAAACACCAACTGATTAACGTGTTAAACCAAACCAAATAGTGCGGAATCCTATTTGATTGGCGATCCAGTCAGTGAGAACGCACGTAGCAACAATAACGTATTGAAACTAGCGTCAAGAATCGATTAGGAATCGATCTACAGCGTTCTATGAACTTGGAGTATGAACTTAGAGGCTTCTGGACGGCTAGAGTACGTCTGGAGTCGAAGTGAATTGAATTCTTACGTTTTTCCACGACTTAGGTGGTATTTATAGGTTAGGGTTGCTCATTCGGGCGACTGAACCATTAGCATGGTTCATTCGTGCGATTGAGCCATGCGGTTGATCCATTCGCACGACTGAGTGTTCAGTCGTGCGACTGAGTCAGACGCATGAAGTTGTTCAGGTGTATGAACTATTTAGGCGTATGGACACTCAGTCGCATAACCATTTGGACGCATGACCACTGTTGGGGCACATGGTCCAGTCGGACGCATGAAAAACTTCACTTAACCAAGTTTGAATGTATTCCTTATTATAACATTATGTATACCAATTCAAACAATCACAAACCTATATAATCTAGTCAATATGCATTAAACAACTCATTAATGAAATATTAAACATTATAAACACAACCAAACACTTGTATTTCATTAAGTACCCAACTATTACATTTACATAAGCGTAAGACAATACAAAGATATTACATTAAGATCAAAAACTAGGGACACATGTATCAACAGGAACCCTCAAAACAATTAAAATGATTCGCATCGAAACGTTCTGACAACCTGCACATTGAAGGCCAGTTGATCTATAACAGAAAAACAAAACTTTGATGTGTGTTCATAGCATTCAAAACTTTATGTGAAAAATGAAATTGTCGCATATATATCCGTTACAGCAAGACGCATGGTAATATTTATAACTTTATATAACAAACAAAATCACTATATAAATTTTAGACAAACGATGACATCATCATGGTTGATTACAAAAAAAACTGTACAAGTTGTGGCAACTCGAACGAAAAAATAGTTGATATAACCTACAATCCCAAAAACTACCCTATTTTATACCGGTATGCAAAAAAAAGAAAATTTAAATACAATCACAAATTAGTTTTTTTTAATATAATTTTAAGAAAACAGAAGTTATTTACCCTATTTTATACCGGTATGCAAAAAAAAGAAAATTTAAATACAATCACAAATTAGTTTTTTTTTAATATAAATTTTAAGAAAACAGAAGTTATTTAATAAAACTCAAATCAAGGAAAAAACTAATAGATTAAAAACGTATATTATATATAGTTAAACGGATTATGTTGAAACATCAAAAAGTTAAATATTTAAGTGAAGCTTTGTCGGTTAAAATTCGAAGTCTATACAGTTAAAGGGTCAATTTAGAAAGTTTACAAAGTTGAGGCTGTGACTAAAAGAAGTTTACAAAATTAAAAGGTCAAGTTTAAAAACTTAGAAAGTTTAGAGGGCGAAAATGAGAATAGTGGTCAGTGGCTAACCACCGACTTTAGTAAACGAGTAAGTATTAATATGTGTGAAAGCATGTTTATTCGTTATCAATCCTATACCTGTAATATAAGCGTTAATGAAAAAGACATGGTTTTTAAAATTTGTTGAAATAATACAAATGAAAGTTATCCTGAAATAAGTAGCTTAGTAGTCGTCAACACATGAGTTGACTAGTTAAAGTTTGTCTTTCATGGGGTGTGACGCTGAATGTCGAAAAATAATGTAATTCTGAATGACAGAATGCCCTTCAATTTCTTTTACCAGTCACCAAATTTAGCTTCACAAAATGTAATGAAAAGAGAGCCACGCACCTGATAGACCTACGAGCAAGATAACACTCTGATAAAATATCCAATCACGATGCGAAGAGGAAGACAGAAAACCAGTGACGCTGCAAAAGAAATGATCATAAGAGTTGTAGGAAAACAAGTAGATGGTTGTCACAAAACACGACCAATAAACACATGTAGACAAACACAATAATCTTATTTCCAGCACTTAAATTAATTAGGAGCTAAGAAGCGTGACACTCATCAATCTTCAACGGTCCAACCACATTCTCTTTCTGTTCAGTTGGATTAAAAAGAACATGGCTTACAAATCAAACACACCACAGACAGTATTACCAGAAGCAAACAGTGGTTTGAGCAGCAACAACTTCCAAAAGAATAACGAACTTTAGTAAATCAAATCACTATCCCCTTCAACTTGCACGAAACAACAAAACAAGCTGATATTTCTCAAACTTCCCACTAACAAAGCACAAGAAAATCTGCATAGACCCTCCAATGTACACAAAAACCAACAGAACAGTATATTTCATACAACAAAGATCCAATCACCCATTATTCTGTCGATAACCTATAAAACAATCATGAAGCATAATATATATTCATACAGTAGGTTACGAGCCGGTAACTAAACCATATGCCAAGGCACAATCACATGCAAGGGCCATGTTGTTATTCATACACCCAGAAGACAGAAAGATCATAATCAACAATACATTCCAAAGTCAAAGAATATAACCATTGCTCATACCTGTTGTAAGAACTCACAGTAATGTAATAAAGAACTGAATAACTACATACCTGCTCACGTTCTTATCGATGAGTTCAATTAAGGCCTACAAATGAACAAGAAACATACTGATAATGCAAGGAAACAGGAACTTGAAATAATAAAAAAGATTTCTCAGTGGAAAGTGAGGCAAGTAGGCAAAAGAATCAAATTATTGTCCACCAAGTCCTCACAGTCCCTTCTTTACTTTTAAGGTCTAGATCAGAACTATAAACCTAGCATAGGTGAGTAACATAATGATGAATAGCATAAGCATAAAAGAACATAGAAGTTTTACAATACCCTGCAGCAGAGTTCCGAGTTCTGAGGCCAAAGCAAACTAAAAATCAGGCGTGTTATAAACCCTCCTCCTTTATCCGGGCTTGGGACCGGCAACAATAAACCAAAAGGCGTATAGTTGGCGGAGTTAAAAACCTTTTTTTGTATTTTCATATACTATTTGTATGCGTGTAAATAAGTTTAGATTAAGTTCATATTTCTAGCTTTCATAGATGCAAATTGTTTAATAGAAATTACATAAACATCTGTTGTAATTGGCAAAATAGCTAACCCATTCAATCATTCTGACATTGTCAATCTTAAAAAATTATATAACAATTCAACAAAGAATGCGAAAACAACATTTTTTCATCAATCTCATTTTTAACTCAATCCATGCTCACAAATTGATAATATGTTTGTTAGTTGTTTTATTTTGTCCTAGTTCAACATTATATAGTGTTCCAATCATTATTACCATTAGCACCAAATGACTGAACAAACTTGCCCCAATTAGCACCTAATTATTGAACAAGTCCTAATTACTAAACAAGTCTCGCTCAACTAACATCTAAGTAGTGCACCAGTCTCGCCAAATTAGCACCTAATTAATAAACAAGTCTCGCCCATTTAGAAACCATATTAACACATTAACACCTAATAGGAATCAATTAATTAGTTCTCTAAATAATCAATTCACAGTCTCACACAATGACATAACTAAATAGCACCTAAGAGAATTCAACTAAATAGTTTCACACTATCTAACAATCGACTAAACAGTTAACAGACAATAAATCCACAGAAATCAATCCAAGTCTAAACAGTGTCAGAAAACAGTTAACAAAACTTGGGAAATAGACACATACCTTGAGAAGGTGACAGATGGTCAGAATTTGAAAGGGGTGCAGAACAGAAATGGTCACTATGGTAGTCTTTACATCTTCCAAAAACTCAGAAATCAACTATGAATCTGGTTTCCCCAAAAAACCAACTAAATAGGAAGCAAGAGAGATAAGAACAAATGAACAAAAGTAATGTATGCAGTATCGATTGAAGGATAGGGATGTTCCAGATGTAGTCTCAAGGACAGTTAGCTCTGTTTATGCCAAGGCAGAGGAAGAACTGGTTGGCAATGAGTAAGAGAATGAATCCCCCGCCGAGTTAGTTGATGAGGAGTCCTTGCTGTGACCACAGTTTTTTCAGGAGTCAGTCATCAGGGGAGACGTGGGCAGGCCTGGCAGTAGTCTCTGTTGCACAAGTAGCTGGATAGGCTGGATATTCTAGTATTTTCGAAACAGTGACATTGCATTCCCATAAGACATGGAAGTAGACTGTTTACTCAAAGTATTGAATAGTTGTAACTTACTGAGCAAAGTCTCATCTGGTGAGGATATGGGAGTGATGATAATGAATTGATAGTCTAAATGTGAGTGAGAAGAGGTCGTCCCATCAGATCATAGTTGTCATTAGCGAATAGCGGTAAATAGCGACAAGCCACCTATATGCTACGTAGCGAATAGCGGTAAATAGCGACCGCTACTTCGTGTTTAGCGATTAAGTAGAATAATATGTAAAATTGTTTTACATTCAATAGATAAGCATGTTTAGTAATAAAGTAGTAGGAAATCTAAGCAAAGACCCCCAAAATAGCTAAAATACTTGATTACTAATCATCTAAATCTCATATTTACCAAATAAAAAAATAAATAAATAAAATAAATAAAATAAAATAAAAAAATACCGCTATGTAGTCGCTATTTACAAATAGCGACCGATTGGCGCCACGCTACATAGCGCGCTATAGCGGTCGCTATAGCCGCTATTGACAACAGGGCATCAGATTTAAAGAGTTGGTGCAGTCATCATTTAGATAGTCTCAAACAAAAGCCTTCAGATTACTTTGGCTACTACTTTTAGAGTTTTTACAATGTCGACCATCTAAACTTTGACTTTCGCTAAAAAACACAAGCCAAGAAGGGAACTATGTTTTAGATTTATGTAAAATAAACCCAAATATAACTTACAACCAAAATTGAGGTTCCTAAGTTTTAAATTATGCATCCAAGACGCCATACTAGATACCTTTCAAACTGAAGCAAATATCAAAATCCAAAACATGGTATTATATATCCATTAGTGATGGTACTCGAACCCAATTTCTGGGACCTATAAAACTATTCCTGGCCATCTACCAAAAGAAAGAGCTATGCAACCAAAGATTGAGTTAATACCAAAGGGGAAAAGTTACAGAAAGTAGATCCAAGTACCAACAAACCAATAAATCTGACATGAGGATTAGCATCCAGATCAATATTATTTTTCCACTGAAGCTCAATTAAATATAAAAGAAATGAATCTGACATGATACTTAACATCTATATCGATATTACTTTTCCATTGAAGCTCAAATAATCATTAAGAAATGAATCTCAGTATCTGACATGACGATTAGCATCCAGATCAATATTAATTTTCCACTGAAACTCAAATAAACATTAAAAAATCAGGAATCCCCATTCCAAGGGCTTCATAGATGATACCATACAAACATGCCTACAGGATGCCACATTAGATACCTTTCCAACTAAAACTAATATCAAAATCCAGAATACCATATCTTATATTCATTAGTGATGGTACTAAAACCCACTTTCTAGCACCTACAAAACCACTACCAGGCCATTCTGCCACAACAAAGAGCTTGGCAACCGAGATTGAGTTAATACCATTATACCAAAAAGAAGAAGTTACGGAAGCAGATCCTGGAACAACAAACCAATGAATCTGACATGATGATTAGCATCCAGATCAATATTAAATTTCCACTGAAGCTCAAATAAACATAAAAGAACCAGGAATCCCTCTCCAAGGGCTCCACAGATGATAATCTAGTCTCAATTTTCTAGAATCAAGAATCCTCTTGATGTGTTTAATTACCATTAAGCGTAGAAGATACAACTAGAAGCAGGTCTCATGAACTCCTTGGATAACAATATCTGATGACAACCTCTCACATTTCTGAACCAGAACGAACCAACCAATCAATTGTAAACTTCAAAAGATAATGTTACGTAATATAAATACATACGAGAGCCATCAAGAATAAAGCATAGATCTGGCCTGGAAAACAGCTTCCAGATCAGAATTCTCGATTGATGACATAGTAATCAGCAAAACCCAGGCAGCATCAAACAAGATCATCACCGCGCAGAAGAGCTATGAAAACAAGGCAACTCTTCCCCATGCAAGCGCTAAAGAGCCCGTAGCATTCAAACCACCACAAACAAAATTTCAGCAGCATATATTAACTACAGATAGAAAACATGCCGATCATCACGCAAATTTAGACCTCAAATCGAACACCAGATAGTCCCTCATAAAAAATCAGCCAAATATTTGTAGACCTAGGTGTTCACCGACAATAGAAACATTTATTAAATAAGGCATCAAAACATAAAATACGCTAATATAGGGAGAAGGTCAATCAAAGTCAAATATAGTGATATGATTCCAATTAAGGTCTACTTGAGAAGAAATAAAAGAACCTGTTGGCAGGATGACGGATCACTGGAGCAGCTCCATGCAATGGTGGGTTATGGGTAACCCATATGACCCATACGGCCATACACTTGCTGAGTAGGGAGGTAGTGCAGTTAATTAACTTCCATAGTAGTAGTCAAATAGAGTAAATTTATCTTTTATTTCCGGTTAATACTTTTGATACTTAATCGTATGTTTTGGAGATTTGCCAATCTTGAACCGACAATAGAAACATTTATTAAATAAGGCATCAAAACATAAAATACGCTAATATAGGGAGAAGGTCAATCAAAGTCAAATATAGTGATATGATTCCAATTACGGTCTACTTGAGAAGAAATAAAAGAACCTGTTGGCAGGATGACGGATCACTGGAGCAGCTCCATGCAATGGTGGGTTATGGGTAACCCATATGACCCATACACTTGCTGAGTAGGGAGGTAGTGCAGTTAATTAACTTCCATAGTAGTAGTCAAATAGAGTAAATTTATCTTTTATTTCCGGTTAATACTTTTGGTACTTAATCGTATGTTTTGGAGATTTGCCAATCTTGAACCAGGCCTGCTAACTTACAGTTATCAACTTCGATTACCTTGTACTTCTATCAAATAGTCATCCAATAACCAATTGCTACAACTCTGCTGTTTAAACAAGCAACAGAACCATAAAAAGACACAAGAAATGACCACCACTTTAGGTTGCAATGTCAAAAATCAAACTGAAATAAGAAGCAGAGAGAAACTGATCACCAATCAATTAAAATCTTACTTCAAAAATTGGAAAAAAAAGTCACGAGGATCAGAACAATCGCTACCAAAACATGCAGATATATGAACAAACGGTAATGAATACTTCCAAAATATGGCAAAAGCAGAACAATGGAATTGTAATTAAATAACCTAGAACCTGATATCATAAATTCCTCGGATGATATCAGAAACAATAATCTTACCATTATGCCATAATGGATAAATCTTTTCAATTGAAATTATGATTAACCTCCTAGAACCTGATATCATGAATTCCTTGGATGATATCTAATCCTGATCTCACACCTACAAAACCACAATCAGATCATTCTGCCACAACAAATGGCTTTGTGAATTCAGAAATGACATTACTGAAGACAGAAGTTACCAGATGAACAACCTGGAAATATTTATCAAAGAATTATTGGCCAATGATACCTCATCCTTGTTTATCGTATCTAGGTATAAATAAACCGATGAATTTTCCTAAAAGTCTCCCAAATCAATTAAGAAAAGATCATCATCAAAAGTATTAGAAGAAACACTATCCTGGAACTCATAACCAAGAAATCCTTGGAGAACAATTAAATCCCAACTTGCATATATATGAATCAACAGCCTGATAGATTTACCATCATTACAGTTTTGCAATCAAAATAATTCTCAGCATGGGCATAAGATACAAGAAGAACCTGGCCATGAACAACCCTAACGACAATCTCTAATGATAATTTCTTACACTTATGAATCACTTATCCTGTCCAAATGCCATCGCAGTCAGAATTAAATTTATCACATAAAGAAGAATTCATGACAATAAGTACCTAGAGGCTAGAACCCAATGCAATAAATTCAAAGTAAATATACCACATGAAACTTATAGATGCTTACTTCTATTTAGTATTTCCTAAAAACTCGTTTTATTTTGTAACAAAAAAGTACAACGCAAAAGTTATATAATGCTTCTAGTTTCACTGCCATGAGCAAGCCCCAGGACCAAAATAATCCCCAAAACAAAAGCCAAAAGACCATGAAAACCAATGTCTCCCTCAGAGCCCAAACAGAATCAATATAGCTAAGTAGAATATGTTCACAACATTTCTAGGAAAAAACCAGCAATATCAAGCCACGTGGAGCCATAGCTTTAGTGGGTTGTGAACCAAACAACCTACAGAAAAAACAAGCCATCTGTTTCAAGAAAGTTGCAAGATGTGAGATGATATTATTCGAATATTGGAATGTTACGATGCACGTTACTTGTGAAGGTCCAACCATCTGAGGTTTTTCTGCCAAAGACTAGAAAGTTGAAAAATGTAGAAAGTTAAAAAATGAAATTAAATAAGGGAAATGTAAAAGTCGCTGGATAAAGGTGGACCAAAGGCATCTCCATCTGCACACACAACTGCTCAAAGATAAGCTTACAGAATCTCATAAGCTACAAACTGAAATGATAACAATATTCATAGGCATATGTCTAAGCCAGCATTCTATTCACCCCCATATTGATAGATACGATAATGCTATGAAAGTCCATTATATTAATCAATGGATATTGTTTAGTTATCTCAAATATTCAGGCAAGATTGCTGTTGTTCACATTCTTCTTCTACTTCATAAACAACCTCTAAAAAATGCATATGGAACAGATTATAAACCAGTAAGAGAAGTATCAAGGCATAACAATGTGGAAGTATACACATCCAAGTAGTTAAGCCCAATTTGTTATATTTACGATCCCCAGAAGAAAAGATCATACTTGACAACCTATCACTAAATCAATAACCTTCCTCCGAGGGTCACATCTGTTGATCGAATTCAAAAGTAACAACGCGCAACAAAGCATCTACAACTGATATATCTAAGCCAGCTGTAGAACAACCCAGAAAGATAAATCTGATCGTGCTAAGAAACCCATAATGTTAATCAACATTTTTTTTTATTGTCCCAAATAAAACTACTGCTTTTTTACTTTTCTTCATTGAATTTAAGGTCCCCCAAGGTCAATATCCAATCATAAAACAAACAGTGTTAGGACTTATGAGCAAGAGCACAAGATAGAATCACGATAGGAAGGCAGAAAACCAAACTTGCTAAGAAAATGATTAGTCAAACTAAAGAAAAACTCATAGACGGTCATCGAGAAGCCAGGATCAGAGAGTTCTGAACACCCAAGGAACCTACAGATGGAACAAAACCTTGTTATTTCACGAGCCTAATAAGGAAGTATAGTCATTGACCACCCACATGGACTAAGAAATAACAAAGGAAGGTTTAAGAACATGGCATGATACTTACCGAAATGTAACCATGTGTTCTCTCTACAAAGTTTGTAACCATTAGTACCACTATCTTGATGACTTCCAGCTTGATCACACACACATATAAACAGATATCCAATTACTAAGTATTTCAATAAACATTACACCTTGCAAAGGATCAAACCCAGAATTACAATCACCTATACAAAGAGCTGGTAATTTGAGTAGAGCAAGAACTTCCATAGACTAAGCAAGTAGAAATCACATCAAAGTCCTGCAACTTGCAAGAGAAAGGAACAAGGGGTTGTTAAGATCAACTAAAACTAAGGGATGGGCATAAAATCACACATATCCAGCAAGAATCACAATGCAAGCTCTACACAGATCATACAAACAAAGCAACTTTGTTTAATCTTCCCTTAGCAAAGCATAAGAAAGCCTGCAGCATTAGAAAGCCTGCAATGACATGGTGAAGAAAAGAATATTCATATGGATCATCAACAACAATGAACACTATCCAATCAACGAAGTGCCTGCCAAAGTAAACCTCATGCAAACAACCTCACATGGCAATTAAGAAAGATAAAGGATGCATGTTATCCAACAAACCAAGGTCGCCTTATATCAATGAGTTGATGTTTCACCTGGTTCATCTGGGCACATAAACAGAATACAGGAGATTCAGATGCCTCCCAAGGTAAAAACCAATGAAAACAAACATGAATAATAATGCAACAGAAGATCCAAATATTATACAACAAGATCCCGTCATCCATTGTTCTCGTAAAACCTATAAGAAACAACATCAACCTAAAAAATACATATAATACAGGTTACACACCAGTAATATAGAGAAGTACCAAGGCAAATGAAAGGTACAAGGTGCCACACATCCCAAACATGAAGCCCAAGTTGTTAATTTTTTACCCCTGAAGGAAGAACGGATCATATACTACAACCAATCACCAAAACAATTTACCTTCTCCTCCGAGGGCCACATCTGATGTTGGGGAACTCAAAGGTAATGCAACAGAGCGCAAAAATAACCAATAACTCATGAAGATTTTATCAATATGTACAATCAAGGACCTGTGCAGCACACGTATCATATTTTCCATGTAAAGAAAGCAGAAAGACCACCCAATGGAAGAGCACAGCAGAGAGAAAATTCCTATTATCATGTCTGACAAGAGTCAATTCCCGTTATTGTGTCTGGCAAGATCTCAACTCCTCTGCCGGAGTTGCAAGTATCATTTGAGCCACCCAGCTTGTACGGGGAAAAAGAATGTGGTGGGGGTCATGGTTTAGATAGTTACCAATCTAAGGCACAATAGATAAGACAGAGATTGGCAAACATGAACAAGTAAAACCAATTGCAGTTTTTAGAACCTATGAAAAAATACAAAAAATAGAGAAGCATTTTTTAATCTGCGACTGCAACCAGTGTAGAAGAAAAGGAAAACCGATTGCCCTTCAGAACCTACAATTTGAACAAGTAACCAACCTCATATATGAAAGTGCAATAACAAGAACTCACCGTTTAACCATACAGAAATGACAACATAAACTTGTGGAAGCAGGCATGATATCAAGGTCAAAAACAAATGGTACATATGAGGATCAGCAACAGCAAGGAGCAGGCAATTGAGGACCAGATCCATCTACCACCAAGTATATTCTGCATCGTCCATAATTCTATCTGGTCCTAGAAGCAAGAAATACACATCACCTTTTACCGCACCAGATGAGGAGAATTAACAAGAATTCTGACAGCACACAGATAAAAAAAGTTTTTATAGAAATTGTCAGTGCCATCCAGATGTCAGATTGTGACGAAAACCCTCAATAACAAGCAAGTTTAGGTCCTAAGGGAGATTATTCATACCACCCATGACTTGATTAGAAGGATGTGAAATAACATTCTACAGATACTATATATGAGCACTATAATGATAAAAACATCAGCTTCAAACACAATGAACTTGCAAAAATAATCAAAAGTAGATTACTCTTCCATCAAACATGCAAATGAATTTATATAAAACTCTGTTTAGCCATATAAATTCAAGAGGGTAGATGAAAGAAACGACCAACAGTAAAGGAAGGGCACCCGAGAACCCCAGAAAGCATAAAAGACCGTCATCACTGCACGAAATCTTTCTAAACATCAAGTTTTACAGCACCGGATGAGGAGCATTAACAGAATTTCTGACAGCAAACAGATAAAAAAAATTTATAGAAACTGGAAGTGATGTCCATCCAACTGTCAGATTGTGACGAGAACCATCAATAACTCCCCAGGGAGATTAGCCAAACCACCCATGACTTGATTAGAAGGATGTGAAATAACATCCTACAAATATGTACCCACTATAATGACAATACCATCAACTTCAAACACAATGAGCTTGTAGAGATAATCAAGGTAACTATTAAAAGGTAACTAAAGCAAGAAGATAAAATAAGATAGATACCCATCCAATTGCTAGAAAATGCCAAAAATATTATCAGCCAGCTAACTGTATCGTTTCGCCACCATTGATAGCTTGCCAACTGAAATTAATTACCAGAATCTAGAAACCATCATCCAATAGCTCCGTTCCCAACACATAGCTTTGCAAATGAAACTAGGTCATTATTGAAGAAAGAGTTCCAATACATGGCCATGAATTCTCCCGCCTACAGACTAGTAAACCAACGTGTATTGACGAAACAAATAGCCACCAAACAGAAATCAGATTATTGAACTATTGTTAGAGTAGAAGATAAAAACCTGGAATCCTAACTAAGAACCCCACGTATCAAATCACAATTTGCACACCTAATGAAATGGTTGGTCTATAAATAGTCTTGCAAATGAAATATAAACTTGTCATGAGCAGCTTGGAAATGGATGTTTGAACATAAATTTTCACACCAATTTCCCAAAAGCCTATCAATCTGCCAGGAAAGTTTATTACTTAAAGAAGAAGATAAAACGAGAGAACATATCACCGGTTACCATGAACTCCTCATATAACAATGTGCTACCATATTTCTCGTACCTGTGATGTGGACCCAAACAAACAACCCGATCGACAGAAAATGGGTGGCTTGCAAAATGATACTTCCAGATATAGAAGAAACCATTGGTCCAATATACGAAAAGAACCTAAAAACCAATGGGGACATGGAATAAATAGAGTGTACACAAATACAAGTGAAACCAAACATGAAGAAAGATGTAACAGAAGATCCAGAATATTGTACAAGAAAGATCAAATCATCCATTATCCTCACGAAACCTATAAGAACCTTAAGAAAAATGCATTCGGTATTGATTAAAAACCAGTAATATAGCGAAGTACCTATGCACAGGATAATGGAACATGCTACACTACAACCTATCACCAAATCAACAATCTTCCTTGGACGCTCAGTTGTTGGGAGAACACAAAAGTAATATAATATAGCCATAAAGCACCTATAGCTGATATATAAAATCAAAGATCTACAAGTGCTAAGCGCGAATCATATTTCCGTAATCAAATATCAGGAACCAAAGAGGGAAACCATATAAAATCCAAAGTTAGTAGAAAGACTACTCAATGGGAGGGAGCAATCAAAACGACAACCCCTATTATTTTGTCAAACGATATCTCGCATCCTCCTTCAGCCCAAGTTGCAAATATATCACTAAGGCCTCCGAGCTCGTATGGGGAAAAAGTATGTCGCACGGTCATGATTAGATAGTTATCGATCTAATGCACAACAAATAAGCCTGAGATAAATGAACAAGAAGAACCCACTAATGCAGTTTTTAAACATATAGAAAACACAAACAATTAAGCATAAACTGGCCCATGGCTGCTACAATCCAAATACAAGGAATTGAAAACAATTGCCCTTCAAAACCTATTAGTTAAACAACAACCCCACCTCATTATATGCAACGAGAACATACAATTTGACCATAAAGCAAATGGCCACATAAACTTAGAGAAGCCTGCATGATATCAAGCAAAAAAGAAACGGTACATAAGGGGATTAAGAACAGCAAGGAGATCACTAAAGACCACATCCATCAACCGAGGAGATCACTGAAAACCATATCCATCAACCATGGAACCTTATCTTCACCATTTACATCCACTAATCTATCTGGTTTAAGGGGTTTAAGTTGCAGAATACCATACTGAGATATAGATACTGAGATGTAAATAAAGGGGTTTAAGTTGCAGAATACTAATAAAACTGCAAAGGTCCAACCATCTAATGTTCTTTCTGCCAAAGTTGCACATAATACCATCAATACCACACATTAAGCCAGGACTCCAAAGACCAGAGAGATACAATCTGAGATTAAAGAGGGGTTTATGTTGCAGAAAAAGACTGACCAAGTATCTTCATCAGCAGACATTATTGACCCATAAATAGGCATACAGATTCTGCAAGATACATTAAGAGACCTCACACAGTTTCAAACAACGAACTGATATCATTTGAGTACCTGCATACACTGAGTCTGAAGTAGAATGGTACATGCCTCTATAGTTCTTCAACCCTTCAAAAGATAATATTGCGATTATGCTATGGAAGCCCATTATATTAATCAGCAAAATTTGTTAATCATCTAGAATATTCAGGAAAAAATCAATCCACACACATACTTTGATTTATGAGCAAGAGAGCAAGTTATAAACGTGATGGGAGAGAAAAAAAACACAAAAATGATGAGAAAATTTGTTTCAAAACTAAAGAAAAACTAATAAATGGTCATCAGTCATCACAAGATCACAGGACTCAGCATCAAAGAAACCTACAGACAAGCAAATCCCTTTATTTCAGAAACCTAAAAAGGAAATCAAGTCATTGTAGGGATTAAGAGACAACAAACAAAGGTTATACGAGATAACATGATAGTAATTATACTGCAACAATCCGACAACCTGTTTTTTCTACAAATTTCATATGTATGATCAGCCATTCATAAGCTCTGCCAACAACATATGCTGATCATTATGTTATGAAAAATATACCCGGTAATGGTACTATTTCGCCACAATGGATAGCAAGCCAACTGGAACTGATTTACCAGAATCTAGAAACTATACCATCAACTCCTTGGATGGTGTTATCCAATCCTTTATTCTCTCACCTACAAAACCATAACTCAAAACGTTCTGCTTCCAACAAATAGCTCTGCAAACAAAACTGGTCATTACCAGAAAAGAAGTTACTGATGTGTGACAAAACAAAAGAATTACCAGCAAATAGTTTCAATATTTAGCCAGGACTTCTCCAGCCTATGGACCAATAAACCGATGTTTGACAAAACAAATAGAATAGTTCCAATATTTAGCCAGGACTTCTCCAGCATAAGGACCAAGAAACCGATGTTTGACAAAACAAATAGCCTCTAAATAGAATTAAATTACAGAACTATTATTTAGGGTAGAAGGTATGAAAAAGCCTGGAATCCAAAATCAAGAACTACAGAAAAAAACCAGCAATATCAGGCCTCCTGGACCAATAGCTATAATGGGTTATGCACCATAACCTACAAAAAAACTTTTTTGTTTCAAGATCCTAACAAGCCAATCTATCTGATGTTCTTTCTGCCACAGACCAGGAAGATACAAACTGAGATTGAAGGGAGGGGTGAAAATCAAAGAAACAAACTTGACCCTATCAGTAGATGTAACTGCTCCATAAATAGGCCTACAAATTTAGCAATATAATCAAGAAACCCCATACAATAATTTCAAGCGAGTAGTTACAAACCAATGTCTTTTGAAAACCAACATATGCTGAATCTAAAATAAGATGGCACAACCTTCTATGATTCTTCAGACCTAAAAAACAAAGGTTTCAGGAGTCAGGACTCAGGACACGACATCATAATACTAATCAAACAGCAAAGGTCCAACCAGCTGATGTTCTTTCTGTCGTAGCTGTATGTAAAACCATTAACACCACACATAATGACATTAAAGAGGAGGCGTTTAATTCTCAGAAAAAGACTGACCAAGTATCACCGTTAGCTGGCATAAATAATCCATAGATAGGCCTACAGAGTCTGCAATATACGTCAAGGGACCCCACACAGTTACAAGCAAGTTGCTACAAACCAATGGTCATTCTTCTATGATTCTTCAACCCTTCAAAAAATACTACTGTGATTATGCTTTGGAAGCCCAACAGAATTTTTTAATAATCCCGAATAGTCCGGCAAGATCAATCCACACACGGCAAGATCAATACACATACGTACTTCATTTATGAGCAAGAAAGCAAGATAGAAACATGATGAGAGGCAGAAAACCAAAAATGCTGAGAAAATGATTATTAAAAAACTAAAGAAAAACCAGTAGATAGTCATCAGTCATCAAAAGATCACAGTGTTCAGCATCAAAGAAACATACATACAAACACATCCCTCTAATTTCAGGAACCTAAAAAGAAAATCAAGTCATTGTATGGACTAAGAGACAACAAAGGAAGGTTAGATCTGCAAGTCTGCAACAATCCAACAACCTGTTCTTTCTGCAAAGTTCATATGGAGAACCATTAGCTCCAGATATCATGATGTCTTCCAAATTAGATCACACACATATCTAGACATATATCCGATTACCAAGAATTTCAAAATTAAGGTAACACCTTACTAAGCAGAAACACTTTCTATCATCACCACCAAATCGTAGGGCCAACGTATGACCTTCTCCTGCAGCCTCAAGAAAAAAAGAGGAACAAGGGTTGCTAACGCCAGTTAAAACTAAAGAATAAGCAAAACAATAACAAGAGCCCTCCTCATGCAAGCTAGAGAGATTCTATAAACAAAACAACATCACTTAATCTTCTTCATAACAAAGCATAAAGAGCCTGCAGTAACATGACGCAGAAAAGAATATCCATAAGGGCCATCAACAACAACCAACATAATCAAACCAATAAGTGGACGCCAATTAAATGGATGCAATTGACCTTCAAATGGATGCGAATTGAGACCTTTGAACAACCAACCACATTTGAGCATCAAGAAAAACACATGTTGTAAATACAAAAAAATAGACCACCGATAAAAGGGATGAATGATTGTAATAATCAGATGGTAGAAGGTGCAGGATATTGAGGTAATGTCTCCTGATATCACTAAGAGTTGACAGTCTTGCCTCGCCTACCTAGCATATAAATATAATACCACAGAAGATTTTGATGCCTTGCAAAGTACACAAAACCTATAAGAAGAAACATCAACCTCATAAAAATAAACTGAAAACCAACTGCCCTTCAGAACCTAGGTGATGGTTGTGGTGAGGATGCCCACCAGATGAATCACCTTAGGCAGCACAAAAACCATCATCACTGCACCGAAGCTTTCTATCGTCTATCAACAAAGATAACAAGATAATTCTTCTCTATGCTGATGCCAAATTCTCAGAAGAATCTAATATAAGATAAAGAAAATATCAGCAAACTTCCATACAGGATAAATCACATCTAAAATGATCATCCACGCACCATGAAACGCTTGAACATATATGCAGAATTGAAGTCCTTTTACCAACAAACGCAACTTTCAAGGCACATAAGAAGATAATAACTGAGGTAATAAGAGAGAACACAAGATAGATATAACCATCCAATTGCTTCAGAATGCCAAAAAGATGACCAGCCAGCCCTCCACATCCAACGGAACCCTAGACACACACAAGGATGATCTAACAACTATTTATTTACAAACAAATAGGAATGGAGACGGAGAAGAGTAATCGATTATCAAGCAAAGCATTACTCCAACCTATTTAAAAACACACACTTAAATTCTATTGAAGTACATGGACATATGACCAACGCTCGTAAGCTCTTCCAACATATATTGATGGTTATTTTATGAATAGTTCAGCAAGTAATGGTATCTTCTCACCGCAATGGATAGCTTTCCAACTAAAATTGATTACCAGAATCAAGAAACCATATCATGAATTCCTTGCATGATATTATCCAATCCTTAATTCTCTCATCTACAAAACCATAATATCATTCTGCCCCCAACAAATAGCTTTACAACAAAATCTGAAGAGTTCCAATACCTATCCACGAGAATTCCAATACGTATCCATAATTTATCCAACCTACGGACCAGCAAACCATTGTGTTTGACAAAGAAAATAGCCTCCAAATAGAAATCAATTTATTCAAGTATTATTTAGGGTAGAAAATATGGGGGAAAAACCTGAAATCCAAAACCAAGAATTATAGAAAAGACCAGCAATGTTGGGCCACCAGGACCCATAGCTTTAATGGGTCTGCACCAAAACCTACAGAAAAACTATTTTTCTTTCAGGAACCCAAATACAAGCCAGCCTTTCTGATGTTCTTTCTGCCAAAGACCAGAAAGATGCAATTATGCAAACTGAGATTAAAAGGAGGGATACAAGTCAGAAAAAAAATTTGAACAAGGCATCTTCGTTGGTGGGTGTAACCGCTCTGTAAATAACCCTATAGAATCTCGAATGTACATCAAGGCGCCCCATTCAATTACAAGCGAGTTGTTACAAACCAATATCATTTGAGAACCAACATACAGTGAACCTAAAGTACAACGGTACATCCTTCTATGATTCTTCAAACAATTAGACCTAAAATCACAATACAAAGACCCAACCATCTGATGTTATCTCTGCCAAAGCTGCACATAAAACCATTAACAACACACATTAAGCCACGACTCCTAAACTGAGATTTAAAAAAAGGGGTTTGTGTTGCAGGATACTAATAAAACTGCAAAGATCCAATTATCTGATGTTCTTTCTGCCAAAGCTGCACGTAAAACCATCAACTCCACACATTAAGCCGAGACCCCAAAAACCAGAGAGGTACAAACAGAGATTTAAAAGAGGGAGTTTACGTTGCAGAAATATTACTGACCAAAGAAGGGTTTATGTTGCGGATAAAAGACTGACCAAGTATCTACATCAGCTGGCAAAATAGATCCATAAATACGCATACAGATTCTACGAAAAAAACATCAAGGGACCCCACACAGTTATAAGCGACAAACAGGTACGTTCGAGTAGTACCTGCATATGGCACGTCCTTTTATGTTCTTCAACCCTTCAAAAGATAATGCAGTAATCATGCTATGGAAGCCCCTTATATTAATCAGCAGAATTTGTTAGGAATCCCAACTATTCAGGCAAAATTGAATCCACACACGTAATTCGATTATGAGCAACAGAGCAAGATAGAAACATGATGGGAGGGCAATAAACAGAAAAATGATGAGAAAATTATTGTTAAAAACCTAAAGATAAACCAATACATGGTCATCACAAGATCACAGCGTTCAGCATCAAAGAAACCTACAGACAAACACATCCCTCTTATTTCAGGAACCTAATAGGAAATCAACTCTCTGTATGGAGTATGGACTAAGAGACAACAAAAAAAGGTTTTAAAAGATGACATGATAGTAATCATACTGCAATGATCCAGCAACCTCTTCTTTTAGCAAAGTTCATACAAAGAACCATTAGCTCAATATATCATGACACTTTCCAATCACGCACATATATCTGATTACCAAAACTTTCAAAAGAAACATTACACCTTACAAAGCAAAAGAATCTGACATTATTATCACCTAAACTGAGAGCAAAGATATCACCTTCTCCTGCATCCTCGAGAAAAAGAAGGAACAAAGGGTTGCTAAGGCCAGTAAAAACTAAAAGATGAGCAGAATACAAACAAGAACCCTCATGCAAGCTATAGGGATTCTGCAACCAAAGCAACATCATTTTATGTTCCCCTAACAAAGCATAAAAGAGCCTGCAGCAACATGAACCAGAACGAATATACATAAGGACCATCAACAACGATGAAATTGATCCAATCAACAAAGTGGATGCTACTTTAAACCTTCAGAACATGATCCAATCAACAAAGTGGATGCCAATTTAAACCTTCAAACAAATAACCACATGTGACAACAAGAAAGATGCAAGTTGTGCATGCAATATAATAGAGCACCGAATGAAAAGGGAAGAACCATCGTAAAAATCAGATGGTATAAGTGTAGGATATGAGCCAATATCTCTTGATATCACTGAGAGTTGATAGACTCGCCTGGCCTTCTTAGCATATAGATAGAATATGACAAGAGATTCTGCTGCCTCACAACGTACACAAAACCTATCACAAATAACATTGACAGATACCAAGGCACAGGAGTGTCGCAAGGTGTTATAATCTTAGAAATTAAGACTGGGCTGTTAAATTTACAACCCTAGATGATCAGACACTACAACATATCATCGAATCAAATAACTTTTCTTCATATAGTCATACATGCATTTGGAGACAGAGCGCAGAAACAATATATAACTAATCAAGATCTAATCAGTATGTACAATTAAAAATATACAACAGACACAAATCAGACAGGCCATGCAACGCAATCAGATATTTGGAAGGTAACCACAAAAATCCAAAGTTGGTAAAAAGAATACTCAATGGGCCTGAACTGCAAGTATATCACTAGGGCCACCCAGTTGTAACAGAAAGAAGAGATTAAAGTGAAGGCCACGGTTAGACAGTTAGTATATCAACATGGCCACCGAACTTATACCTGAAAAAAGAGATTAAAGTGAAGGTCATGTTTAGACAGCTATCAGTATAATTCACAACAGATCAGATTGAGGAGGACAAACAAAGACAACTCACTCATGCAGTATATAGAACCTATGAAAATAACCAGAAAAAGAAGCATAAACAGTCCTATGTGAAACCAACTGAAAACCAACTGCCCTTCAAAACCGGATGAATCGGAACCTTATGCAGCATAAAAGACCATCATCACCACATGGAAGCTATCCACTTCATATAGCAAAAAAAACAAGATAGCTCTTCTCCATGTCAATGTCAAAATGTCAAATGTATTTAAAATAAGATTTAGAAAATGTGAGCGAACTTCCCACACAATAACTAACAAAGTAAATGATCATCCACGCTCCATGAAACACTTGAACAAATATAAAGAACTGCACTCCATTTACCGAGAAACGGAACTCTTAAAGACACATAGAAAGATAAAATTAAGACAATAAGGTAAAATAAGATAGATATAACCATCTGATTGCTACAGAATGCCCAAAAAATGACCAGCCAGCTTTCCACTTGCTACAGAACCCTAACAAACACACAGGGAAGTGATCTGATAACTCTTGATTTAAGACAAAAGCCTAACTCTATCGAAGTACAAGAATGCATAAACTCTTCCAACAAGTTTTGATGTTTATGCTATGAAAAATATAGCCAGTAATTGTATCTTTTCGTCACAATGGATAGCTTGAAAGTTAAGTAGATTACCATAATCAAGAAACTATACCACGAATTCCTTAGTTTATGTTATCCGATCCTCCATTCTCCAATAGTTCTGCCCCATTAAATAGCTTTGCACACAAAACCGAAGTACAGTTCCAATACCTATCCATGATTTCTCCTACCTACGGACCAGTATACCGATGCGTGTGACAAAATCAAATAGCGTCCAAACAGCAATCAAATAATTGAACTATTAATTAGGGCAGATGATACGAAAAGAACCTGGAATCCAAAATCAAGAACACCATTGACAACGATCGAATTATGATCTCGCACACCTAGCAACGTGATTGATCTGGCGTAGCAAATAGTCTTGCAATTGAACCTAAAACACTACGCAATCATAATTATCATCAACAGCTCCGATGATAAGGCCTAAACTTAATTTTTCGCACTTATTACCCAAAAAAACCTATCGATATGCCATGAACTCCTGTGATTGAACAAGAAACCATTGATCCAAAAACGAGAAAGAACCTAAATCCATCTGAATAACAAGATTTAAAAGCCAAAATCATCGTTCGATGGCATTGCAAACAGCTTTCGAATCCAAAATAGTAGATAACCAAACGAGAAAATACGAGAGAGAGAACATGTCGTAACAACTGTGAAATCAAAACGATCGATTGATGCCTACGCAAATTAAATCAAAATCAAGATGGAATGATTGAGAAGATCGAGAAGCATCGAAAGTGTTGATAAATACACATGATATTGGACGGTTGGTGGGTATATATAGGCATCTGTATCGTATGTCGGTTTCGCGTAGGTCAAACACGGAAGAGGTCAATCTAGGAGGTTGTCAAAACTTTATTAATAATTTACATTATTTATTCCACAATAAAAATAAAATATTGTGTAATAATAACTAATATATTTAATACTAACGGATAGAATTGAATGGAGAATTAAGAAAAGAAGAGGATTGATGTTGGGAAAATGAGATGGAAAAACAGATGCAGAGTAAGAGGTGAGAAAAAAAATAATTAAAGATATCTACAAATTGTATACCCCTCAATCATTTAATAATTACTTTAAATATATTGATATAACTAATTCTGTTAGGACAAGGGTGATGTGGCACACATAATGTGGTCTTTAAATGTTTTGGGCTGCACTTTAATTTTTTCACTTCTTGCATGTTATAGGCTTATATTCTCTCTAGCACTTGTGGCTTCTCGGTCTAATGGATCCATGACAACACTCCCCCCATTAGAAACGACCTTGTCCTCAAGGTGAAGATGATGAAACTGTTGTTTAAGCTGAACTGTTGTTTAAGCTGGACTGTGTCTTCCCACGTAGCCTCATCTTTCGTAAGACTTTTCCATTGAATAAGACTTTGATGGACTGGTTGCCCCCCTTTAGAAACTATGTGAGTTTGAAGGGCGGTTTGCGATTGAAGGATTAATGTAGCAGTAGAATCAACAAGATGCAAGGGAGTAATCTAAGTACTGGGTGTGCCAACACATTTACGTAATAACGAGACGTGGAACACTGGGTGGATCTTGGCAGTGGCTAGTAACTCGAGTTTATAAGCAACCTCTTCCACTTTGGCTATAATTCGGTAAGGACCAAAGTAACAATGACCCAATTTGTGATGGCGGCAGAGCCTTGCCTATAAGGCTGTAATTTCACAAACACCCAATCATTCACCAAAATATGCACATCCCATCTATGTTTATCCTAAGCCGACTTCATACGAGCTTGAGCTTTTGCTAGATTAGTTTTTAATCGTTGATAAGTATGTGTAACACCCGATTGGCCACCCATAGTCGAAGAATGAAATTCAAGCAATAACTGATGACGTAGAGCTGAATCAGCAGGTACTACTAATTGTCCCTTAAGATCAACAAGCCATCTTTCATGGAATAATCAGGAAAACAACTTGGATCAGAGTGAAAGCGTTCAAGCAAGGCTGACAATTCAAGATCTTTATGAACAACCAAAGAGAGATCATTCAACAATGTGGGAACAGGGGCTAAAAGAGCCATTAAATGACCTGAAGGGAAGCGTGAAAGGGCATCGTCAGCATCGTTCTGCTTACTGGGTCGATAAACAATGTCAAAATCAAAGCCCAAAAGTTTGCCAAGCCATTTTTATTGTCCGGGTGTCTGAATAACTTGATCTTGAAGGCGTTTCAAAGATTGTTGATCAGTAATTATAGTGAATTTATGGCCCAATAAATATTGATGCCATTTAGAAACCGCTTGTGTAATTGCATACATTTCACGGTGGTAAGTCGAAGCTTGTTGCATATGAGGACAAAGCTTCTTGCTAAAATAGGCTAAGGGGTGGTTTTCTTGGGATAAAACAACACCAATACCAGACCCCGAAGCGTCAGTTTCAAGTGTAAAAGATTTTGAAAATCTGGAAGGCAGAGAACCGGTGTGGAACTAAGAAGGTGCTTGAGGTTGGTAAAGGCTTGGAGGGTGGTTGTAGTCCAAGAGAAGGCATCCTTCCGTAACAGATCAGTGAGAGGGCCGGCGACGGAAGCATAATTCTTGATAAAATGCCGGTAATAACCGATGAGACCTAAAAAACTACGAATATGCTTGACATTCTTGGGAATAGGCCATAGTTGGATGGAACTAATTTTGTCAAGATCGACAACAACACCAGAAGATGAGATCACATGACCCAAATAGGCTACTTGATTTTTCCCAAAGATGCACTTGGAAAGTTTGGCCACCAAGTTATGATCCAACAATAACTGTAACGTGAGAGCGATGTGATGTAAGTGATCGGACAAAGTTTTGCTATAGATTAAGATGTCATCAAAAAATACCAAAACGAAACATCTTAAAAAGGGCCAAACACGTCATTCATAAGTCGTTGAAAAGTGGATGGAGCATTAGTAAGCCCAAAGGGCATAACTAAAAAATTTATAATGGTCGTCATGCGTCCGAAAAGCCATTTTCATAATGTCCCCACTAGCTATGTGAATTTGATGATAGCCAACTAATAAATCAAGTTTAGAAAAAAAAAATTGGGCATCATGCAACTCATCAAATAGCTCGTCAATAGACGGAATAGGAAAGTGATCCTTAACCGTAATAGAGTTCAAGGCACGATAATCCACACAGAATCGCCATGTGCCATCTTTTTTGCGAACCAATAAAACCAGTGATGAAAAGGACTTGTACTAGGCCTGATAATTCCCTATTTAAGCATGTGACCAATAAGTTTCTCAATCTTTTGTTTATGAAATGTGGATATTGGTTAGGTCGAACCGAAATAGGTTGTCTGGCAGGCAACAAGTCAATATGGTGATCTTGAGACCAAGGAGGGGGCAACCTAGTTAGGGCAGTAAACACAACCACAAAGTGATCCAACAAAGCTTGTAAATTCGTAGGGTATACCGAAGTAGTAAACTCTGGTGGAACAAAGGTCAAGTGGTACAATTGACCAATGCCATCAATCTGAAGTAAATGGTGAAACCCATGAAACTGTATGACCTGGGCACTCGGAACATCGCCTTGCCATTGAACCCGCTGGCCACGAAGAGTGAACTCAAATACAGACTTGGAATAGTCAGCGAGAACTTGTCCAGGGTTGGCAAGCCATGATACACCCAACACCATATCCCAGCCTTGTAACGGTAACACATAGAAGTCCACAACAATAGAATGACTCGGTGTGGACTTGCACTTATGATCCCACCAGGATCTGGTGAATCATTATGGTGTGGACTTGCACTTATGATCCTAGGTATGTTTCTCGTCACAGCGATAGAAGAGCCCTTGCGCCCGCTTCTGAGTGATCTTGGTGGGTGTGAGTCGTCGGAACCCAACTTTGGGAGCTGTGGTGGTGGTTGGGAAGGATTTAGTGGAGAAGGAGGGTGAGGACTTGGAGTCCGACAATGGAGTGGTGGGGTTAGGTAACACAAGTTTAGAGGAGCCCAAGCTAATGCGGCCCAATCCACGTTCAAATTGAATCCGATGTTTATGAAGTTGGGCCATGTCCATAGCTTCTTCTAGAGTTTTGGGTTGGTGACAAATCACCGACTATTTGATATCGAAACGCAAACCGAAGATCCAACATCGAGTAAGGAACTCCACTGGCAAGAGCATTGTCCTATTAGAAATGGCTTCAAACCGCGAACGATAGTCGGCGACGGCGATGGTTTGAACCAATTTAGCTAATAAACCTTCAGGTTCCTATAGATCTGAAGAACGGAATCGCTTCGTAACGGCACCAGAAAATGCTTTCTAGGTGGAGATCTGATTATGGCGGTGAAGCCAATCAACCCAGTCCGTCGCTGAATCGTCCAAATAGAACGACGCGATCGTTAATCGTTCGGAATCTGGAATATAATAGAAATCAAAATAGTGTGCGGCCTGTGCAACCCAACATTCAACATTTTTCCCGTTGAATCGAGCTAAATAGACCGGCGCCGGCTTGTGGCGACCGAGAACACCAAAACCATCACCGTTGTCACCCACGCTATGTGTAGCACCGATCGGCTTCTTCACAACATTGGTAGTGGAACGTTTAATCAGTTCATTTGTCGATTGTTGCAGAGAACCAATAGTGGTTAAAACGGTATCAACATCACAAAGAAGCACTTTCTGTTCTTCCTGAACCAATTTCATAGACTTCTCCATAACTGGAGTCCGAGTACCTTCCGCTATTGATGCAGAAGGTATGAAGGCACCAATTGTAATGATTAATACTAACAGATAGAATTGAATGGAGAATTCAAGGAAAGAAGAGGATTGATATTAAGAGAATAGGATGTGAAAACAGATTACAGAGTAAGAGGTGAGAAAAAAATGATCAAAGAGATCTACAAATTGCCTACCCCTCAATCACATAATAATTACTTTAAATATACTAATGTAACTAATTTTGTGAGGTAAAGGGTGATGTGGCACACATGATGTGGTCCTTCAATTTCTTGGGCTGCACTTTAATTCTTTCACTCCTCCTTTAATGTTGTGGAATTATATTATTTCTAGCACGTATAGCTTCTCGGTCCGGTGGATCCATGACATATAGATTCATTTTCATATATATTTCATTTTCTTGAAAGACGAGAAGTTAAAAACTTTAAAAAGACTAGTACGGAAGCTAGCTTGACAAGTACGCCTAAGAGAATTAGAAAATTAAACAAACAAGGCGCCAGGCCGCGACGGTAGAAGGCATCGTTGCCAACACCGACACTAGGGCAGCAAAGAGGGAGATCGGGCCTCGAGGAAGATCGGAGCGCAAAAAACGCAACCAAGCATGCTAGTGGCAACCGCCGCCGCCGACCCAACAGCGAGACCTACCGAAATCAAAGCTCAAAAACACGACCGACCATCTAGCCAACACCTACCAATGCTGAGATTTGCGCACAGAAAGGCGACCAAGCACATCGCCGTCGATCGCCTCTGTGGCTGGCGTCCGCTAGGCGGCCCCCCTCTCTCTCTAACTTTTTCCTAAAACGAAGATGAAACGAAGATCTAGAGCTACATCTTAATATATGCCAAAAGATTGATGATGAGGGGTTAAACGAAAACTCACAAAAACAATATGGCAAATCTGAAAAGTCACAAAAGCAACCGCACATGCTGTTTTCTTATTAATATATGTATAATTACGTTAAATTTAGTCGATTTAAACCATTTGTTTTGGATTTTTTATTTATTTAAAAGAAGTTAGTTACCTTAATTCCGTCTAAAGTTTTTGATGCAAACCTTTATTATTGAACATTTTACCATGACTAACATTTTCCCCCGAATGCTTTTAGCTCAATCATAATGATTAATATGCGACCGAGTCTTCAAAAAACGATTACATATCAAACATATATTCAAGATAGATTCATAAAAAATGCCAACTAAAAAAGGTCACCTTGATTTAAACTCAACCATCCCATCTATAACGAGTAAATGTAGCAAGCTACAAATCACTCTTCTATTCTAAACAAACAGCTTTACATGAAAAAAAACACAATTTGTCAAAAAGTTTTCTAAAGTGATGTTATATTTACTAAGATCTCTATAAATAGTCATAATATTCTTAGAAGTGCCCATGAGATTAGGTTTAAGTGGCAAAAAATTATTTGATCTCAAGATGACTTGAAACCAAAGGGACATGTTATCTTCTTTACCCATCCACCCGCATTTAGCAAAGAGAGAAATATCCATCTCTCTTAAGGATCCAATACCAAAACCACCACCCTTGACTTAAGAGTTCGTTTGGATCATAATAAAATATAGAAAACCCAATCAAGGGTGCAAAATCCTTCTTAAAGTCAACTTTGAAAAGTAAAGCTTCTAATTTCCATTTTTAGCCAAGATAACACCTCATTTATAATTAAAGCATCATCCATAATTGTTTCCCTTGAACATAAGGGTGTTGACTCTGAACAATAAAAGAGATTATTCTTTAATACGATTGGACAAGACTTTAGAAATGCACCCCAATCAAGTTAAAGGGGTCATAATTCATAAGATCAACAATTTCTTTTTACTGAATCAAAGAGATAAAAGAAGAATCGCACCCTTTATCAATCTTATGAGCTGAGTGAAAATCAGACAAAACCACCATGAAATCTGATTTGAATAGCTCCTAATATTTCTTAATAAAATAGAATGTAAAATTATAGCCTAGAGATATCCCCAACCCACTCCCAAATCATGACATTTGTTTCATCAACTGAAACAATAATATAAGTTAATTAGCCTCCACGATTGATAGATGAAGGGCGTTTGAATGAAGAGTGAGGATCGGCCTTTAAATCAAGGGCAATCAAACTTATATTTAAAGAACATGAAAATCTCACCTTTAACATCACTTGGATTGATATTGTTAAACATGAGCTCATTAATATGATTTCTATAAAACTTTGCATTTACCATTTTGTGAAGGAAACCAATGTGTCGGTTCCAATCTAAAGACCATCAGAAAAAAATCCTTTTGTCAAAAAACAAACATCCTTTACACTTTTATACTCAAAGTGCGTCAACTTAAGCTAATAAGACACATCGGACTCAATTTCCTAATTTAATCATGAACTCTATTATCAACCAATGGAGTTTTTTTCGTCAATTCGTAATTGCCATGTTGATTCTTTTTAGCTAAGAGACTAGCCTTTTGATCCGGATCAAATGACCTGAAGAATTAACTCCAACGAAATCCATGGATCGAATCAAATAATCAAAACCTTCTGAATCTATCCAAAAGTTAAGAATTTAAACAAAGGACCATAATTTAATGAGATGGTAGTAAAGAGATTAGGACAATAGTCCAAAAAGGAGCGGGGAAGAGTCGTCAAACATGCATTTGACCATACCCACATTACAATATCACAAGCACAGAACCTATCAAGTTTACTCATTTTTATCTCATAAAGCAAGTAAATTTATTTATATTTATTTAGTGTACAACTCCTAGAAACTAGACCCAAAGCATCCACTATACAATGAAGGTTCAAGGGTGGCAACGGGTGGTGGGGTTGAGCTGTCACATCAACTAAGAAAATTTTATTTTGGAGATATAGGTAAAGAAAATTTAAGAAAACTTGAGAAATCAGGGCCGATGCGCCTCGCATTAGAGAAAAGATGCGGGGTGTATCGACTTGGCTAAAGAAACAATGTGAAGACGACACATGGATGTTGACTATTGGGTAGGTAGCAAACACCAATGTAGACACAATGGCTTTTAACGTGGGCAACATCGCTAAAAGGGGCTATAGGCAATGCATGTACTACACGAGTCACGCATGCAAAGATCAAACCTGATACAGGGCCCACCTAGAGGATGCGAGCCACATAAACTAGCCAGCCTCACCTATATAAGGATGAGTTCTCAGCTTATTTTATACATATTTCACTCTAAAAACACACACATAACCTCAATATTTGTGCCCAAATCCTCTCTGACTCACTTTGTGAACCTACACTCAACACTCGACGTACCAAAGCCCCTGAAGGATCGATAGAACGTTTCCAAATTAATAGTAAGTTGTGATACTGTCTAAGAAACCTCAAACCTTCCTAAGAACATAGACAAGGCTCGACTTGACTTTAAAGTAAATACATTTTAAAAAAAAACTTATGTATCCTTGATATTTACCATTTTCCTTGAAAACTAGCATTAGTAAAAGTTAATTTATTAACACGTGTTAGTGAAATGCAAGACAAGTATTAGATTAAGATTGTACATGTGGTCTCATGAAAAATTATACACATGGATTGGTAAGACCCTAAAAAGGATACTATGTAAGCATGGCTGGTAATGGTTTGGTACCCAAAAGATTACGACTCCTTAGGCATTGAGGGTTCCAAGGGTGACTTGATATCAAACTATTGCTAGTGTATAACGAAAGATCTTGATATGTGTTTCATCATATGGATCTAGCATGGTTAATATTAAACTAATATTCCAACGTTTACTTATGAAAATGTTAAGGTCTAATAAATGTTATTTTCCAACATGTAGTTGGTATTACATTTCAAACCTTTTACAAGTAAAGAATGAGTGAATGTGGCTTATACCGTGCCACGATATAAACTCTTAGGTGTATCTAATGTTAAAATCCAAGTTATACAAACTGGAAGCAAAGATGGACACATCTCTAGTTTTGAAATCATGTCACTTGTAAATACAAACATGATCTTTGTAAAGTATGATTCAATTTTGAATTTTAAATTGATTTATGAAACAATATTATGATATTGTTTACAAATGAAATTTTGCTACCAATAAAATTTTTGAGAATGTTTTTCGATATAAAATAATCAAATGATCCTGATCGGTTTACACACCCTAAGGTGACCCAAACTTGGGGTGTGACATTTAGAATTTCGTGCTATGCTACACTTAAAAATGATCAAACATAAAGATAACGATTCATTCTCTTTGAATTTCTCTATTGTATGGCACGTTCATATGATTCAATCTATTTGGTATTCTTAAGCTGCTCAAGGCTAATTAGATATTTTATTTTCTCATCAAATTTGGAAAGATAATAATTAACATATAAAAACTTCAGAGGATGTTCATCAAAAGGTATATTAGTTAGTGTATGTGAATGCACATCTGTTCATGTATTTTTTTTCTTAGTTTTTTACAAAAGTGGATGTAATTTTGATTGTTCGGCATAACTATTAATTTATTAATCAAATTACATTGTGTTAACTTCATTGAATATTATAGGTGTACCAAGTTAAAATGGATAGTTTTAGCTATTCCTAAAATACTTTTAGTTGTTGGAACATGTTTTATTGTGCGATTAATTTTGTCATAACTATTAAAAACCAATTGGTATAAAATAACATACATTGATTTACATTTGTTAAACTCATTTATACTTACTAGAATTTTTTGGGTTGACAATTTGATAAAAAAATTGTTATTACATCCCAACACCATGAACGAGTACAATAATTCACTCCGTGTAATACAGATAATGAAGTATATAACTTTTTTTCTATAACCTACTATCTATACTAGTAAATAAAAATCTTTAAAAGTCACATGTTATTTTTTTAGGACGTCCATCTATAATTTGGATATACATAGTCACTATAATAAAAGTTATAAATTAGTATATAAATATAGTTTTCTTGATAAATGTCATCTACTATTATCTTAGTCAAAATAACATTTTTTGAAATTAAATAAAATATTGCACTAAATTTTTTTTAATTAGATTTAATTTTGTTAAAATTTTATTTGTTTTTAGGCAATTATTATTGAAATTTAAGTACTTTAAACATCATATGTTTTAGCAAATATTTTTTAAAAATATCAATATTTAATAAAATCAAACACAATTACAATGAACGATTACTCACTTTAAAACAACATATCCATTTCAATGTAATCATGATTCCATCTTTCAAATCTAATCTATATTGATCTATGCTAAGACTTTCCACAACGCTAAAAGCCGCCCTACCCACAGATAGTCATTGTCAGCATGCCACATCAGCTTTTCACTAACTTTCATCCATCCTTTCCACAAACAACTTTTACCCCAACATCATCCTTTCCAAAAACAACCATTAAGAAAACAAAACAACACACATTCCAAAAGACGGCAGGGAAGGGGCTACGGGCGATGCGTGTAGATAGTCTAATAAATAAAAATCTCTAAAAAACATATGTTATTTTTTTAGTATGTCCACTTACGATTTGAACATATGTATTTACTACAATGAAAGTTATATATATATACATATATATATATATACAATATATATATATAGCTTATAGTAAAAGAAAGTTTAAACATGTATCATCAATCTAGAATATCAAATGACATGTGTCAACATTTTAGCATATCCAGACAATCATTTTCTTGCATCTCTCATAATAAATACAATAATTATAAAAAACAATTAATTTGACTTTCCTTTTTAACTAAGATATGTTAAAATAAATATATTTATATTTGTGATCTTGTCTCTCTCATATTATATAATAATTATTGTAAATAAGTAAACTAAACCATTAAACATCTAAAATATAATGTAGTTATTTCTATAACTGATAATAAAAGAAAGTTTTCTTAAGACACACGCCATCATTCTAGCATATCAAATGATACATGTCACTATTTTAGCATATCAAAAAATCATTTTCCCACATCTCTCATAATAAATACAAAAACTATAAAAACAATTAATTTGACTTTCATTTTTAACTAAAATATGTTAAAACAAATATATTTATATTGTGATTCTTGTCTCTCTCATATTAAATGATAATTATTGTAAATAAGTAAACTAAACTACTAAATATCTAAAAATAAATGTAGTTATTTTAATAATTTATTAATACATATTAATATAAAGTAATAATTTCTAATTCATTATGTGTTATAGTTTTTTAAATATTCATTATCTTTTTATTTCACCGATGGATAATAACATCTAGAAAATAAAATATTCATAAAACTAATAATTTTAAAACTAACAAAAATGTGTATGTGTGTGTATACACACACACTAGCGTTAGACCCGCGCTTCGCCGTGGTTTGATTTGGATTGTATAAAGTAACTTCATAATTATAGTAATAGGGATTGCCACGATTTCGGTGATTTCAACTATATATACCCATGGATTGTCGCTACACATGTTTAGTGATTCACTATTATATTATCATGATACACTTATTGAACATTAAATTGTTATAGATATAATAACATGACAAATACACGATATTATATTGTAACTATATAATAACACAAATATTATAGTTGGTGTCATTGTTATTAACAATATAATAATAATTAGTAGTAGTATTAATATGATGATATTTATTATTATTGTAATTCTTTTTGAAACATATTAAATATATGTCATTAACTAATTTATTTTACATAAATATTTAAATTATTAAACTCACAATATGCCCTATAAAATATTATTACTATTGTTTGTATTATTGTTATTATAAATATGAAGATATGTATTAGTTATAAACTTAAATATTAAATAAAATAATACTTAATTTAAATAGTAATTAGTTATAAAAATATAATTAGTAAATATAAATTTAAATATTAATTTATAGTATCATAAATAAAATAAAATTTAATGAAATTAATTAATATCATATTATAAAATAATGTATTAATAACATTATTAAGTAATATAATAACTAGAAGAAGTTACTTAATAGGGGGCAAAAGTTGAATTATTGCATAAAGCATTTGTATTCTATGTTTAAAATGTTGTATTATGTATCTTACACTTTGAATTAAATTATTGTCTTGTCATTCTAAGATATATTTATCATATAGCGATTTGCCTCGCGTGATGCGACGGGTGTCACCGAGTCTCACTTAAAGAGCAAAATCTAACCCGACCTGACTTAAACATTAATTATATATTATTGTTGTTATTGTTGTTATTATTATTATTATTATTATTATTGTAACTATGCAATATTTAGTAATTATATACTTTTATATATATATATTTATATAAGATAATACTTAATTTTAATAAGATATAGTTATAAATATATAATAAGTAAATGTAATTTTAATTATTATTTTAAAAGCATTATTAATAAGAGGTACTTAATCTAGTGATATATATAGGGAGACATTCAAATGAAAACTATTTTTTTGTAAAAAAACCAAAAGAACTAATACACACCAATCAGATTTTTTTATTGTATATTAGATTTCTATATTTTAACAATTAGACAAGAGGGCAATATGGTAATTTAATAAATCAATGCTAGTTAGTGGGCTGAAATCACAAAAACCGTTCCCTCCAATCAATAATTCCACCTTCCGATGCATACCTGCGACTCAACCTGTAGGTTTTAAAAATCAAATTTGTAGTTCATCATGCAATTAATAATATGATTTTGAATTTAAAACAAATCAGCAATTGGTCGTCCGTGGTTCGTTAGATTCTTGCAAATATTTACTATCGCATATGGCTAATGATCCTTGTTCAAAATTAATGTGCATAAAGTTTTCGAGATCATTAGGCAACTCCTGCTAAACAAGTAAATATCAAATTCTATGGTTTTTCAGATTTGATCAGACGATTCATCCTAATAATGCAATTCATCCACAAGATTTTATCCTACTAACACGATTTATGGTGTTATTTGCAGATGGGGAAAGTGATCTCGGATGGAGTTTAATGGAATCGAGAGTAATGTCGGTACTAAAATTGTTTCAATTGATAACATGGCAGGAACAAGCACTGTTGATGTTGAATATGAAGAACATTAAGAAGAACAAGACCTTTAAAGAAAATTCATTAATGGTATTCAATTTATACGGGTGTAATGTGTTTTTAGTACATCGTAGACACTTATAAATGCTTTCGATGATGGTCATTCATGTTGTTTATGAATTTTGGTTTGTTAAGATGCTTTATTATATACTTAATATATTGTTTCATGATTCATTTCCTAGCTAACGAGGAGCATCATACAGCTGCATCGATGTTAAGTGGTTAGTGCATGTCAACATAATTAGAGAATGTGCGTTAATGCATACTTCGTATGTGTTCATAAATGCATAATTGCTTAAAGATTATTTTTTAACTTGTTTAATTCTAGACTTCTCTCTTATAATGTAGAGAGGTTTTAATTTGAGAAAATGATGTTAATGTTTAACACTTCTCTCTTAAAATTCTTTTAGGGTTATTATAAGTTTTGGTCTATTTGAACAATCCTAACATTAGAGAACGAAACATACAACTGAATCCATAGTAAGCAGTGATTGCATATGGGTATGATGAATGCTCAACTTAACTAAATTAATTATGCTTTATATTTTAATCTATATAGAGATTTTCTTAGCAACTGTGACAACATACTGTATTGAGGTGTCAAGTTTGTTGTCAAGGTTGTAACCTAATATGATGTTTACACTTTACATAGAAGACTTAAAATTTAGGTGAGATCAGGGAATGGTATTTGCAGGATCGGTGAATGGGGTCACTTACAACACAACAACACAAAGAGGAGATTAACCAAACCTTAATCAAACGGTAAACTGGATTAACCACAAGTGAGACACTAAGAACACAAGTAATGTAAGAGACAGAACACAAAAGCACAAGTATATGGTTTTCAAGAATGCAGTATATTGCTTCTCTATGTTCTATTACAAGTGTTACAAAGCATAAAGGAAAGATACAAGAACATGAGATACTTATACTACATCCTACAGTCGGCTATACTATGAAAGCCAGCTGGATACAATTGACTAGACTCAAAACAAAATCAATTGTAGAGTCAAAAGGCACATTGCCTTTTGACTAGTGACTATGACATGCCATAGCTCACATCCTTATCTATTACAAAAAGGATAAAGTACATGAAGTAGAAAGTTACAGACTCAAGACCTCAATTTACAGTTACCAAAAGTATGGACCTTTTCACCAACTCATGCAAATTGGTGACTTTATAGAGATGCAGCGGAAAAGGGTCCAGCTTTATAAAAAAGTACATCAGATAAAGCATGTTACTAAAAGTCTTCAAAAGAAATCTGTCTTCAGGAGTGGAGCTTCGGAAGACTTTGTCTTTGAAGCTTCGAAAGACTTCATCTTTGGCTTCAGAAGATATTGGTCTTGGCTTCGGATGATTTTGGTCTTGAATTCGGAAGATTTCACACTTAGAATATTTCTGTTGCATGTGTGAAACTTCCGTAGCATTCTTCTTCAGTACTTGTGCAACATGCATGCAGAAAGACTTTGGTTGCTTCAGCCTCTATACATATTCTCTACAAACTCCCCCTAGGCTAATGCTACCAAAAATCTTGAAGACTTCAGATATCAACAGTCCTCATCAGGATGATAACCTGCCCTTTCTTCATAAGATGATCAGGATCCTTCAGACTATCAAAATATCTTCTCATGTCAAAGAGATCATGCAGAGGCAACTGAAACATGTCTTGCCAAGTGTAGACATTCTCAATGCCATGATCTCTGATGACATGCCACCTTTCTGGATTTGTAGTGTATGTCCAAGACATGATGGGTCTTTCTGATGCAAGAGGAGCTATTAGAATGGGAGATGATGGAGCATCCTCTGGCTGCACATCCTCAGGATGTTTTGACTCATCCTGAGGTTTAGAAAAGGATGTAGTCTTCTTCTTCTTCTTCGGCTTTGGTTTAGAAGCCATCCTTTTCTTTCTCTTTACAACTTTTAACTGAGAAGACTGGCCTATAGTACCGGATTGATCTTCATTATCTTTCTTAGTTGGGTCTTCTACTCTCACAAGTTCAGATTGAGAGTGAGTCTGACCCTGCTATAGATCAAAAGATGAAGCTTGCTGAGATTCAGCAGGAGGTCCGGGTTGTGATGTCTCTGGTTGTTCAACCTTAACCTCTACTTCAGGTGGGGCTTGACTTGGAGGGGAATGTAAGTCAACCAGCTCTCCACTTTTGATCTTCTACTTGATCACCCTAATATACTCATCCATAGTGGATAGAGACATGGGGCCAAGTCTCCTTCCGAAGAATCCATATAGCTTCAAGAAGCTCATCATCCTCTGCCTGTCAGCAGACTTCTTCATGCTTTTATGGATGATGGCTCTTGACTTAGCAGCTTCTTCCCTCAGCTTTTTTTTAGTTGTCTTTCTTTCTCTGACTGAGACCTGTGGCACTCAGGTAGTTGATCATCTTGATCCTTTCTTCTTCTTTATCTACCTGAGGTTCTTGTTGAACCACATCCTTATATGTAGGGCTTTCTTGAACTGGGAGAGGGTAGGCACATGCTTGTACAGTCTTTTCTTTCTCTGTCTTCTTTGATTTGTACTAAAAGCTCTGCATCTTCTGCCTCCTTCTTCTCTCTTGACCTTTCCAGGTCAACCAATTCATTTACTCCTCCAAGGGAACAGAGATGACATGTCTATGTCATAGTTCTTTGTCTGTATATAGTTTATCCTGACTGCCTTTAACTCATCATTCTGAGTATCTGGTCTGGGGGCAGCCCTGATTGTAGTCTCCATGAGTCTTGTAGACTCGAAAGAGGAACTTTCTCCCCTCAGCTTCCTTTTCCTCTCTTTCTTCTCTTCCTCAATCTCCTTAGATGTCATTTTTCTTTTCCCTTTGTCACTCACAGACCTTTGTGACTCAGGGTGGAGAGAGCTTTGGCCTTCATTGCTGGATGCAGCTTCTAAGCTCTAGCCAGAGAGAGGTTGAGAATCACCTTCACCAGCAGGTGTCTTAAAAAGATCATTGATCTCTACAGTAGTTGTTGGTGATAAGACTTGGCTCGCAGGTTTTGTCACTGGGCCTTCAGTCAAGGTTTCCCCTATAAAGCTAATCTTAGGGTCTACCTCAACATTCAGTTGACCATGACATTACCTGATTCCCATAGTCTTCTTCTTAGGCTAAACTCTGCAGTGATCCTGTCTTGGATTCTTTGGGCCAACTTGTCAGCTTCTCTTGATTGGCTTGGATTGACAAGTGGCATGTTGACTAAATCCAGACTATCATAATAGTTCAGGGTCTGAAAATTAAAGATCTCTTGTTGTCCTTGAACTTTCATGATGATTAGGGCTCTTCTGTTTCTGTCATACCTCCACCCAATAATATGATTAGAAGATGGTGGAGATGACATAACCCTTGGTATCCCTTCCTCAAACAGACTCTATATTAAGGAGTCTATTGAGTCCATATCAATATGAACTTGAGGAAGTTGTTGAGTAGGCACAATTGCAAGTGAGGATGGTGAGTCCTTAATGTCCATACTCCCTGAGGAACTCCCAGGTTCTGTAGTAGTGATGAGTTTCTTCCCCTTTTTGGTAGCATCATCCACTTGCATAGGTGAGCTAGGAGTTAGGTCAACCACCTCCACAGGTTCTTGTGTTCCTGGTTGAGGTCCTCTTAAAGGTCTCCCAGCTAGTTGTTCCTTAAGATATGAAATCTCAAGTTGCTGATCATTGACCCTGTTTTGCAAGGTAGTCATGTGAGATTCAAGGTGACTAACCTTGGAGACTAAATAGGTGCATATTTGAGACAGTTTTTGCACCTTTAGTCTTAAATTCCCCTCATCTTCATCAGAAGAATCATTGGGGGATGAGATGATTGGACCAAAGTCCTCACTCTCACCACCAGCTTCAGGTTCTTGGCTACTGGATTTCCTCTGCTCACTGGCAATCTCGGTTGAGATGTCAGTAGGCTGAGTTGCCATGGTTGAGGTCTTAATGATGTAATCACTTTCAAAAGTGAGAGCCTCTTCATATGGACATCCTGAACAGGTTCAGAAGTGTCCACCTCAGTTGTAGGTGACTGATGTGGGCTAGAAGTAGGAGACTCAGAAGCACTTATCTCTCTTTGAGTAGGGGAAAAGAAGAGAGAATCATGGTACTCACTGAAACCTAAATCTTCATTAGTATAGAAGTCAAGGTTGGGGATTGGTTGGTTAAGATCTAAAGGCCAGAGATGGTAACTGTCCCCTAAAGGTTGATCACCTGAGTGTTGAGAATCAGAATGATGGCTTAAGGCAGTTTGGGAGAGGTGGCTAATGAGCTCATCAGGTTGAGCATGAGGAACCTTATCACTGATCCTTGAAGAGATGGGAGTAGTCTGCTCCTCAGGAGAAGTGAGAGCTCTAGTGACCACTTCCTCTTGTATTGGTGAGTGTATGGGGGCCTCCACAGACTGAATAGTCTGAGCAGGGGTTCGTTTGGATTTTATTTGGTAGGTGATGGTGATTTGTGGCTGTGTAGATGGTTGAGATGTAGCAGGTGTGGGTTCAACACTAGCTGGTGCTGCTAGGTTGTCACCTTGAGTTTTGGAACCAGGGCTGTTTCTACCCCAGAGAAGCCAACAATGGGCTTTCTCAGTATTTTAAAGATGTCGGGCTTCATTTGTCCCAATTTAAGAATGTTACATGTTCCCTTTAACTGTGAGCCCAGTTCACAGTTAAGAATGTACTGGACATATCTAGAAAACATGTAATATTCTAAGGAGTCTAAGTTGGCAAGTAAATTAGTATAAACAAATTGAGAATACTTGAACTTGACCCCCTAAATCATTCCATGGACAATGAAGGAGAGATCCTCAGGAATCTGGTCCCATCCACCATGCTTGTTTGATAAGCTGTGGATAACCATATGGAGCAGAAATCTCCACTGAGATGAGACCTTCCCTTTCCTGAAGGTCTTGATAGAGTAATCTCCCTCATATCTCATCTTCTCAAAAGAATGATTGCCAGCTTCTTTTGGGAAGAACACCTCACCTTCTTCATCATCCAGCTGAAGATGCATGTTGATGATGGCTGGAGTGATGAAGATTGTTATCCCCTGCATTGTGGCAGACAGTTTCTTCTCCCCATCCATAACGACCTCTTGGCAGGTCTTCCAAAATTCGAGCAGATGATCCTCATAGAGTGGAGGATCAATGGTTAGGGAGGTGAAGTAGTTGGACAAAGCTAAAAAATGGCAAACCTATGAGAAATGAGGATCTTTCTCAGAGCTTAACAGAGCAACCTGGTTATGTTGCCTGTGTAACTGCATGGTAAAGTTTGGGTCATTTATGTGAAGAGGGTTGACCATTGTGAGGTAGCTTAAGGATGAAGAAAGACAGTAGAAAGAAATTTCAGAGAGAAGTTTAGGGATTTAGGTTTGGAGGAAGAAGCAGATGATAGAAAGAGGGGGAAACCATTGGGTTTATACGTGAAAAGGATTTCAGACAAAGTTAATGAAAGATGATAAACTTTGAAATCTGGATGTCAGTCCCACCTTTGAAAAACTAGTTTACTTTTGCTCAAAAAGTAGTTTTCTTGGAAGTCAAAAAGCTTCCAAAGGTAAATTATCTTAGGAAGTTTTAATGAAAAAGCTTCCGAAGCTAAAATGACTTCGGAAGAATTTCCTAAGAGTTTTGAAAAATTTTCTTCGGAAGAGAAATTAAGACTTGAATCCAGAACAAAGCTTCCGAGAGTTAATTTTGCTTCGGAAGAAAAAGGTCTTTGAAAACATATAAGTGCCGAAGAAAATTTTAAGCTTCGGAAGATATTTTAGAAATTTTTTCCAAAGGTAAAATACTTGGGCAGTTATTTGTTTTAAAAGCATAAATTTCTTCCGAAGTTAAAAACATAACTTCTGAAGAATCAAAATTTTCATAAATCTAAGGAAAGTCTTCAGAAAGATTTTCATCCAAAGAAAAACAAGAGCTTATAAAAGTGATAAACTAGACAACTTAGGACACACATATTTTAAGAAATAATAAGAATTAGTTTTAAGAAAAACCTACTTAAAGTTGATCATCCCAATAGCTGATACAAGATATTTAAATCTCTGTTCATCAAAAGCCTTTGTAAACAGATCAGCATATTGTTCATCTGTGTGAACTTTGACTAGTTTAACTAATCCCTTTTTATAATTATCTCTTATTAAATGATACCGAGTGTTGATGTGTTTGGTCCTTGAGTGCTGCATAGGATTTTCTGTGATTGAGATAGCATTATTATTGTCTATGTGAATGGGAGTCTCCTTGAAGTTAAACCCATAGTCTAGCATCTGATTTTGAATCCAAAGCACTTGAGCACGACAACTTGCAGCAGCAATGTATTCAGCTTCAGCAGTTGATGCAGAGACACATGATTATTTTTTGCATTGCCATGAGACCACCCTTCCACCCAGAAACTGACATCCCCCAGATGTAGACTTTGCAGTCATGTTACAACCACCATAATCACTATCTGTATATGCATACAGATTGAAGTCAGGATTCTTGGGATACCATAAACCAAGTATTGAAGCACCTTTAAGGTATCTTAGAATTCTTGTGACAGTGATAAGATGAGACATCTTAGGGTTGGCTTGATATCTTGCACATATGCAAGTGGAAAACATAATATCAGGCCTGCTAGCAGTAAGATACATAAGAGACCCAATCATAGCCCTGTATAAGTGTTCATCTACACACTCCTCCCCAAGATCAGGTCCAAGGGAGTGGTTTCTAGCTATGGGTGTCTTAACAATCTTACAATCAGTCATGCTGAATCTCTTGAGTATGTCCTAAACATACTTTGACTGACTAATGAAGATGCCATCTTCAACTTGCTTCACTTGAATTTCCAAAAAGAAATTGATTTCCCCCATGGCACTCATTTCAAATATGTCCTTTATCAGCTTCTCAAAGTCTTTGTAGAGCTTTGGATTAGTTGAACCAAAGATGATGTCATCCACATATACTTAAACTAGCAATATGTAATTTCCCTGTCCTTTAATGAAGAGAGTTCCATCTATAGTACCTCTCCTGTATCCATGTTTGCAAAGATACTCAAATAGTGTCTCATACCACTTTCTGGGTGCCTAATGCAGCCCATAAAGAGTTTTGTCAAGCTTGCAAACATAATCAGGATGATTAGGATCTACAAAACCAGGTGGTTGTTTGACATACACCTCCTCATCAATCACTCCATAAAGAAAAGCATACTTCACATCAAGTTGAAAGACCTTGAAGTTCTTGGATGCAGTAAATGCCAAGAATATCCTAACAGTTTCCAGTCTTGCTACAGGAGCAAAGACATCTGTATAGTCAACTCCTTCTTCTTGTGTATATCCTTGAACAACTAGTCTAGCTTTGTTCTTGATTATAATACCTCTATCGTCCTTCTTGTTCCTAAACACCCATTGGTTCCAATGGTAGTCTTCCCATGAGGAAGAGGAAAAAGGTTCCAAACTTTCTGTCTTTTGAATTGAAGCAACTACTCTTACATAGCTTCAACCAACTTTCATCCTTTAGAGCCTCATCTTCTTTCTTTGGCTTTATCTGGGATAAGAAACAATAGTGGAGACAAACATTTGCTTCATGGGTTTGTCCTCTTGTTCTTACTCCTATGACAACATCTCCAATGATGTTTGTGGTGGGGTGGGACTTGTGGATCCCTAGCTGAGGGATCACAGCAAGTTCCTGAGAAAGATCTAAATTAGAGAAATTTAGCTCTGGCATAGAAGTTTCACCCACCACATCAGCACACTTATCAAGAGAGACTTAATCCAAGGAGTGTGTGACATCATTTATGTTGTCATCTATGGAGTGGTTATCAGCATCAAGAAAGTCTTGATCACTTTCACCACTACCATCATTGTCTTCTGCAATTGAAGCATCTTTATCTGGTTGTGGAGCCTATGAGCTGGAATTTGAAGGCATACCAGATGTATCAGTTGAGTTTGTCATTGTGGTGATGATAGAAACCTCATTTGCAGAAGTAGTTCCAACTAGAGCTGAAGATGTATAACTTGAAGGTCTTCTTAGCTCAAATCTTGGATCAGGATCACCTGTATTTAATTTTTTTGCAGATCCTAAAACAGACTCACAAGATTTGTTAAAACAGTTGATAACTAAATCAAGATCAAAGAGCCAATCAAGACCAGATGCAGCCACACAAGGTGTGTGTTCATTGAAAGTCACATTTGCTGACTCCTTAACAATTCTAGTTCTGAGATTGTATACTCTGTAAGCCTTAGCTTGGGAAGAGTATCCAATGAAGTGCCCATCATCTGATTTCTCAACAAATTTAGCAATTTCATCCTTGGTATTCAAGATGGTGCAAGGACAACCAAATGACCTGACAAAACCAATGAAAGGTTCCTCTTGTGCCAAAGTTCATAAGGAGTCTTGTCATGAGTCTTAACTACTAAAACTCTGTTCTGAACATAGCAGGCAATGTTGACTGCCTCTGCCCAGAAGGTGATACGCAGTTTAAAGTCAGACAACATGGTTCTTGCAGCTTCAATCAGTGTCATGTTTCTCCTCTCAGCAACACCATTCTGCTGAGGAGTCCTGGGAGCACTGTATTGTCTTGTAATACCTTTTTCATCATAGAATGCATCAAGGATTTGGTTCTTGAATTCAGTTCCCTGATCACATCTTATGATTTTGACCTTGTGATCAGATTGATTCTCAATCTTCAAGATGAAACTCTTCAGAATCTCAGGAGTCTCATCCTTAGTTCTAAGGAAGAAGACCCAAGTGAATCTTGTAAAGTCATATGTGATCTCTAAACAGTAAGAGGTCCTTCCTAGACTCGTTACACTGGTGGGGCCAAAGAGATCCATATGTAACAAGTGTGGGGGTGTAGCGATGGAGTTCCTTTCCTTAGGCTTGTGAGATACCTTATGTTGCTTCCCTTTCAGGCATGCAACATAATGGTCATAACTTGTAAACTCTTTCTTTGGCATTCCAGTTACCAAATCATTCTTAATAAGTTTATTCATGTTTTAAAGTTTACATGGCACATTCTTTTATGCCATAGGAAAGACTCATCACTATTGGCTTTAGACAGAAAGCATGAGACTTCTCCAGAGGGATATGTTCTTGCAAATCCATCTTGTACATGTTCCTTTTCCTGGGGGCTCTAAGCAGAATATGCTCATGAGGAATGATCACCCTAGGCTTGAGAACAATGCACTCATGCTCAGTAAAGAGCATGTTATGACTCTGATCACAAAGTTAGGATACACTCAGAAGATTGTACCCAAGCTCCTTGACAAAGTTTACCTTTTCAATGTTGAGCTTGACATTTGTGACCTTGCCCCTTCCAGAAATGTAACCACCTTCATCTCCTCCAAAGGCAACTAGCCCTCCATCAATCCTTTCAAAGTTCTGGAGTAGTGACATATTGCCTGTCATGTGCCTGGAACAACCACTGTCAATGATCCAGACATTTTTGTTTGTCTTCAGCTGTCCCTACACAAAGAAAATAATTAGTTACATTTGGAAACCCAAGCCTTACTTGTCTTGGGCTCAAAAGAGAAACAAAAGGTAATACAATAGTAATAGATCCTATGGTTGTGCTAAGAGGATCTTGAGCTGTTGTTGATGGAGACTTTTTAGTCACTTTGTCTTTCTTAGACTTCCACACCACCTTTGGAGTCTTGGACTTGACCTTCAATACTTCAAAAGCTTTTGATACTTCGGAAGTTTTGATGACTGATCCTTCGAAATATTCTACAGACACTACAGCAGACTTCAGTGCTTCGGAAGTATTCCTTCCTTCCGAGACCAACTTTTCTTCCGAAGGAAATTTTCCACTTACCTTCTTCTTAGATTTGGAGCTTCCGAAGGAAACAGATTTTCCTTCCGAAGCTGAATCTTCTTAGAACTCTTGGAAGTCTTTGGTTTTATCATGTGAAGAGTACCCTTAGGATTGTATGGACAATCCTTAATAAGATGAGCAGTACTTTCACACATAACACACTCTATTTTATTCTTCCCAGGAGCCTTCTGCTGGGAATAAAACTGACTTTGGTCACATCCTTTCTCCACCTCATATTTGCAGATGCTGAGACAGTCCTTTTGGGCTGGAGACTATTCTTGGAGTTTGATGGTCCAGGCTGTGTAGCAGTGGTACACAGCAGATCAGTCTTCTTCTTGGTACTGAGATGATTTGAACAAGAACCAGAACTCTTAGCAGAGGAGTTTAGGTTGATGTCTTCAGTCTTTACTACTTCAAACCCTGTAGAGATAACACTTGTTTTTGCTTGGAGTTAAAAGTAGTCTTGATCTCTTGAGCCTTCCTTGCTTTTCTTTTGCTCTTTCTGATCAAGTTCTTTCTCATTGACTTGGTCATCATAGTCTTCTTCTTCTCCTCAGAAGGATAGTGGCCCTTCTTAGAATCCTCCTCTTCACTCTTCTCAAGGAATTCTTCACTATCACTTCTTCATCCTTTTCACTCAAAGGATCTATGAGAGGAAGCTCATATTCACAAGTTCCACACCTAGGAGATCTTACAAACAAGATTGTGTGTGGAGGAGCTATCTCATTTGATCCTAGTCCCTGCTTGTTTTTAATAGCACACTTTGTTATGCAGGGATGAGGATATAATGTTCTTGAAGGTCTCTTCTTCAAGAACACACTTGTCTGCCCTGGCTTTGCTGATCACAAGCTCAGCCTGGCACTCAGTCAGCTTGGTTATGAGATCCTTGATTTGAGTCCTAAAATCTGTATGCTCATGTTTTAGAACTAAAATTGTTTTCTCTAAGTCCTCTATCTTCAGTTTATAATCATTTTCAGACTTTCTAAAATCAGCTTTTCAAATGTTTAAGGACTCAAGATCAGATCTCATCTCCAAGTTATAGGACCTGTATCTATTTACTTTAGCAATGCATTCAGGGGTACAGAGATGTTCCAATACCTTGGCTTCATCATCAATGCTTGGTTTGGAGAAGCATCTTCCACCTAAAAGCTCCAGTCAAAGCTTCCTTCTTCAACAGCAATAGCAGCCTGCTGCTTTGGCTTCTCATTCTAGGGAGCTTTGTTAGTGTAGTTGGGTCTGGACTGTGTTTGGCCACCATTTATTCTAGGTGCCTTACACTCCCTGGCAAAGTGGCCCATAAGGTTACAGTTGTAACACTTGACTTTGCCTTTGTCCATGCCAAACTTTCCACTGGTTGCATTGCTTGGAAACTTCCTTCCAGTCCGCTTGTAGAACTTCTTGGCTCTATGAGTGAGAAGAGCCATCTGCTGGACTATCTCTATGTACTCCAGATCATCTAGATAGATACAGTCCAGGTCTTCAAGGGTGAACAGAAAGCTGCCATAACTTTCATCAGAAGACACAAATGCTTGAGAAGAGCTTGTCTCTTGGAATGGGCTTCCTTGAGTGTAGTTCTCCCTTGGTGTCTCTGGGAAGGTGATGAAAGGACCCTTTGGTGAGTTTTCAGGGTAGCATATGAGATGATGTTGGGGTTCTATGCTATCCCTTTCAACCACATACAGGGCTGAACCCATTTGATTGTTGTTGCCAGATGAACCTTGCATGTTCATCTCCATCTGGTAGCCACTGAGAATCCCATATAACTCTGTCAGAGTAAGCGTTTTGAGATTTTCAGTCATCTTGATCACCATACAGTAGTGTGTCCACTGCCTAGGAAGTGAGGACATGAACTTCCTTACAATTTCCCTGTTCTCAAGAGGAACTCCTCCATCCACAAGGGTATCCACAATCTCAACACACCTAAGTATTGCTGAGTCATGGTTTCACCTGTTTTGAAGGTGAAGTTTTCAAACTGTTGCTTCAGGAGATCCTTCTTGTTCTCCTTGGCTTCAAAGGAACCCTCATACATTAGTTTTAGTGCATCCCACAGCTGCTTGGCTATTTTGCACTTCTTGAAACCTCTGTATACAGAGTTTGGAAGAGCAGTCTGAAGGGTTGTCATGGCTTTTCTATCAATCTCTACTCTCTTCCTGTCTTCATCAGAGTAGTTTGCCACAGCCTTGGGGATCATACCAGTACCAGTAGCAGAGGGGGTGCTAGGTATGTAAGGTCCATTCTCACAGACTCCCACATTCTTGAGTCTAGAGAGCTGATGAAACCTTCCATTCTCAGGCACCAGGTATCAAAGTCATCAAGAGTGATCAGTAAGGACTTGTTCATGGTTCCAGTTTCCATATCAGTCTTGGAAATGGCTGCCATTTGAAAAGTTTAGTATTTGTGTGTGTGAAGGATCTTAAGATGGTGAGATATTATATCAAGAGCCTGGAAAGCTCTGATACCAAATGCAAGATCGGTGAAAGGGGTCACTTACAACACAACAACACAAAAAGGAGATTAACCAAACCTTAATCAAACAGTGAGCTGGATTAACGACAAGTGAGACACTAAGAACACAAGTAATGTAAGAGACAGAAAACAAGAGCAAAAGTATATGGTTTTCAAGAATGCAGTATATTGCTTTCTTTATGTTCTATTACAAGTGTTACAAAGCATAAAGGAAAGATACAAGAACATGAGATACTTATACTACATCCTACAACCGGCCATACTATGTAAGTCAGCTGGATACAATTGACTAAACTCAAAACAAAATCAATTGTAGAGTCAAAAGGTAGATTGTCTTTTGACTAGTGACTATGACATGCCATAGCTCATATCCTTATCTATTACAAAAAGGATAAAGTGCATGAAGTAGAAAGTTACAGACTCAAGACCTCAATGTACGGTTACCAAAAGCATGGACCTTTTCACCAACTCATGCAAGTTGGTGACTTTACAGAGATGCAGTGGAAAGGGGTTCAACTTTATAGAAAAGTACATCAGATAAAGCATGTTACTAAAAGTCTTCGGAAGAAATCTATCTTCGGGAGTGGAGCTTCGGAAGACTTTGTCTTTGAAGCTTTGGAAGACTTCATCTTTGGCTTCGGAAGATATTGGTCTTGGCTTCGGAAGATTTTGGTCTTGGCTTCGAAAGATTTTGGTCTTGGCTTCGGAAGATTTCACACTTAGAATATTCCTGTTGCATGTGTGAAACTTCCGAAGCATTCTTCTTCAGTACTTGTGCAACATGCATGCAGAAAAACTTTGGTTGATTTAGCCTCTATACATATTCTCTACAGTATTGTAGTTAATAAAACTCAAAGTTTTAAAATATACTAGTTTACAATCTACTCTCAATTATCGCATACTGTATTGAGGTGTCATAATTATGTATTACAATTGCGAGTAGATTGCAAACTAGTATATTTTAAAACTTTGAGTTTTATTACTACAATACCATTCCCTTGATCTCACCCAAATTTTAAGTCTTCTATGTAAAGTGTAAACATCATATTAGGTTACAACACAGTTAATTGACAACAAACTTGACACCTCAATACAATATGTTATGTCACAGTTGCTAAGAAAATCTCTATATAGATTAAAATATAAAGCATAATTAATTTAGTTAAGTTGGTGTTCATCACACCCTTATATGCAACTATTGCTTACTGTGGATTCAGTTGTATGTTTCTTTCTCTAATGTTAGGATTGTTCAAATAGACCAAAACTTATAATAACCCTAAAGAATTTTAAGAGAGAAGTGTTAAACATTAACATGATTATTAAAACCTCTCTACATTATAAGAGAGAAGTCTAGAATTAAACAAGTTAAAAAATGACCTTTAAGCAATTATGCATTTATGAACACATACGAAATATGCATTAACGCACATTCTCTAATTATGTTGACATGCACTAACCACTTACCATCGATGCAGCTGTATGATGCTCCTCGTTAGCTAGGAAATGAATCATGAAACCAATATATAAAGTATATAATAAAACATCTTAACAAACCAAAATTCATAAACAACATGAATGACCATCATCGAAAGCATTTATAAGTGTATACGATGTACTAAAAACACATTACACCCGTATAAATTGAATACCATTAACGATTTTTCTTTAAAGGTCTTGTTTCTTCTTAATGTTCTTCATATTCAACATCAACAATGCTTGTTCCAGCCATGTTGTCAATTGAAACAATTTTAGTACCGACATTACTCTCGATTCCATTGAACTCCATCCAAGATCACTTTCCCCATCTGCAAATAACACCATTAAATCGTGCCGGTAGGATAAAATCTTGTGGATGAATTGCATTATTAGGATGAATCGTCTGATCAAATCTCAATAACCATAGAATTTGATAATTACTTGTTTAGCAAGAGTTGCCTGATGATCTCGAAAACTTTATGCACATTAATTTTGAACAAGGATCATTAGCCATATGCGATAGTAAATATTTGCAAGAATCAAACGAACCACGGACGACCAATTACTGATTTGTTTCAAATACAAAATCACATTATTAATTGCATGATGAACTACAAATTTGATTTTTAAAACCTACAGGTTGAGTCGCATGTATGCATCGGAAGGTGGAATTATTGATTGGAGGGAACGGTTTTTGTGATTTCAGCTCACTAACTAGCATTGATTTATTAAATTATTATCATTTTGTCCTCTTGTCTAATTGTTAAAATAAGAAATCTAATATACAATAAAAACTTCTGATTGGTGGGTATTAGTTCTTTTGGTTTTTTATAAAAAAATGGTTGTCATTTGAATCTCTCTCTCTCTCTCTCTATATATATAATATATATATATATATATATATATATATATATACACACACACACACACTTAATTTTAAAATATTAAGTATAATTATTACGTGTCTTAACTTTAATAAATTTAGTTTCCCATATATTTATTACAAAAAGTTAACGTTTACACCCTGGTAATGACAAACCCCACACCATCATCCCCGACCCCAAACCCAACGGTCATCTCCCTTTTTGAATAACATAAACCCTAATCTCTTACAAAACACCATATTCAACCAAATTCTTTGCGTTCTTCTTCTAATAATGCAGATCGTCATCTAAAAACTCAAATTCCTCAAACACCCAGAAGAACAAATCCTCTGTAAATCAAGACTCTAAAGTCGATTTCTAATGGGTTGTTTTCTTGGTTGTTTCGGTCCTTCAAAGGATCGGAAACGAAGAAAACAGAGGTACAAGGCGATCCGTAGAGACCAAGTAAGATTACTTCAATTTCCCCATTTTGAATTGCGTATTTACATCTGTTATTGGTCATCTCATGTTTGATTCCCAGAAATTGAAGAATTTTGCTTATCTGATAGATTGATTACGGTAGATTTTGGGTTGTTTTGTTTGAAGTTGATCTTGAATGTTGTAAAGTTTGATCACTGAATCTGTTAGCTACCTAAAAGAGCTTGAATTTTGAATTTCTTGTACTTGAACGTGTGTTTCAGAATCCTAAAAGTCAAAACCTTGTGCAAGATGATGTATCGCTGGTACAGAGCATCAAGGATAAGCCCTCTAATTCACTTACAGAATTAAGGTAACTCATGGGTTTCTTCTGATTTTAGTTTGCATTCTTGATTTTTAATCTGTTTTTGATTTGGGGATTTGGATTTCTTCTGTAAAAGCGTTTTATTTTTAATATCTTTTTGCAGTAGAGGAAAGATCGAGGAACCGTTGAACTTGAGTACCAGGAAGAAAGTGACATTTGACGCAAATGTTACAACCTATGAGCATGTTCAAGTCTATGACAGTACTGAATCTTTATTGGGAAGAAATGAAAAAGGCGAGACCTTTCCAAAGTCGGGTCAAACCAATTCCCCTCTCGGGTCAAGGGAGGGTTCTGATGTCATGAATGTTGGATCCTATCCACCGAATTACAGGTATGGGAATTGCGTTGAAAGTGATGATGAAGTTGAAGACTCAGATTATGAGGATGAAGATGATGATGTTCTAGATGATGAAGAAGATTATGACAATGAAGATGGAATCATATGTCAAGAAGTATTGCGCGAGTCGAATCCGAATCCAATTCCAATTCCATTGGAATCAAGAATTGAGTCCTCTTTGAATCCGGTGTTGAAACCTGTTGAAAATCTTACACAATGGAAAGCTTTGAAATCGAAAGGGACAGCAACACAATCACAAAGTCCATTGAATTCCAATCCACAAAAGGAGAATTCTTCTTTGAATTCCAGTCCATTCCCACCCAAGAATCAGAATCAAGAAACAGCAGTGGATGCTAGTCTTTCGAATTGGTTATTTTCTTCTGAGAAAAACACACCAAATAACAAACAGGTTGGACGCTATAACCCTGATCTTGAGCCTGTTTCCTCTGGAAAAACTTTATCTCAAGAATCAACAACTACAGTAAAGAGCATTGAAGACAGACCAATTTTAGGGGCGTTGACTGTAGATGAGTTGAAACAATTGTCAGGGTCATCGTGTACACCAAGAAAGTCACCAGGCCGAAGCCCTGATGATATGCCTATAATTGGTAGTGTTGGGAGCTACTGGAGTCACTCGGGCTCAGCCCAATCTTTAAACTCAACTTCATCATATAAAGGCATACCGAATTCCACCAGCAAGTATAGAGAGGTATATTTATATATATTGGATGATAGATGTATTAAAATAGATATCCAATAAGTTAAAAACATGTCTGACTTGATTGACCTGTTTCCCTTTTAGCAAAATTATTATTTTGGCCCGTTTTGAGATGAACGACAACCAAAGCAAACTGGGTCACCTCTAACTTGTGGTGTGGTGGTATTTGGTGTACAGGATAAGAAGGTAAATTGGCATAATACACCATTTGAAACAAGATTGGAAAGAGCTTTGAACAGAGATGCTGCTGAGTGATGAAGCTTAGAATTGTGTGCTCTGTTTCCATTTCTTTTGATGTTTTGTGAGATTTGGTTTTGGAGTCTCATGTGTGTTTTTCTGGTTTTTGCACAGTTTTATTTAAAGGTTGGTTTGTTGTAATTCTTTTATTGGGTTTTGGTGGTTATCAATACAAAGATTTGGGTTGTTTGGATGTATGTAGTTCTTAGTACTTCAAAATTTATGTTCTTTGTTAAGTATGCTATTCAAAATCTTATTATTGGTTGGTCTCACGAAAAGGAACATTATTATCCCATCCACAATGTGTCATCTTTGTAAGGCGTGTTTGGAATCTCCAGATCACATTCTTATAAAGTGCTGAGAATCCGAATGCATTTGAAGACGTGTTCAAGGTTGGATGAGATGCTCGTTACTGCAAGCTTTAACGTCAAAGGAGATGCTTGATATTCCATCAAAACTTGCATGTGACAAAAACTTCAAATTGATCATCAGTTCTATCATCCAAGCTACGATGTGGCATATATGAAAAAGTGCTAAGAATCCGAAGGCATTTGGAGACAGGTTCAAGGTTGGATTAGATGCTTGTTACTGCAAGCTTTAACGTCAAAGGAGATGCTTGATATTCCATCAAAACTTGCATGTGACAAAAACTTCAAATTGATCATCAGTTCTATCATCCAAGCTACGATGTGGCATATATGAAAAAGTGCTAAGAATCCAAAGACATTTGGAGACAGGTTCAAGGTTGGATTAGATGCTTGTTACTGCAAGCTTTAACGTCAAAGGAGATGCTTGATATTCCATCAAAACTTGCATGTGACAAACTTCAAATTGATCATCAGTTTTATCATCCAAGCTACGATGTGGCATATATGAAAAAGTGCTGAGAATCCGAAGGCATTTGGAGACAGGTTCAAGATTGGATTAGATGCTTGTTACTGCAAGCTTTAACGTCAAAGGAGATGCTTGATGAATCATCAAAACTTGCATGTGACAAAAACTTCAAATTGATCATCAGTTCTATCATCCAAGCTACGATGTGGCATATATGAAAAAGTGCTAAGAATCCGAAGGCATTTGGAGACAGGTTCAAGGTTGGATCAGATGCTTGTTACTGCAAGCTTTAACGTCAAAGGAGATGCTTGATATTCCATCAAAACTTGCATGTGACAAAAACTTCAAATTGATCATCAGTTCTATCATCCAAGCTACGATGTGGCATATATGAAAAAGTGCTGAGAATCCGAAGGCATTTGGAGACAGGTTCAAGATTGGATTAGATGCTTGTTACTGCAAGCTTTAACGTCAAAGGAGATGCTTGATGAATCATCAAAACTTGCATGTGACAAAACTTCAAATTGATCATCAGTTCTATCATCCAAGCTACGATGTGGCATATATGAAAAAGTGCTAAGAATCCGAAGGCATTTGGAGACAGGTTCAAGGTTGGATCAGATGCTTGTTACTGCAAGCTTTAACGTCAAAGGAGATGCTTGATATTCCATCAAAACTTGCATGTGACAAAAACTTCAAATTGATCATCAGTTCTATCATCCAAGCTACGATGTGGCATATATGAAAAAGTGCTGAGAATTCGAAGGCATTTGAGACAGGTTCAAGGTTGGATTAGATGCTTGTTACTGCAAGCTTTAATGTCAAAGGAGATGCTTGATATTCCATCAAAACTTGCATGTGACAAAAACTTCAAATTGATCATCAGTTCTATCATCCAAGCTACGATGTGGCATATATGAAAAAGAGGAAACGATTGTAGCTTCAATGGGGTTAGTCGTAGCTCTCTTTCGGTGGTGGATGACATCATGGCAACTTTGTTCTTATGGGTCAAACATAAGGGTAAATTTCGTAGTTTGGAATGAGATAACTGGTGTGATTTGTCGTTTCTTCATTCTGATGTTATCCTTTCCTCGTGTTTTCAGTCATTTTTGCTTGCTTCTTGCTAGTGTGGTTTAATATATATCATTTGTTGCTAGGCAAAAAGAATATAAATAACTTTCTTTAGAATGTTTCCTTAATTTGAAGTCTCATTAAGAGCTTTCTACTTAAAAAAAACAATTCACAAAATAACTTCTAATACTTAATGCAGTTGGTCTCTTGTTTAAGGAGTTTTTGAGTGTTATTTCTTTGTCTTACATACATGTGCTTTTAGTGGTCCTATGAAGAGTTCTTGAGGTCTATACAATTACTCTTGACATAGAAAGGATTCATAATCTCTAACACTTGACTTGAGCTCATTGCTTGGTATGGATTTCTTTGAAGTGAAGCATCTGCTCTAGTACATTAACGGTTTGCTACCACTTCTCAACAAAAGTTATAGTTTTATAAGTTTTCAAAGGTTTTTAATATGTGTACTTTTCATTTTGCAGATTTATAATCCTTTTAAGGTTTTATGCATATTCCCCTTCCTGTAACGATTAGTTAAATTTTTCTCCAAGTCAGAATACCAATTACATATCTACATATTTTTTCTTCCTAATAATTATATATTACATATTTAACAAATTTATTAAAATTAACTTAATGATTGACTCTTTTGCTTTTATTTTACTAAAGGATCTTTACAAAAATGGCAATTGTTTTTTTGTATTTGAAGATATAACGTTGATCAGCATGATTGTTGTTTTTAACAAGTTTTAGCTTTTTGTAATTGGAGATGTATTTAGTTGTTTTATTATACAAAAGTCTTAAATTTGGGAAAATATGTAATTGATGAATCTTAGTAATAAAAATTTGTAAAAATCTCTTAGTAAAAATAAAGGTAATATAATCATCCAATAAGTTAATTAGTGAAATGAATAAATATGTAATATATATGGATTTAAGAAGAGAAACTATATAATTAATTTTTTTTATTTATGAATATATGTCATTAATGATTTTAGGAAGGAAAAATATGAAAATGTGTAAAATATGTTTTTTTATAACAAATCTATCTTTTTTTGAAGTTACACCACCATTAAGTGGTTAGCCGGGACCTCATCTATCTTTCTATTAAATGGGCTAGATTCATATGACCCTCGTGGCCTAATATATTAACTTTATATATAACTTAATATATATTATTCGGATATTTTCATTATAATGATATATATGATAGTAGTTATATGTACACATATTTAATGTAGTAAAAAATAATTATATAAATATTATGTTGGTTTAGCTTGCAAGCCTAGCGAGGCCTAATATATAAAGCTTGGCACCGGTCTCGGTTAGTAAATGAGCTCCGATAAGTTCGAGCTTAAGCTTCGTTCGATTCAATCTCTTAGACTTCTAGTAAGACAACCTCAAGTAGCTTATGACCCGCTAAACTTGTTTTCACAAGGATGAATTCTATAGGCTCAAGTGAATAAAAAGATATGAATGTCGAGGAAACTCATATTTATCGTAAGCCACAAGTACATGTGAAATGTCACGCCTACAAACATGATTATCATGCAAGTCAAAGTCTTATTCTACCACTTTGACAACTGTTTTCTTTTTTTTCTTTAACGACAAAATGTTCAAATCAAACCTATGTGTTTTTCACATGTGCAATTCACACTTAAGAAATTCTCCAGCCGTCCAGTTTGGTTTGTAATTATATATTTGAATTGTTGTTTTTTTCCTGGTTTTACATGATTATCATTTTCATCTAAAACGTATTTTTTTTATTTGGCTTTTCAAAGTATTGAAAAGTTGTCTTTTCAATTCAAAAATGTTAACTTCGTTAATTAAAGACGATGATTTTTATTATAATGCCCAGGGCCGGCTCAATGTTTTTTGGGGCCCCAATCGATCTAAAAAATGTGGCTTTTTTTTAAAAAAATATTATTAAAACCCCCATCCTTTATCCAGGCTTGGGACCGGTAATAATAAACTAATACGTTTATAGTTGGCGGAGTTAAATTTTTTTTTAAATTATATATTGTGTACATATATGTGTTTATATTAAATTTATTTTTCTAGCCTTGTATGATGCAAATTCATTAATAAAATATTCATAATCAAATCCTTCTAGAAATTCTTTTACAATAGTCAAAGTGGATAAGCCGTTTAATATTTCTTGTGACATTGTAGACCTTAAGTAATTTTTTATAAGTTTTAATTTGGAAAAACTTCGTTTTGCGGATGCAACAGTTACAGGAACAATTAACAAAGTTCTATAGGCAATATATGCATTTGGAAAAGAATTAAAACTTTTAATATAATTCAATATATCAATTAGTGTGTCTGATTCTAAATAAATAATTTCTCTTAACATTTTTAGTTCTTGAAATAAATCTAAACCATTAACATCTACAACATCATCATATTTTAAAATATTTTCAAGGTTAATACACTTTTCTTTTAAACTTTCTTCACTCATAGATTTTAACTTTTAATAGTAAATAAGAAACTAAAAATACTTTCAAACTCTTTAAATTGCTCAAATTTACTTTTAAGTGAAGAACTAACTTGGTCTACTATGTATACAAAGTTATCGGTTCTAAACTTTCAATGGGTGTTTTCAAAGTTTTATTATCAACATTTTCATCAAAATTTTTTATTTCTACGAATAATACATTTTTCATGAAAAATAGGTTCTACATTCATCTCTAGTGCAATTTCTTTAGCTGTATTTCTAGCCTTTTCAAATCTATCATCTCTATACTTTTTAAAAAAACAAATAAGCCCATATAATTGAGTTATAGCTTCATCAATATTCATGTCTTTTGCTTGTAAGTTTTTACTAACTATATTAATAGCATACAAAATATCATACCAAATAACCATGCCTAATAAAAATTCAAAATTACCTAATTCAGTTCTTGCTAAGGATTTAGCCTCACTTTTATATTTAAGATCATCATCATCTTCTTCATATTCATCATATAATTCTAATAGTGCTTCCCTTAATTGTGGAGCTTGAAATCTAATGGCTTTTATGCTTTCTATGCGACTTTCCAACGTGTTTGTGATAATGGCTTAACAGTTAAATGTGGAACATTATCTTTTAAAATTTTCCATCTTTTAGGGGATCATGAAAACAAACAATAAACACGTTGTACTGTTTCAAAAAATTCCCTAGGTTTTTTATAACATTTAGCCATATCATAATTACTAAATTTAAACTATGAGCACCACATGGTGTGTAAAATGCTCTAGGGTTAATATCTAATAATTGTTTTTGTACTCCTTGATGTTTTTCTTTCATATTTGATCTATTATCATAACCTTGTACCCTAATATTATATACATCGAGACCTAATGTATTAATTTCTTCGATAATAACATCAAATATACCTTTACCTGTTGTATCATCAACTATTAAAAATTCTATAAAATATTCTTTAACAACTATTGGGGTTAAAGAAGTATCTAAACATCATAAGATAATAGACATTTGTTCTTTGTGACTTGTGTCGGGTGTACAATCAAGTATAACTGAAAAATATTTAGCCTTCTTAACTTTATTAATAATTATTGTTTTGATTTTGTTTGCTAATAAGCTAATTAGTTCATTTTGCATATTGTGCCCAAAATAATGATTATGAATTTCTTTACTTTTTAAACATCGGGTATGTTTTTGCATTATTGGATCAAATTCTGCAATCATCTCAATAGTACTTTTTTGGTGAGAATAAATATTCGTTTGTGGTGTTGGATTTCTGTATGGTGAGAATAATTATGGTGTTATTGTGGTGTTGACACGTGACAACTCAAGTTACTTTTTTATTATAGTAAGATAAAATAAGATAAAATTTGGAATCTATTAACCTTGTAGAAATAATTTCCAACTAAAACTATTGTAAATAGGTTACTTGATATTTATAAGGATAAAACACGAAAACGTTACAACCAAGTTCATTAATATTTTAATTATATATTTCGATAGCAATTCTCTATTTCTCAAAGGTTCCTTCGTCTCCGTTCATTTCCAAATTCATATTTTTTTATCTAATTTGTATGATAATTTAATTTTATTACATTAATACTTACTAATAAAATAATAAACTTTAATGATACGTGACATTCTCTTAAGCATTTATTTATTTTATTTCCTCTTAAATATGTATTCGTTTTTAGCATTAATTTAGGTTCATTTGACTAAAAGTCAACTTTAATAAGAATAAATATTTTGGGAAAATTTAAAAATTTAATCTTATTTAGAGCACAACTTTTTGAAAATTAAATCATACCCAATATTTCTTATTTTTTCAAATAACTTATCAACAAAAACTGTAGAAATCATCTATGAAATCGATCCCTTGATTGTGTATTTTCATTAAATATTCGGTTTATATTCGAATCTTGACAAAACTTTCGAGATTTTTTTATCGACTCATCTCCAATTTAAAAGAATTCATTGATATTTTTTTAGAAATGAAATCATACCCGATTTTATAATATTTCTCAATCATCCCAGCTTTACGACCGTCGCAAGTTGTCTTTATAAAGTTTAATGATATCGTCTTCGGTAGACTTGATCAACGTTCTTATTTTGGCTTCGGTTTCATCAAGTTTTCTTCAACAAAAGATATTGTTTTTTTGTTATATTAAGCTATCATTGTCTACAATTGTATTTTTAGATTAATATTATTTTACTTTTATTTTTTTGATTTGAAGATGATCCACTTTAACGATCCATCTGTGAAGAGGTATTACATACTTCTATTTTTTAAAATTCTTTATTTTTTATGTGTACTGTTATATTATTATTATTTTTGATTGGAATTTGTTAGATATGTGTAAATTATTTTGATGTATCCAGAAGTAATATTGAAATCATATTTTTATTCTACGGTTGACTTTGACACATTAAAAAAAAGGATTTGTTTTAAATTTCAAAGAATACAATTCTCATTAGGAGAGTGTTTTGCAATAACAATAAACATGAACCAAGGACAATCGCTATTCAAAGTTGGTTTGTTTTTAAACAGAGATCATGGTCAGCTTTATTTTGTATTATCTCGAGTTAAAAGTAGGCAAATATTAAAATTATTAATATTAGATAATGATGAAAAAATCATCAACAAAACATCAAATGTTGTATACAAATAAATTTTCGGATGTTTATGAATTTGAAATATTATTTTTCATGTTTAATTTAATTTGTTTATTACTTAAAGTTCTTATTTATAAGTTTATTTCATTTTATATAATTATACACTATTTAAACATATAAATATTAATAAAGAAAACCTACTAACATTAATAGGTAATGTTAAGAATTATACATAAAAGTCGATATACAAATGATTATCAATAACATTATAACTTATGAACCTTTTTAAACAATAACAATCTTTTTGGATTGAACTCGTGTGTTACACACGTCTTTAGCATGGTTGGAAAATATACTAAATTAATTTATATTTGTAAAATATTAGTGGATTAAATTATTTCCTTACGGTTGGGAGTGTTTTTTTCCTCATTATTTGGAGGGAACAAGTTTAAAAGCCACTTTGGACGGTCTATATTTGTAAAAATAAAGTTATTTATTAAGTTAGGCAACATATCTTAAAAATAGAAAGTTATACCTGTATTCAATATATTAACTTATAATATAGAACAAATCTATATCTATCAAAAACAAGTGTCAAGTGTGAAATAACATATGTTGTCAACACAAGAACTAGGGTCGTTTAAAGATTTTCAAACTCCAAATTCCCACGTTGAAGACCGTTTCACAATGGTGGACTTTATAGCCATGACTAGCTGAAGATATGAAACCTAACTATTTGTTGTGTAGGGTAATTGTATACATCAGATTGCTAAAGTGATCCGGCGTCTTAATATATTATAGTTAGAATTAGAATAAAAACACCAATAACATTCATTCTTTGATGTAAAGAAAGAGAAGAAAAATTCATGTTGGTTCCTGTGTAGGCCCAATCCATTTATTAAATGCAAGAAATTATGATCAAACACATGAATTTTTTAAAGTCAATAATAATCTTGCAATAATAAAGTGGCAGCTTGAAACAATATTCTATTCAACATCAAAATGTTCATACAGTTACTCTTCATTGTTTTTACACTTTCATCCTTTTCTCTTCCTGTTTTTGCTTCAAAACATGAAACTAATGCACTGCTCAAATGGAGAACCAGCCTCATGAACCAAAACAATCCACTGTTAGCTTCATGGTCCCTTGATCCAACTGCTAATCGCACCCGTGTTAACCGAACCACACCATGCACCTGGTATGGTGTTTACTGCAATCATCATGGGGATGTCATAAAGCTCAACCTTTCTGCTTCAAGATTGAATGGTACACTTAAAAACTTCACCTTTACGTCTTTCGATAGTCTAACACATCTGCAACTTAGACTAAACAACATTTTTGGATCAATCCCAGCTGAGATCAGATATCTTTCTAAACTTGTGTTTCTTGATCTTTCGGGCAATCGTTTTTCTGGAACAATTCCTCAAGAAATTGGAATGTTAACGAACCTTGAGACCCTTTCATTGCATAGTAATAACCTTGAAGGTACTATTCCTGTTTCCTTAGGAAATTTGAGCAGTTTGGGTTATCTTCGCGTTGATGATAATAAGTTATCAGGTAACATACCTCGAGAACTAGGATATTTGGACAATCTCGTGAAGGTCAATATGTCAACCAACTTCCTAACAGGACACATCCCATCTGATTTAGGAAATCTGACTAAATTGTCTGAACTGTACCTATTTTTAAACAATCTTACTGGTTCTATCCCAACATCTTTGGAAAACTTGAGCTCTTTAAAGATTTTGTATTTATATATGAACCAACTTTCGGGTCGAATTCCTGTTGAATTAGGAAATATGAAGAGTCTGGTTCTGTTACTTTTGGGCCACAATCACCTCACAGGTTCCATCCCTGCTTCACTTGGAAACCTGAGCGAGTTAAAGATATTGGATGTTCATGAAAACTTTCTTACAGGTGTAATCCCACAAGAACTTGGAAATCTAGAGTCTTTGATTCAGTTAGCCTTCAGTCACAACGAGCTTAGTGGTCAAATCCCGGTTTCAATAGGCAATCTAAGCAAACTAGAGCAGTTGTTCTTTAATGACAATCAATTTAATGGTTCTATTCCTAAAGAGTTAGGAAACTTAAGGTCACTTGTTGAGTTACTCTTGCTTCTTAATCGGCTAAGTGGTCCGATTCCAGATTCACTTGGGAACCTAAGAAACTTAGAGCAATTCGCGCTTCATGACAATAAACTCTCAGGTTATTTTCCTGAAACAATACTTAACTGTAGGAAACTAAGATACTTGACTTTAGGTAATAACTCGCTAGTCGGTCCCATCCCTAAATCAATTGCAAGTTGAGATCCTTGGAGACTCTTCACCTTGGGAGTAACCAGCTTAGTGGCAGTATCCCACAATGCATGGGTAATTTTAGCCATGAGCTTACAGTGTTGGATCTTCGGTTGAATCACTTTCATGGAAACATACCAACTACATTCTTGAAGAAAAACAACAGTTTAAAGACTCTCAACTTGAACGGAAATCAACTTGAAGGATCAATTCCTAGGTCTTTGATCAACTGTCAGAATCTTGAAGTTTTGGATTTGGGAGACAATAAGCTAACTGGGGGATTCCCACACTGGATTGACACCCTTCCTGAGATGCAAGTTCTTGTCTTGAGAGGTAATAAACTCAATGGCACCATACAGAAATCCAACACCAAAACGCCGTTTCCAAAGCTGCGAATTCTTGATCTATCTAGCAATGAGTTTACAGGTCTCTTGCCTTCGTATTACTTCAAGAACTTTAAAGCAATGATGAGCATTGATAGAGCTGCATCAGGAGAGCTGTACATGGGTGGAAAGTTCATGTATTATGACACAGTGGAGCTAGGAGTGAAAGGGTTGAGATTGGACCTGCACAGAATATCAGTTGTCTACACAACTATAGATCTTTCGGTTAACAATTTGAAGGGGAAATACCTGACACAATTGAACAGCTAAGATCGCTTCGGTTTCTCAATCTATCACATAACAGTCTCACAGGTGAAATCCCAAAGAATCTGACGAACCTTGTACGACTTGAACATTTAGATCTTTCTTCTAATAAGATGGTAGGGAAAATTCCTGTACAACTTGCAAGTCTGACATTTCTTGCAGCTGTAAATTTTTCACAAAATCAGCTTCAAGGAGCCATACCACAAGGAGGACAGTTCAATACCTTGGCAATAGTTCGTTTCAAGGGAACAATGAATTGTGTGGATTCCCGTTGACAAAGAAGTGTGGAGATGATGACACACCATTCTCTACAACACCTGAAGAAGATGAAGATGAAGATGAAGATGGTGGTTTCTTTAATGGATTTTCTTGGCAATCTGTTTTAATGGGGTTTGGATTAGGGATGTTAATTGGATGTCTTTCATTTAACTTGTGGAAGCCCAGATGGGCTCTTAGGATCATTGAAAGCATATATTTTAGATGCGAAAGAACATCAAGAAGGATTCATGGGCAGCCATGAGAACCTGCACGCATAATCGGATTTCTCAAGTTTCTGATGTTAGATCTGCAGTGTCCTTTTAAAAGTCTTGTATTTTTACCTTCTAAAATATAGTGTTGAAGTCTGAAGAAATATTGTAAAGTTTGATTTTTACTGGTGATCAATTCCCTCTAAATTCTTAAGTACAGATTTTACCTACTTAAGCATCTGTTGTTCAACTCTAATGCTTGAAGTAGTAATGAAAATTATTATATAATTAGGAATCACTCTATCATTTGATCATGGAGGCAGCAAAAAGGATGGAGCAGCGTATATCTTTAATTTCAACTTTCAATATACAAGTATAATCACTTCAAACATACATTATGATCTGTATCCAAAACATTGCAAAATTTCAAAACCAATTTGCTTAAATCACCCAACCAAACATTTAACAATCACATCATCTAACATTCCACCCCACATTGTTTAAGAATTGGGCCCGATTGCTTAGGCAAGAACGGGTCAATCCGAACCCAAACCAATGAGAAGATGGAAGCCAGAAGAATGGACCACAAGACCACAATAGTTGGAGTCCGGTTTTGCCTCCCCATCAAACCCTTCAAGAAAGGATACAAATGCACAATGACCCAGAATGCAAAGAACAGTTTCCCAAACAGTGGGCCCCACGACCCATACCCGTTGTTGATCGCGCCAGATACTCCCGCCACTACTCCAACCATGTTCATGATGATTAAAGTTGTTGGTGGGATTAGAAGTGTTGTCCATTTGAATAAGTACAGTTCACCGAATTCAGCATCATCGGCTGCTTTTGATGTGACAGTGAAATTGGTGTCAACACCGCCAAGAACCTTTAGAAGGCCTTGGAAAACTGCAAAAAGATGGGCGGAGACGCCACCGATCACCCAAAATTGCTCATTTCTCCACCAATCTTGGATGCTGACGTGGCTCCACCGCAGTTCCAGCACGCCAGTTATAATGATTGAAATGAAAAGAGCAAGGAACCACATGCTTGCAAGGTTGTTAAGCTGTTGAATACAAGAAAATGTTAGTCGAGAGTAGGAAATGTTTAGCTGTTACATACAAAAAAATGCTAGTCAAATATAGAAAATGCTAAGCTATTGAATACAAGAAAATGTTAGTTAAAAGTAGAAAATGTTAAGCTGTTTAGAGCTAGGTTAGAAGGATAAAACGGTAAATTTATTTTATTTAGATGTTAAAAGGACAAATATACCCTCATCTTTGAACTAGCTAAGAGGGTTACAATAGTAAATTTATGTATTCATATGTTTCTGTAGAACAGTTGTGAAAGACTAGATGTTTTGTTCAAGATCTGTTCAGGACACTAGTCAAAGGGTAGTTTTCTGTTATTTAGATTTTAAAAGATGAAAGTACCCTCCATTGTAAACCAATTAAAAGGGTTAAAGTAGTAAATTCATGTCATTCAGATGTACAAGAAAACTAGTCAAAGACTAGTTTCCTGTTGCTTAGATGTTAAATGACAAAAATACTCTTTTTTTAACATAACAAAAGTAGGAAGATTGTGTCATTTTGTTATGTTAAACAACACTAATCAATCAATCTGATCAGAAAGTTGTTATTTTTACCGTTGGGATGATGAATTTTCCAGTAAGAAGACAAACAGCCGGTAGCGTACAATAGGCAAGCAAAGGGATCGAAGTAAACGGGTAAACAATCGTGTTAATGTAAGCAAGTCTCTCGAGTGTTTTCAGCTTCCCGGCCCATGCATACCAGAGTGGGCAATGGCGGCTCATGAATATCTCAACTGAACCAAGAGCCCATCTGAGCACCTGATGCAACCGATCAGACAAATTGATTGGTGCAGACCCCTTGAATGCAGGCCTTTTGGGCATACAGTAAACTGATTTCCATCCTCTACAATGCATCTTGAATCCTGTTAAGATATCTTCTGTGACAGATCCATAGATCCATCCAATCTGTTGACAAAAAAGGGTTAAAACGTCATTCTAATAGAATATTACATTAACTGCATCCCTCGAGGTGTAGTATGCACTCTATTGAGTCGGGTTATGTTCTATATTTAACTTGTGAAAAGATTAAGCTAAATTATTCAGTAACAAAGGAAACATGTCAAGTGGGTTAAACAAGTCGAATAATGTAGTCAAATGCATAAAACCTCAATTGTTTTACTAAAAGCACTTTACTATTGCGAAAATATAGTGTTTGCTTGTCTGTCCAACCCGGAATTTACCTGCTTTGACTAATACAAAAAGATTATCCGTTTTGACCTGTTACCCAAATCGGATTCTAAATACTACAAACTAAAGTAAAATGTCATTCTTTTACTATCCCAACCTGACGAAATATAGTTTTTAACCGAAAAATTCTATATTTTTACCTCTTTGCCCCATTCGGTTTTCTCTTCATATCCACAGCTGATAACATGAATGGCTTCTTTAATCAAAGAATTACTGTTAGTTCCTTCAGGAATTCCACCAGTTTCCATCAAAGTTGTAGTAATAAACACCGGAGATTGCCCGAACCGTTTTTCAAAATTCTTTTGAGACATTAACGACGACTTCTCCAATTCATCATAGCCCTCGAGCCCTTCTTCAATCTCCTCAAGATCGTAAACGGGTCCCATCGACTTTTTCGAGTACTTTTTGCCTCCAAGTTTTCCCAACCCAAGTAAAGCTTTCAACCCTTTCTTCTTTGACTTTGACTTTGACTTGTCCTTTGACTTTTTTCTTGAACCACCACAGCAGCAACAGCACCATGAAGGCCAGCAATCACATGTCATCTTTGGTCTTTTTTCTGACACCGGGGGATCATATCCGTATAACGCCTGTCGGTTGAAAACACATCCTGTCCCGACATACACCGGGCCTTGAATTCCATCAAGTCCTCTCATGTTAATCTGTAAATATAGGAAAATTAACCCATTTATAAGTAAACAGGTCAAAAATGCCATCTTTTTATAGCTGGTCATTGAAACTTACATCAAAGAACACAACATTGCGATTAGCATATCGATCATGACGATCTATACCATCGAATCTTTGCGGGAACTGGACATAGCAGAGCTTTTTACCCAACTGTGGATCCATCAAGAAACACATAGCTTCTCTTACAGCTTTACTGTTGTTGATGTAGTGATCACAATCCAGATTCAACATAAATGGTGCATTTGTAAGCACTGCAGACACTCGAATCTGATACAAAACAAACAAATTACTTAGTATAAACACAGTGTAACAACTTTTCTTAATTAACAATTCAACGAAAAGGGCTACAATGTGTCGCGAAACATGTAAGGCGCAAAGTTGGTGCTTACAAGAGCATTCATGGCTCCAGCCTTCTTGTGATGATCATAACCAGGTCTTTTTTCACGTGAAACATAAACCAGTTTTGGTAGTTCCTTGCCTTCAACATCAAGTGCTCCTCCACTTCCAAGATACACCTGTGAATAAAACAACATATGAGTGTAAACAAGCTGAGCTGAACCAAGCTGAGCCTAGAGGTGTAAACGAGTCGCGCTACTCGTGAGCTACTCGAGATCGGCTCTCTAAAAGCCCAAACTGTATTGAGCTTATATAACCTCGAGCCCAATCATGAGCTTCATATACCAAGCCGCACTAGGCTTGATTGCATAAACGACTCTATGATTTATATAACTATAATATTTTTATTTAATATAGCAAATATGTAATTACAATATAAATACTATTACTACATATAGTATAACTAAATAAATATAATTCAAATATATAAACAAATATATGTATATGACTAAGTTAATTAAGTAACTAATTACAACAACAGACAAGCTCAAGTTGAGCTCAATTTTCTGACATAAAGCACGAAATGAGCCGAACTTGAGCTCTTTTGACAGCCTTAAACAGATTTTACGATACCTGAATCATTCCGGGTGATCTCGGCTATCATTCCCGGGCCATGGCGTCCCGTCTTGCATGACCCAACCTTCTTCAGGCTTCTTCATAGCTTTAGCAACCAACGCGTTGATTCTCACTTTAAACTCCTCATATTCTCTCTGCCAAGAGAAAAACAGTCAAGTTCTCATATTCAGACTAATTTTTTTTTAAAATTGAATGTTTTTATAACCGGACAGAACTGAAAGTTTTGCACTTACTTTCATTGCTCTACGATCCTTCACGAACGTAGGCTGCACTTTATCCTTCAGGTAATCAATTTTCTCCGAGAAGTAAAACTCCGGTGCCCTTGGCTCGATGCTATACTTCTTGGCGAACGGAACCCATCGTCGAGCAAACTCAGCGGTTTCCGACAATGTATCAAACAGTAACATAGAAGCACCATCATCAGACACATAGCAACTCACTTTCTCCACCGGATAATCCACAGACAAAATGGATAGAACAGTGTTTGCAGTAATAATGGGTGGTTCCTTAAGAGGGTCGACTGTACTCACAAAGAAGTCAACTGGCAAGAGCCCGTTGGGTTCACCCTCCCGCTCGAACCGCAACGAGAGGCGGTCCAGGTAGGTCTCCCGGTTGATCGGGAACCATTTGGGGAACTGGTCAAGTATCCAAGATAATGCGAACCAGATTTCGCATATAACCGATATGAGCCATAGAGGATAAGCATCGTAAGCCGGGGTCATGATCCGAAACCGGAAAAAAAATATGAGGATAACGAGACGTAGCACGATCACAATACGATACGGGTTGATTAAGCTCGATGAAATGGGGATTTTTCGCCATAAGGGTTGCCGCGCTTCCGCCATCCTGCATTAATATTCAAGTGTATGAAACTGTGAATATTTTAGGATCAACCAGTTTACAGTTTTAAACTGTAAACCATCTTTACTAGGTGGTTACGGAAACATCTGTAAAACCGGATAATTCGCTTCGCTGGTTATATAAGCAAATTGTCTGGTTTTATAAACGTTCCGAAAACCACCTAAAGTTTTTCAGTACAACTGTACTTAATGGTTAAAGAATCTGAGTTTGACTAATAAAAGTCAAACCTACTAAAAAAAGCGGGAACTGCTTACAGAAAATCGTCTTCGTCGTCGGGGTTGCTTGCACCGCCGTCGGCTTTGGTCACGAGGCCTCTTTTCTCTTGTCGGGTTTTCCATTTCTCGACTCGATCTTTCCATTCGTCTTCTCGATCGCCTTCAAGATCCTTTCCAGCAACTGCATACAGTGTGTAAATATGTTAAAGAATGAGACCCAAATGATTATTTGAACCTTTTTTTGAGTAAAAAAGTTATCTTTACCGCTTCCTGCATAGGAGAAAGCAAAGCCATTGGTATTCTGCTGTTTTGGAGGATGAGAGTCCCCATTTTCCTATAAAAATCAGTCACTAGAAGTTAAAATTTCAGCCTTTTTTAAATAACAATCTGCTAAACCGAACCGTGAACACTCCTACATATTAACAAGTTAAATCAAATTACCGATGGATTATCTACATGATTATGATCTCGTGCTTCTTGATGATTCTTGATCTGAAACTCGTCCTCGAAATCATCTCCATCATCACTTTCTTCACCATCCCCAACGACACGTGGACACCCTATACACAAAACAACTCCACTCATTCTAACAAACCATTTAACAAAACACATGAAAAAAAAACAAACAAACAAACATACCTTTATGACGTTTGTAACGAACATTGCATTGAGGACAACACTGATTCCCTTCACTCTCTCATAGATGTAACACGGCCGACACACGGGAAACTTGCATTCATGACAAGCAACAAACAAGTCGCCGTTGTCCTTTCGACCAATCTCATCACCACAGACCTTGCATATGTCGGATCGCGTGTCGGTTTCATGGTGGCCATGGGAGCCTGTAAAGAGAGCAGCCATGGCAGGAAGGAGTGAAAGGACATGAGGCTTTGGTGGTGGGAATGAGGGCCTTTTGAAGGGTGTGGTTGTGTGTATGGTGGAACTTCACCAACTGATTGTTGGAGGTGTAAGGTTTGATTAGAAGAGAAGTTACCATTGTTGTTTAAAGGTGCCTTACATTCAAAGTATCAAAAGCCTTGATTCTTTTTGTTTATTTAGAACTATTTTACAAAAAGTGTAATAATATAACAAATATAATCTTTAACCAGTTTTAGAAAGTAATTGAGCGGTCCCGAATCCCAATTGTATCCGGTTGGCAGATTAGGAGTTGAATCATTAAATCATAACGCAACCCATATTTTTATTTGTGTCAATGACATCAACTTTTATTCAAACACATTTAAATCGTGTAACTTGAACACTGCTCGTTTAACCTTTTATCTGAGCTAGTCAAACATTTTGTCAGGCTGTAATCAAGTTGTAAATGTGTTAAACGGTAACCGGCTTGTAACAAATGAGTTAAATAGACTGACGGCTCAATTAATAGGTACAACAGTTAATCCGAACACGACCCATTTATTAACGTGTAAAATATTACAACAAAAAAGTGTATATGTTACAAAAATAGTGAAAAACAATAGATGGTGATTGGACACTTAATTTATTTCATTGAGGCATTTGATCAAACACCTTGGGAGCAAGAGATAAAAAATGTCGGTATGAAGCTAGAAAACAATCTTCAATGGATATGAAGTCTCATTTCCAATGAATCTGTGTTGAAAAGCAATTGACCAACTGCCGGATCCCACCAAAAATGTAAATAAAATTGAAAACGCCATACCATCCGAAATTGATTTTGAGAGCAAATTACGCGATTAAGAAAACTAAGATGGAATAATAAGTACCTTCTACCGCTGATAGCAACTTCCATCCTTACTGATGTAATGAGTATGCAAACGAGCACAAAAATATCAATACTAACATCCAGGTGTTTGGTTTACCGAAATTACACTATTGTTAAAATTTTAAGTTATAAAGTTTAGAGCAAATTAGCGCTATTCACTGACGGTGCAAACGAGTCGAGCCGTTCGCGAGCCACTTGAGATCGGATCGATAAATAGCTCAAAACAAGCAAAGTTTTATTGAGCCTGAGCCGAACCCAAGCTTGAAAAAAAACTCATTTAATTATCGAGCCTGAGCTTCACGTATCAAGCTCGAGTCACCTCGCGGGTTTAAATGAGCTTTTTATTTATATATATATTTATATTTAATTTATTAATATATTATATAAAATAATATTTATTATATATAAAGTTGTGACAAAATCAATTAAATAATATTATATAATGTTATATAAAAAATATATAATTATATATATATATGTATATTATATATAATTAATATAAAATATTAAAACTAATATTAAAATAATGATACGAGCCGAGCTAAAGCTTGGAAAAGTATTTGTAGAGTCGAGCTCGAGCTCTCCTAAGTCATCATGAGCCAAGCTCAAGCTCATACGAGCTCGAGCTTGGCTCGGCTCGTTTACACCCCTACTATTCACGAGCCAAGCCAAACTGAGCAGACCTTTGCTCGTGCTTGGCTTGTTTCCACACCTGAGCCAATCGGCTCGTTTACAACCTAGCGGAAAATCGAGCGTGTTTTTCGATCGAGTGTCAAGCGAGCATAAACAAGCGGTGAACAATTTATACAACTCAATTATCTAGTATGTCATCTTATTTATATTGCAGTCAAAAATAGTGATTATGTTGGGTCTTATGTTTTAATGATTTAAAAAGCAATCATATTTTATAATATTGCAGTCAAAGATGACGATAAAGCTAAGACTATAGTTGATAAGATGTAAACATATTGAAGAGATCGGGGTCAAAATTTTCTCATAACAACTTAAGATTTCACTTTAATGTTCAGTGTTAATTTTTTATTTTAGACTGACTAATCTAATATGTATAAATATAAACGTATATGTATATAACATGTCATATCTACTAGAATATTATGTATAAACTATATATATATATAAACACAAAATAATTCGAGCCGAACTAAGTCGGGCAAACCTTTGCTCATGCTTGCCTTATTTACAACCGATCCTCACGGATCGGCTCATCTACAATTGAGTAGAAGTTCAAACGAGCATTTTTTGAGCAAATTTTGAACGAGCATCTAGTGAGCGTCGAGTGGCGAGCGCTTTGAACAGTCCTAAACAAACTACTATTTTGGCCACTAGGTTTAGGATCGCTTAACCCCTAACGTTTCATTTTTAAATTGTTTTGGCCCCTGATACTAACTTTGTTAACTTTATGTATTAAGTATAATGATATTTTGATCATTACACATTAAGGACTATTTATATAAATATTAAATATTAGGATTATTCCACCACCACCATTGTAAAAAAAGGTTAACTAATCGATTAGATGCAAGTAGGAATGTTTGATTGGGATGGATATGGGGGGTAGACAGTAGCGCATGGTGTAGTGGCGGTGGAATTCGATAGTCGATGTTGGTATTAGGGTTGTGGTGGTACGGAAGAAGGAAACAAAATAAGGGGAGGCAACGATGATGACTGTTCATGTTGTGGTGTTGGTGCAATTTTGCTTGAGTGGAGAGCATTAATTGTGTACTAGTGATGGCATTAGCGAGCGGAGATGATTGCAGCACTCATTGATGGTTGGCAATGATGTAGGCGACGATTAGTATGTGACAGTGGTGGAGTCCATAGTGAAAACCGACAATGGTTTGTGATGGTTGTGTTGGTAGTTTTGAATATATGTATAAACAACCTTAAAATTTTAAAATTTACATAAACAATCCTTAAGATGTAAATTGATCAAAATACCCTTACATGTAACTAGAAAAAACTAACAAAATTAATGTCAAAGGTTAAAACAGTTAAAAAGATAAATTGTTAAGGGTTGATATGTCAAATATTTTTTTTTTGGGCTGATAGAGTTAAATGATTGTAACCCCTGGGGCCAAAATAGCAATTTGCTTTGTCATTTAATTATTTTAAGTTATGAGTTTCTTACTTATGTATATAGAAATAAATAAATATACTATGGTGGATGTAGCGTAACAATACCAATATGTCTTGAAAAGATGACTCCCCCATGATAGGTGATTTAAATCATAGACCGTCACTAATAACATATTTTTCTATTTCAGAATTGACACATGGCAATTCGTTGTGTTCTTTAACATTAAGTGACCCTTTTTTGGGGAGTCATTCATGTGGATGAATATGAAAAAAACATGTGATGGACCCATTTTCTTTTTTTTTTTTATATATGTATAGTGAGAGAGATAATTGTTTTATAAATAAAAAAATATGGTAATGATGTGGTATGTTTTGGATCTCATCATTGAGATCGTTTTGATGTTTTTAAAAAATTAATGTTTTTCAAATATAACGGTTGATTAGACATTTTTAGTTTGTTTTAGGTTTTTATTGGTGATGTTCTTGTAACAGAAAAATACATTTAGTTGTATAACAGGTGTATCAAATAATAAGTGTTTTGTTACAATTTATGAGTTTCTCAAACTTAACCTCTTACATAAGTTGATAAAGATTGTAAACCTTTAACAATAAGTTTATTAATTTTATCAAAATTTTACTAATCCCATAAAGTATAGAAGAATATTGAAGAAGTAAAATCAGATCTCATTACCACTCAGTCACACTATAATCCTTGAAATTTATTTAAACCCATAACTACGCCTAGTAGTAAACAAGCATGTCTGGATATCATATCTACACATGCATCGTGGATAAGTATGACAAGAACTTGTGAAGTTACAATCATAGGCCCGACTAATCCACAACCGCGATAACTCTCATAAAAAATATTCAATTTGGTTATGCTTAGTCTGTCAAAACAAGGAATGCAAATCCAATGCATATTTACAGTTAAAACCAAGCAAAGTCTAGCTAGGTAGGTGCATTATCTTTACAGTATGGCTACACTTCTTAAGATGACTCAGTTAATGACTGGTTTAATTTAGCGCGTTTTGAGGGTTGTGATTCCGATTGGTCAGGTTCTACTTGTTGCTCCTCTGATGATGTTAGTCCAACTTTACTCGGGTCGGGTTTTGTTTCAGTTTGGCTTGGAGAACTAGAGATTTCATTAGTCAGCTCCGTTTCAGATTTCTCAGGGGCGGAAGGTGAGGGTCCAAACTGGTCAGTGCCAAATTTACATTGCTTCTCAAGGATCATCTGGAGGTATCTGCCTTGTTCTTCAATTCTCATTTGCAGGTTTTTTTGAATCTGCACAAAAGATATTCATGAAGTTGTGATGGTTTTTGTAATTTTATTCTTCCATCACAAAACAAATACTATGTTGACTTTGACAGATTAGTCAAAGGCCTAGAATGCCCCTTACTAAGAACAAAATAAAGAGAACTTAGGAACCTGAATCAAAATTGCTAATTCCAACTAGAGGTGGCAAAATGGTCTAATGGGTAGGGACGGGTTGGCCCGAGACTTCTGTCCAACCTTGTAGAAACTTCTATACACATATTTAGAGGAATGTTGGGTGACTTTCAATGTGTTCCACACTTCTACCCATTCAACCCGTTTTCTTTTTATCTAGATTTTATTATTTTAACCATCTGACCTGTAAGAAAACATAATCCAAGTCGACCCATCGGTGATTTAATGGGTCAAAACTGACACCTCTAATTCCAAGTAATGATTACCGACATGCAAAAAGATAAATTACAGTGAGAACCAACAGAAAAGGGATTCCATGCATCAACAAATATACCTCAAGTTGCTCATGTAATTTCTTTTGAACTTCCACCTGTAATCGTAGTGCTTCAGTGATCTCTGAACTCCTGTTGTAAAAGCAAAGGTGTTGAAATTACAGATTTTTATAATGAAATTACTAAATTAATTACCAATAATAGCACATAAAAGAAAACAACCCGCAATTTCATGTGAACTTTTTTCCTCTTAAGTGTTAAGCTGCAATTTTCAACCTATTTCATTATGAATTGATTAATTGGGCTTATTTTTATCTCATGACAGTTCAAAGGGATAAGATCAAAATTTAGCTTAAAGGAATCGGATTAAAAGTATTTAAGGTTTCCCAAAGTGTATTTTGGAATGCGTAAAATTAAACCTCTAAAATCAATTTATCCAAGAAATTAGTTAATTAATGAAATAATATACTCTCTATAATCAAATTTCTTTTTTTCTAAGGGAGATAGTTGAAATAATACAGTTTCGCAGTGACGTTAAATAACAGAGTAACTGAACATAAGGGGAAAACTGATCACTGATGATAAGTCAGAAAAGAAAGAATTTGTTTCAGCTGGGCTGATAGGAATTAAATAGAAACTCGTTATCCATTCTTATTGAACTTTACACGTGCTTTTTGGTGTTGAGTTGTTTTCCTAAGCTCAAAATTTAATAGCATTGTTACTGAACACAACCATGTGTTATCATAACTTAAAAAAAGATTAGCAAAATTTATTGCCAATGATAAATGTGAATGATAGTGATAAAAATGTGACTAATAGTGAATTTCTTTTCAAGACGAGAACAAAAAACACACACACAAATAGGCTCAACATTCAGTTTTTTATAAATCAGCAACCCACCAATGAAAATCAAATAATCAAGATCAGAAAATTTTGAACTCTACCACCAGATATGTGATTGTATATAGAAAAAGATTTTATATTTTGTTTTTTAAAGTAGGTACATCTGTAAATAATCCATTTCTGAATGGAATACAAACAAGAACTCTATGACTCTATCCCCTCACATAATAGCCTGTATTTAAAAGTCAAGTTGAAAGGTAATGTAAACAACTAACTTACGTTTTGAAATCCAATGATGATAAATCTTGCATTGGAGTAGACTTTTTCTCTGAAGGTCCTGCAAGACGTGATCATCAAATGTATCACTAAATCTACCGATAAATATTTCTTTTATCATATTATTGTTTAGAAATATGTTATGCATACATAGCAATGATGTACATTACAAAAACTATAAAATAAAACTAACAAACTATTTTCTTTTGTTTTTTTTTTCTTGAAAACAATAAAAGCTTGTAAGCAGAATACACTGGATGAATCCCGACATGTTTCATTTTTGGATAGGATTTTTAACTTCACCCATTTGACTCGCTGAAAATACAATATAACCCAAATCGACCCATTTTAAGGCAAATGGGTTGAAACTATCATATGTGACTACAACACATTCATCTTTGTTTTTCCAATTTTGTCAAGGGGATGAAAAGTAGCTAAATACAACAAAAAGTAGAAAGCATCACAAAGAAAAATAAAGGACTCAAAATAATGTCTGAATTAAATCCGTCATTTCACTCCAAGCAAAGCGGATTGGTAAATTCACCAATCTGTGTTCCCATATTTCTTTATTCTTAAAAACACTTTCAGAAACTATATTTGACATGAATTACAACCAAAGTGACAATCCCAGATTCATGAACAATAAATAACACAAAGAAACGAAAAAAATATTGAAAAAATATATTCTTACCTTCTGATGAAGGTTCAGGTTTGTACTTAGTCGTCCGATACTTCTGCAAATAAATTATAAAAGATTTTCAATGAAATGAAAGCAAAGTCCATTAAAGCATGTAGCTTACATCAGCAGAAAAAAACCCAGAAACACACCTGTAGATGACTTTTTACATGATAGATAGTTATGCCCTCAACCTTCATTAGCTTCAATACCCCCTTCGGGGTAGCTCCTGTAGTTAAAAATGATTAAGTAAAGCACCTACCATTATATAATACAGCAAGGGTTGAAATAAAGCAAGAAATAGAAGTCATATATACTTTCACATCCACCGAGCTTGTTGACCGCCTCCATAAATGCTTCATGTAGTTCGGGTGTCCAACGCATACGAGGTTTACTTTGGGACCCACTTCCACATGATGATGGTGTCATCGCGGTGCAAGCCTCTCCAGGTGATGCAGGAACAGGTGTCTTTAATTGCAGTGACAGCGATGTTTTGGATGATTTTCCCACATGATATTCCATCTAAGACAAACAAAATTTATAAATACGTAATAAACAGTAATTGGCATAGTGACATAATTTGAATGATCACAAACCAATGTGTAATCTACGCACTCATTTTTGCATGATTTGTATTTTGCTCATATAAGCACGATTACTCGGATTCTCTTTTCCATTTATATCAAAATAAATTGAGTATAATATACAACACAGTGATACCTTTGGATTTTGATCAGCCACAACAGTGTCACTAGGATCTCATTCCAATTCGGACTCACACCATCATCATCAGTAATTAGCTGATCAGCCCAATCTTGCCAATCATTTGGCTTGCCAACATCCTCGGATGACACTATTTGTAGATTACTAGACTGGACAGTGCTATTTTCAGGGTAATCAAGAAAATCTGATAGTGAATCCGTACACCAAGCATTGGTATTATTTTCTTTCATATACTCACGAAAAGCTGTAGACCGGAGAACTCCTGATGAATGAGTGATAAACGGGGTTTTTCTTGAACAAATTTCATCAGAAGAAATGGAAGACATGTGAAGATTTGAAGAAATCCCTGAAGATGAAGAACTATGTGACCAACAGTCCCATTAGCAGAAGACATCCTTGATAATTTAATTACTGCAGAAACCTGTTTCCAGAATAAGTTATCACCAAAAAAACAGGATCATTAAATTGTTAAATTAGGCTCTAAATCAATAAACTAATAATGTCAAGAACACAAACAAAACAAGCTTTAATTCAACATAACCAAAACATCTGCCAAACTTTAAAAAGTAAACTTTCCAGCATCGTTGGAGCACACAGTCTTACTTTATAAAGCAATATCTTCAAAGGAAATGCATGCTGCCATGTTCTTGAACAGAAAAATGCACAGGAAATATCATTTAAACAGCAAAAACGGTTACAAAACGTAATATGCATAAGTTCTAACTTCAAAGTTTGATAGTGATAGATCGATGACGTAGTTCTCATTCTATCCTTGTTAGATTCATCATCTAAACCCATGGAACCTGCTAAATAAACCCTAATTCAACCACCCAAATCTCAAATCATAACAAGAACAGTTTCAAATTTCAGTGAATCTTCAAATTTACTAAATCTCTAGCTGAATAGTTTCAAATTTTAGTAAATCTTAAACTTCTAATAACCTAATCTAAAACCGTCACTTAAACAAACTTAGAAAACCAAAAAATAACAAACAAAAACATAAACTACTTGCAGGTTATTTATCTCAAAAGCTGCTAAAAAACAGAGTTCATTTAACGTAATCAATTATCTAGCTTAAGCCAAATCCAACACAAATTAACCTAACTAAATCGAATCATACAATCCCCAAAAACGAAAACTACAACTTCCACCCACTCACATTCCAAATCGTACAAACTCCACATCTTCACGACGTAATCCACAACAACAATGCAGTCGAAGCCACAAAACGAACATAATGAAAAACCTCACCTCAGATCATAACCACAAAATCCGACGATCAGACAACCTAAACACCTCCAACTCGTAAGCTTATGGTAATGAGATTAAACTCACGCAAATCGAATGTAATCAAGTAACAAAGTGGATTCGTTGAACACAGAGGCGTTTGTCGTATTCATTCGTCACCGTCGTCTCGATAACATACGGAATTGAACGGTAATGATTGGGCGACCTACTTGTTTCACTTTGCCTTTGCTTTGTGTAATGTATGCAGCTAATTCGAAAGGTGCAGTCGCTCACGGCGGCGCGTGGGGGTGTTATTGAAGGTGTGTGGCGGAGGAGTCGCCGGACCCACCGGTGGTCCGCCATGAAAGCTGTTGTTGATCGGTGTAGGCGCGTGGAGATTGAAGATTAGGTTTTGTAAAATATCGGTTTAAAGAAGTATAACAAGTTAAACAACTTAAAAATGTATAGCTTCTAATTACGTATAGCTTCTAATTACGTATAGCTTCTAATTACGGATATTATTAACAAGTTTAACTGGTTTAGGATTCATACGTCTGTTTGTATGATTTGAGGGTTAAAGAGGTTTGATGACGTTTTTTATTTAAACATAACTTTAAAGTTTTAAAATATGTAGCGTATTGATGAATCTTTTTGTTGTTTTAAACATTTTTATACAAACTAATGATTTTGAGATAATATAAAGATCAGCTCGATAGTTAAATCATCAAAGCGGTAAAATCGGATAACTAGTTGACCAACCTAAGTCGGTGGTTTTGTTTTATCGTTTCCATGATCTTAGTTAGTTGTTTCGCCTATAATTTCCGTCAAAACCGGTTAAAAGTTGAAACGGGTCATGAACATCATACAAGTTTTTTGTTACTCGATGTGTTCATTTTGATATGTATATTTTCTAAGTATATAACGTTTTATTATCAAAAAACATCTGAAATTTTTTTTAAAATACAAATTATATCAGGTTTATACGTTTTAGATACAAAATAGTAAAAAGTAATGTATCAATGACATATGTGTGGATGTTTAAATGTGTCACGGAAACAACTATTACAGTTTCAAATTCAATAAATAGTATTTTTTTTAAGTATATTATTATTTTATTCGTAACATTGGGTTAAGTTGCTTTATGCATTATTAAATTATATTAATAATTATTAAATATGCGGAATCTTATATGTTTTGTTTTAGGACGATGGAACCCATATGTTGATTATATTCCATCATTTACGTCACTCCCACCAAGTTGATCAAGTTGAGGTTTGAAGGCGTTTTGTTGTGCTTTCTTTTTATATTGTAATAATTAAAATAAATAAATATGTTAATTTATCTCTTATTATAAGTCAGTCATAAATAATAAAATATGATATGTAAATATAAATTAATCCTTTTTATACATAATAACTGAGGTTATTTTAAACCTGAAGTTTTTTGGTACCACATAGGACCGTGGGATGATAATTATACAAAATAAAAGGATTAAACCTATCTAAATATATGTATATACGTATAGTTAGTATACATAGTTGTTTAAGTTCATCGTCTATAAACTGTTTAGTTGATTATCATCATTTAAAAAAAAAATGAAGGATCATAATAACTAGGTTTAGAAATTCAAAATGTATCATCTGGTTTATTTTATTTTGTTTCTAGAGTTTGTTTTATTCCGTTAAAATAAGCATGCATTTTTTAATGTCTAACCTTTCAAAGTTTTGTAAAGTTGCTTTCGTAAATCGAGTTAAAAAGTGTGAGTGGCCATGTAATGAAGAGTTATGAATAAGTTGGACTATGGGTCACCTATCAAACATATGCCCCACCATCTTGTACTCGTAGCATCACAAGTTGTACATAACCAATGATTGTGCAACTTGGGAATTACCCATTTTCAAACGTTCCCTAATTGGGTTAATAATAATGCATGATTATTTTGTTTTGTAATTTGTTATTTGGCCAACAAGATATGAAAATCATAAATAATATTGTTTTGGTTTAAAAAAAGATTATAATATGTTAATCCCTTACGGTCAAATATAATGTATACTTGAAATGAAAAATAACCATTGTTTAATGGAAAAATTCACTTGAAAAAAATTTAACTAAGTGTATTTGATTTATTTTTTTATTTTGTAAAACTCGCCCTTACAACCAAGAGAATTTTAAAAAATTAACTTACACTAAACAAATTTTAACAAGTTATCATAGGAACCTATACTTGTTTTCAAGTTGTTCTAGTTCGTGTTTTGTACTCATTTTGTAACTATATATATATATATATATATATATATATATATATATATATATATATATATATATATATGTTTGTTTCAAATTACAGTAAAATTTATAAATTAATAACGTTGGCACCAAAATATTTTATTAATTTAACAAGATATTATTATATCGATAATTTAATAAATTATTAATTTAAGGAGTTGGCTTATATTGTTAAGCAACTCTCAAATTAATACATCGATCTTCAAAAGATTAATATTTTTTTTTCATTTTACCTATTTGAATCAAACATTCAAAATTCTCATGTATATTCAAATATTAATGAACTTGTCAAGTTCAATGTACATACATCTAGATTCTCATATACATTTACTAGACAATACTAAAATTTTAAAAATATTATAGTAATTATTAATTTATAGTTTCATTGGGATCAATATATTTACATTGAAATTTAAAAAATATATTATCTTATTCTTATATCAATTGGGTCCAATATTGTATTAGTTTCAAGTTTGGACCGGACAAATTATTAATTTTATCGAGTTTATTAATTTTAAAGTATTAAATTATAAAGTTTCTACTATGCGATATATATATATATATATATATATATAGATATATATATAATATATATATATAATATAATATATTATATATAATATATATATAATATAATATATATATTATATATATATATATATATATGAGTCTAGCCCCCTACTAGTCCTCTCAATTAATGTTTTATAAAATATGTCAGTGCATTGGTAATAATACAAATATCTAATTTACATGCTATGATATCTTCTATTTTACTAGAGGGTATTTCGAGCGCTGCAGCGAGATGTTAAAATTTATAAAATTAGTTTCAATAATTTGTACATCAATATCTATGCTAGCGTTTCAACAATATTTAAATTATAATGTTGATAAATTAAAACTTCATTATTCAGAATTTTATAAAAGAAACCATTTAAAAATAAAATATGGCTAATTCCCCTATATGTTTTAAAGGAGATGAAGAAGCAGTAGATTTTTAGGTTATCTTTTTTGGCCACATTGTTTGGTCATATTTTTCATTTAATCCTTTTCAGCTTTATATATTACAGACATTATAGAGAGAGAGAGGAAAGGGGAGAGAACAATGCGTGCATGTCTGATGTCTATGAAGACGCCCAAGGCGGTGGTTGTACGGTTGTCACCGTCGTTTCGTTATAACCAGTCTTCCGTGTTCTTTAAACCCAATTGATCGTGTCGTTGGTATTAGTTCGGTGATGATGAGCTTGCCTCATCTAAGAAGCCATTTGCATTGTTTCATATGAGAATTGAACCTGCTAGATAATTTTGTTACAGTTGGTTTTTGATATTTTAGATAATTTTGTCGTTGGATTTAGTAACCTTGCTCACCAACATGTTTTCTTTGGTTTGGGAACTTAGGCGATGATGAATTGGCGATGTAATAGAACACAAAGTTTATTTTCTTGGGCGTCATAAACACAATTATTTACAGTTATAGTGAACTCTATTTTTTGATTTTTAAAGTTCGATTTGTATAACTTACATGCAGACGTTCAATTTAAATGGCCATTGACGAAATTGTTACGTTGGTTTTCTTGTAGATAAAATCTCGCTGTTAAGCGCAAGTTGGATAACGCTAGTTGGCTTTAAGCATCAAAACATGGTAGAAAAACAACATGATGTTGTATTTAGATGTCATGAAGAAAGTTCGTCATCACAAAAAGAATTTTATAAAAAATAACCATTTAAAAATAAAATATGACTAATTGGCTTTAAGCATCAAAAGATGGTGGAAAAACAACATGATGTTGTATTTAGAAGTCATCAAGAAAGTTCGTCATCACAAAAAGTGTTAGGAAACACAAAAGCAAATAAAAAATAAGTGACCGTACTATGTAACGAGGGTTATATTGTAAATTTATTAAAAGAAAATTGAAAATTTAAGGTGATTACATGTAAATTTAACATAACTCAAAAGCTTATATATAAAATTTAAATAAATACAAATTAAATAGGTATCAATTTTGAGAAAAAAACAAAGAGAAAAAAAGTATTGTGGTTAGTTTCAAAAAATCCTTAAAGTCTTTGAATAAAATAATACTCAAAGCAAATAGTATTGATATATTTATGTATTATTATTATTATTATTATTATTATGATTATTATTATGATTATTATTATTATTATTATTATTATTATTATTATTATATTATTATTACTATAATTATCATTATTATTATTATCATTATCATTATTATGATTATCATTATTATTATTATTATTATTATATTATTATTATTATTATATTATTATTATTCTTCTTATTCTTATTATTATTATTATTCTTATTCTTATTATTATTATTATTATTCTTATTATTATTACTCTTATTATTACTGTTATTATTACTGTTATTATAACTGTTATTATTGTTGTTATTATTACTATTATTATTACTGTTATTATTACTGTTATTATTATTATTGTTATTATTATTGTTATTATTATTATTATTCTTATTGTTATTATTATTGTTATTATTATTGTTATTATTATTGTTATTATTATTGTTATTATTATTGTTGTTATTATTGTTATTATATTGTTATTATTATTGTATTATTATTATTATATTGTTATTATTATTGTTCTTATTGTTGTTATTATTATTATTATTATTATTATTATTATTATTATTATTATTATTATTGTTATTATTATTTTTATTATTATTGTTATTATTATTGTTATTATTATTGTTATTATTATTATTATTATTAGTATAGTATTATTATTATTATTCTTATTGTTATTATTATTATTATTATTTTTATTATTATTGTTATATTATTGTTATTATTATTATTAATATTATAATTATTATATTATTATTGTTATTGTTATTATTATATTATTATTGTCATTATTATACTATTACTATTATTATTACTATTATACTATTATTACTATTACTATTACTATTATTACTATTATTATTATTACTATTACTATTATTACTATTATTACTATATTATTATTATTACTATTATTATTATTATTATTATTATTATAACTATGTACATATTTAAAAATTATATACTTAAGTGCTTGAATAAAATAATACTCAAAGCAAGTAGTATTACGTTATAAAAATAATACTAAAGTAATGTATTAATTGAGAGAAAATTATTAAATATTTAAAAATAATACTTAAGCATATTTAAAAATTATATACTTAAGTGTTTGAATAAAATAATACTCAAAGAAAATAGTATTAAGTTATAAAAGTACAAATAATAAATGTAAATATTAGTATTAGTTTAAAATATTATAAATAAGATAATAATTAAAATAAATATATATTAAGTAATGTTTTAGTTGAGAGAAACTTATTAAATATGGGAAAATTAGGAACTATAGTATATAATACTTGTACATTGTGTTTAAAATGTTATTTTAGGTGTCTTAAATTTTGAATGTAATTACAAGTGTGTTCTTATCAAATGTTTTATATAATAGTATAAAATATAGATATATCATCATTATAAAAGTAAATATATAGTTAAATATCCAAATAAGATAAAACTTATTTTTATATTTAATAATTAATATTATTAATATTATATTATTATTATTACTATTAATATTATTATAAAAATAAGTATTCAAATAAGATAATACTTGTTAATAAATATTACTATTAAGTTAAAGTATTATAAATAATATAATATATAATATAGTGCATTAATTAATATTACATTATTAAATAATGTATTTGTTGTTAAAAAAAATAAATAATGTATTCATAATATGTATTAGTTAGAAGAACTTTATTAAATGGTGGGCAAAATATGAATAATTGTATAGAATACTTGTACCTAGTGCGTAATAATTTATATTAGATGTATTTTTTTTTTTTTAAATTACATTTTTATCCTAATGTTCGGCTATATATACTAGTATACATAAAAATTTGGATATTTATAGAAGGGGAATAATAAACCTTTATTTTCCTTTGCATTCTATCCAGCGATGAAACAAAAAATGATAATTTGATGATATTGTTTGTCACTAGGTAATGAAAGGGTTTACGCTCATGACCCATGAGATTAAAAGTTTGAGTAGTGTATCGGGAATTAGTGTAAATTTAAAAGTATTATCGTATGTGTGTGTGTTGATTTAAAAATATATAATTAACGAACATGTGTTTACCATGCATTAAAAAATGTTCAGTAGGTTTCGTAGATCAATCAATATATATATATATATATAATATACATATTCTTATTGAAAGAATATTCTACCTCCGTCCGGTTGTTACTTGCATTTATCTAAATATAAAATTATTAGTAAAATATAACTAAAAATCTTCAATTTAATAAAATATATGGTATGAGCATTTTCTCTTTCTTCATGAAAAATGAGTATTCTTTTAATAAAATTTTTAGCTAAAATTTGTTTTTTCTATAAATAAAGAGACCAAATATAGTTTACTTTTAAGGTCTTTGATTATTTTCCATGACAACTATACTTGTTTAATATTACTCGTCTCATCTTTTATTGGTTGAATAATAATTTAATAGTTATACTTTCGTTTTGTGTTCACTCTAATTATCCAATATTATAAATCCACGAATAATAATGTTTCGAGAAGCTTATGTTTTAGAAAACCTAAGCAATATTTTTATCTACTTCAATATTCTCATTTCTACCCACAAACATCGGCTCCCATGTTTACGTACAACTAATGTCGTGTTAGTCCTAAAGCATTGATAAAATGAAACCGTAAAACTACTCACAACTCAACTTTGCTATAATAACATAGATTTAAAAATCTTCGCGGTTTAATCATCGTCGATCCAATGAGAAATGAAATTAAAGCCATGGCAAATCTTTGGCGTCAGTTTAACCGCCACAAATACAAATATAAAAACCTAAGCCATTTGTCAACCAACATTGACATGACATTACAGGTCCAAAAACACTACTAATCATCAACCCGTCGAGAGGCGGACTTAATATTAGATGAATGGGTCAATTAATTCCATTGATTTTTAAATTTGGTAGAAAGTAAAAATCTTTTTTTTTTCTGGTTTAACCCAATGTTTTTATGATATTTTTGACCCCATAACTAAATAAAGATTAAGTTGTGGTCGAACTTTCAACCTTTTAAGTGCTCGTGCTAGGGCAATTTACGATCGTACTTGATCAATGACGCGCAAATGCAAAACAATCTAATATTCTCAAACTTTTCGAGTCTCCTTGATCATCTCTTGGTAGGTTTGGTCTTGTAGTACAGACAGGCATGCAAGTTTATAAGGGTTAGAGAAACTAAACTTATATTTACTATGTTAATATAATGTAGAGTGAATAGATATTTTCTTTCTATGGTTTGGTCAAATTTATTAATTTTACATAAACTTTTTCTCCTTTTTGCAAATAGCTCCTCTAGATTTTAAAATTTTGTTATACGCATCTAAAAACATTAACGTCATTAATTTAAAATGTTAAACATATAAATTAACAAAATTTTAACTTTGCCATAATAGGATTTTTGCTTGGTTGTGATATCGATATAGTGAAGAGGATGACTTAAGGCGGTAGTCTCCATTGTACAAACCTTTCGTAACGGAATAGACTGCAACTAGAAATCAAATTCATCCTCCTCCTTCATCAATAAAGCTAACAATCTATTATTCAATCAATAATAAAATGTTCAAAATTAAAAAGATGAAATGTATAATTAGGGTTTCGTCGATAACAATAATTGATTAACAAACTTTAGTTACCAACACGTAAACATAAATTAGTATTTTATTTTTAGAGTAAAATGTTATTTTCATCCCTGACGTTTTATTATTTGTCATTTCAATCCAAAACCTTTTTTTGTCATTTTAGTCACTGTGTTTTACCAAATTTTATTATTTTCATCCACTACACTAATTCTGTTAAATTCTTCGTTAAATATGAGTGTATTTTAAATATTTTAACACCCTAATTGTCCAATTAAAACAAAGTAAATCAATAAAATATTCAATTAAAACTAAAAAAAGAAAAATATAAAGCAACTAGTGAGACCAGACACTCCAGTTTAAAAGTTTTGATTAACGTTAACTAGTTTAGAAACCCGTTACTACACATTTGTATGAAAAAAATAAATAATAATTATTAGTAATATTAAAAATTAGAAAATAAATTTTATGCTTAAAATTACATATAATTAACCATTAAGTAATTAAACAATAACACAAAATTTTGTCTTTAAAAAGGTTCTACTTTTGAAAAATATTGATTTTTTAAATCTCTGAAAAATTATTAAAATGTTTGTATTAAAAAACTTTATATTTCATATAATTTAGTTTTTAAAATGTTTTGTTAATAATTTTTTATTAGGTTTGTGTTGTATGTTAAAAAACTAAATTAAGTTTTTTTATACAAACATTTAAGTAATTTTTTAGAGAGTTAAAAAGATCAATATTTTTTAAAAGCAAAACTTTTCTTAAGACGAAAGTTTGAAAATTTATTACTGTTTTTTAAATACTTAATGATTAATTATATATAACTTTAAACATATTTTATCTCAAAAAATTATATTTAATTTTCAATAATACAAAATAATTATTATTTATTTTTTTCATACAACACATGTAGTAAACGCCTAGACGGGTTTCTAAATGAATCAACGTTAATCAAAACTTTTAAACTAAAGTGTCCAGTCTCACTACTTGCTTTATATATTTCTTTTGATTTTAATTGAATATTTTATTAATAACTTTGTTTTAATTGAACGATTAGAGTGTTAAAAAACTAAAATACACTCATATTTAACGGAAAATTTAACGGAATTAATGGAATGAATGAAAATGATAACATTTGATAAACCACAATAACTGAAATGACAAAAAAATATTTTAGATTGAAATGACAAATTCAACAAACATCAAGGATGAAAATAACATTGTACTCTGAATTAAACAGTTCACATTTGTAGATAAAAATAACAACTTTTTATAATCTTAAAGAGTTGGATGCAAAAAAAATGAAAATAACAATGTGCCTAAGGCTGCAAACGAACTGAACGTTCAGCGAATAGTTCGTGAACCGTTCGGCGGGAAGTTCGTTTATGTTCGTTCGTTTAGTAAATGAACAAACATGAACAAGAAAATTCTGTTCGTTTAGTTAAACGAACGAACATGAACACAAGTCGCGTTCGTTCATTTATGTTCGTGTTCGATAATGTGTTCGTTTATGTTCGTTAATGTTCGTTCGATAATGTGTTCGTTTATGTTCATTAAGGTATTCGTTTATATTCTTAATTATTATGTCAGTTATTTTTATTACTATTATATCAAGTATTTCTTAGTATTTATATTAACTACTTATTTATTTTTATTGATTTTGTGTAATGTTTATAATAAAAAATATAAATTTTATTCTAAAATAAATCTATAATAATTTGTATTCGTTTGTGTTTGAGTTTTTTTACGTTCGTCATGTTCATGAACAATTATTTGTGTTTGTTTACTTTTGTTTGTGTTTATTTGTGTTCGGTAAGTGTTCGTAAACAGTTCATGAATATGTTTGTTTTCTTAATGAACGAACACGAACAAAAAATCTCGTTCGATAAGTGTTCGTGAACAGTTTATGAACAAGTTTATTTCTTAACGAACGAATACGAACAAGGCTTTGTTCTTGTTCGTTTGCAACTCTATATGTTACTAAACCATAAAAAATAAAAGAGAATCCACGTTTGATGTTGTTCATTTATGTATGGTTTTTTGTTTGTGCAACATTTGTACAAAATATTAACATACATAAATACTTGAACAAGAACAAGAATAATCATTCATTTTAGTGTTCAAGCCCGTTCATTTGTTCGTTAAAGTTTAACAAACACACATAAATAAGCACAACAAAAGTTGAACAAACACAAACCCCATTTTGTTATTTCAGTACAAGCCTATCAACTCTCGATTGTATCAAGAAACCTTTGGAATAGACCTTCGAAGTAGACAAAGGTCAAAACAAAGAATCGTTTGTGTTTGGTAATAACTAATAATGAACAGGGCATGTCTCATATCAAAGGTTGAATTAGTACGTATCTTTAGGCGAAAAACACTTTAAAAGAACATAATTCAGTGCACCACAAACAAATTATGAGTAACCTCTGCAGGTCTTGATTTCTACCAAATTTCCTCAACACCAAAATAAAAATAAATGTAAGGACAAAACAGGCAACCCTAGTAACAACAGGGACACCAAATCACCTACCTACACTATGGCATTTGCAGCACTAGCAATCCTTGGCCACAAATCAGCACACTCCTTTCCTATGGGTCCAGTGATTGCAGATCCTGAAACATGTACAATAACATCATTAACTTTCATAGCTAAACATAAAAAAGTTAAGATGAAAACACCAAAAACACACCATGAAAATAGTCCAGGTCGTCCTATATAACCCATTTGATAAAAAGTTATGGTCGGGTTTACAGATCAACCACATTTAACTACAAGTTAACTCACCAATGCATCTACAACCTATTTAACTCATTCATTTCAACCTGTTTAGCAAGTGCACAACCTGTTTACACACATCAACTCATAAGTCTAGTTTGACTCGTTTAGATACATGGGTTAAGGAGGTTGAGTTTAGGTTGCACAGTTTTAAGGGGTTAAGGATGATGTCTTTGACATAAAAAAACACATGGTCATTTCAGTTTCAACAACTCAACCTGTCAACCCACACATTTGACACACCTTAACTTAAATGTAACTATAAAACAATGTTACTACTTACTAATATAAAAATGTATATCTTTTTAATATAAACATCTGGTACAAAATGTTTACAGTTTTGCTACATTTTTTATTTAACCCATTTTCTAAATTAAAAAGAACCCATAACCCAAAATCAGCATGCAAAACTTGTCAAAGTCATTAAAATTACCTTTCATTTCTCCTTTGGGATTAACAATAACTCCAGCATTATCTGCACAGGGAAGGAATAATAGTTTATGATAAGTTCTATTATTTTGTGTTTAGTATGAAAAGCTTTATTTTAATGTTTATGGGGTTGCTTAAGTTTGAAAAAGCCAATATGTTATATATTAACAGCTTATGAGCTTATAAAATATAAACTACTTAAGCCGTAGACTTAAGTTCATAAGCTCTTGAAAATATGCTTATCTGCTTTTCAAAATTTTGGTAAACCCATAAGCCCTAAAATAAGCTATCAACGCCAAAACCAAAAGAAATCATAACTGTGGCCATAAAAGCATCAAACTTTTCAAATTCGAATAAGCCCACAAAGCCCTAAAAATAAGTTACTGAAGTTCAAAACTGTGGTAACAAAAATCATAACTAAAGGTGTAATAACAGCAGAATCTTGAAGCTGCTGGTTAGCCACTCAAGATTGACACACCAAAAACTTAGATCGGCCATAAACAAGCACAGGCCTCAGCTTCACATACAGAGATTCAAAGGGCAAACAATCCTAAATGAGCCTAAAAATTCCATTAATACAGTACCACTTAACTAAAACTATTACAAAACAAACATTATTACACATATAATTATGACAAAGATGACGAAAAAAGTATGCTTCTTGACCAGAAAACCAACAATCAACGGTTTTCAGCTCTGAAAAATAGAAGCAAAACGATATCAATTAAAATAGTTGATCATACGACAGGTACAAAATCGACCTTCAATAACAATAAAAAATTTCCAATCACAAAACAGAACAACAGATTCAAAAGTAAAATCAAATACAAATGAAAATTCCAACAACATACCTTCAAAGTACATAAACACACCATCCTTTCGGCGCCACGGCTTGCGTTGACGAACAATAACAGCAGGCATAACCTTCTTCCTAAGATCCGGCTTCCCCTTCTTCACCGTCGCCATAACCATATCTCCGACGCAAGCTGACGGAAGACGGTTGAGCCGCCCCTTGATCCCTTTCACCGATATGATGTACAGGTTCTTCGCACCGGTGTTGTCGGCGCAGTTCACCGTCGCAGCCACCGGAAGACCCAGCGACATCCTGAACTTGTTCCCCGCGGAACCTCCGCGACCTGTGGAACGATGAACAATCGATTGACATCGTAGTTTTTCGATTGACGATGCGTTGATTCAAAAACAGAAGAAATGAAAATGGAATTGTGTGATCGTACCTCGCTTCGACATTGTTGAATTGCACTGAAACTTGTCCTCGATGGAGGCGAAGAGTGGGGAACTAGGGTTTTATGAGCATATGTGAATGTGAATTAGGGATCTAGGGCATGGTGGGTCTGGGCCGTCGCTTGATAATTGGGCCAGATCATAGACTTGTGATTAGTGTTTTCTGATGCAGGTGGGCATAAAAAAGAGTTGGTGTACCCGACCTGGACCCGGGTATGGGTAGTATCTACGGATCAGCATTTGGTACCAAGTATTCGTGCTGGTATTCGTATCGTATCGATACCGCTAACCAACCGGTATCGAAAATTTGTATAAGATATCGGTATCGGTACTTGATTTTCTGACATTTCGGGATCAGTACTAGCCGGTATCAGTACCGGTACTTTACAAGATGTAGTTAATCTTTCTATTTAAAAAGATGTAGTTATTTTTCTAAAAATGAAAATTCATATATGATCCTACAAACTTTGTATGTATGTATGTATGTATGTATGTATGTATGTATGTATGTATGTATGTTATGTATGTATGTATGTAGTATGTATGTATGTAGTATGTATGTATGATGTATGTATGTATGTAGGTATGTATGTATGTATGTATGTATGTATGTATGTATGTATGATGTATGTATGTATGGTATGTATGTATGTATGTATGTATGTATGTATGTATGTATGTATGTATGTATGTAGTATGTATGTATGTATGTATGTATGTAGTATGTATGTATGTATGTATGTAATGTATGTATGTATGTAGTAGTATGTATGTATGTATGTATGTATGTATGTATGTATGTATGTATGTATGTATGTATGTATGTATGTATGTATGTATGTATGTATGTATGTATGTATGTATGTATGTATGTATGTATGTATGTATGTATGTATGTATGTATGTATGTATGTATGTATGTATGTATGTATGTATGTATGTATGTATGTATGTATGTATGTATGTATGTATGTATGTAGTATGTATGTATGTATGTATGTATGTATGTATGTATGTATGTATGTATGTATGTATGTATGTATGTATGTATGTATGTATGTATGTATGTAGGTATGTATGTATGTATGTATGTATGTATGTATGTATGTTTGTATGTATGTATGTATGTATGTATGTATGCATGTATGTATGTATGCATGCATTCAATGCATGCATGCATTCAATGCGTGCATGCGATGCGTGCGTGCAGGCGATGCGTGCGTGCAGGCGAGGCGTGCGTGCATGCGTGTGTGCATCCATGCATACATACATGCAGGCATGCATGCATGCATACATACATGCAGGCATGCATGCATGCATACATGCATGCATACATGTATGTTTGTATGTAGGTGGGGTTATTATAAAAAGGGAGCAAAAACTACAAAGGATGAGATGTATTATTATCCATTAGATCCTAGATTCAATGGTTAAGAAAATTCAGTGATATAATGATAAATAAGTGAAACTTGATTAAGTGTATTTTGGTCTTAACAACGTTTTCAAATTCCACCTTTTTAAACGTTCGTAATTTTTACATACAATATTATTTTTAAAAAACATTACACAAAAAATAAGCATTTCAAATATTTAAAATGCCTATAATTTTGATACATGAAAAATAATGTTTGTTTTTCACTTCATTTCAACTAAATGTGTAATATTCGTTAGCTTATTGTTTAATATTCGTCAGCTTATTGTTTAATATTCATCAGCTTATTGTTTAATATTCGTTAGCTTATTGTTTAATATTCGTCAGCTTATTGTTTAATATTTGTCAACTTATTGTTTAATATCAAGTCATTGTGTAATATTTATCAAATTATTATGTATAATGTTGACCATTTTGTTATGCATGTGATTTTAAAAATGATGACTTTCAAATAACACAATACTAAATATTTAAAAAAATTATATTTTTCAGTTCATTATATAATCTTAATTAGGTCATTATGTAATCCTCATCAAGCATCTTATTGCATCTATTGTTAATCATTGACTCTAGTGCTAGTCATTGTGTCTAATGTTAACTATTGTCCTTTTTAAATTGGTGATTTTCAAATAACAAATGTTGAAAAATATATTTTACGTTTTTTTCTATTTTATTGTGCAATACTGATCGGGTCATTTTGTAATCATCGTTAAGCTCATTGTATGTCTTGCTAATTTTCGAGTCTGGTGCTAGTCATTGTGTTATGTAATATCTGCTATTTTTAATCTATGGACCCGAACCCGTTTCTTTGGTTATATATATCTAGCATATTATTCAAACTAATTCTTTCATTTTGTTTTTTTAAACAATAAATATGTTATTTAACTATCTTTGTGAAATGATGATTTAAAATTTGGATTTTATAAAGATTATAGGGTTTATTCTAAATTATGAGTTTTAATTACACAATTGGAATTAAATTTAAAATTCCTTATAAAATTTAATATGTTATAAAGATTTTATAAAATAATATAACCATTTCATTTAAACTATTAAATTAGGGTGATGATAAGTATGGGGTCAAATTTGCAATTTATAAAACTTTGTTTTAAAGTTGTTACATAAAATAATAACTATTAAAAATAGAAGGACCAAAAGTGTAACTTGGCTTTAAACCAACCCAAACCGCCCCCATACCCGTCGAACTCCTCTGCCTCCAGCCAAAACTCTGGTGACCACCTGATTGTAAGGCCCCGTTCTCGGAAACCTCATAGTTGGTCAATCACAGCAATTAAAACACTATACATTATAATTATACAAACTTAAGCAGCGGAAATGATTTATCAAAAACCATTCATTTCATTTAAAACACTGTTGTTAAGCAATATATCATGATTAACGGTTTACAAAAGAATTGTTTTAACGCATTACAACACAACAACAATATAGAATACGAATAGATGTCAGTCTTTCCCTGCCGAGTAGCTTCACCCTCATGCCATCCTCAACAATAATTACCTACCAACTGAAAGTGTATAAAAGTCAGTGTTGCTGAGTGAGCTCTAGTTTTTAAAGTAATAAATACTTTCTATATGTTGTATATAAAAAAATACTCTTTTCTGTAAAATACAACTCTATATTGTATATACGAGCACACATTAACTATATGAACAAATACTGTTCGTTCTCTTTACTGTATGCCTTGTCTTTTCTGTAAACTTTTATCTTTATGTTTCACTTTAGCAATACCCCAATTGTATGCGCGATGAAAAACGGGTGATGGGCCATCTATATCCCTCGAAAGGGTTCTGTGTACTGTGTACAAGGCCGACCCAATCACCCAGGACACGCTACAAAGGTCCTGCCAATCTCAAGTGATTGCCCCTGTGTGCATAATAGGGTAGCTAACCCGCAACATAGTTGAGCTAACGACAACATGGTTGTGCACCTCCTGTAAGCTTTCAAGACTTGTTAACATGTTCATTAATGTTCCTCTTCTTTTCTTTATTGATCTTTCACTTATTATTACGATATACTTTACGTTACGATAATAACATACCATGTAAAGTCACATACTATAAGTAGTAATAATAATAATAGCAATAACAATAATAAGGAACAATCATAGATAATCATATCATGCATGAAACATCATCATTAATAAGCCCTTAGTCAACCTCGATCAAAACCCTAAAGCACAGACTCCCAGAAAATTCTGTAAAAATTTCTAAGTGCTTAGGCGCATGGGAACTATTTGGGCGCATGAGCCCTGTTCGAGCGTTTCATCACTATGTAGGTGCATCAGCCAACACTTAATCATTTTTCACTTTAGGCGCATGAACTATTCAGGCGCACGGACACTATTTGTGCGTATGAACACTTAGACGCATGGATAATTCGGACGCATGGACACTTAGGCGCATGAGCCACTTGGGCGCATGAGCCACTTGGGCGCATGGGCACTATTGGGGTGCATGGCCCTACACTTAGTCGTCCGGCTAACATTTCTAGGCGCATGGACCACTGTTCAGGCGCATGGGCTATACTTAAAAATTTTCTAAGGTAATCTTAGGCGCATGGGCTACTGTTTAGGCGCATGGATTACACTTAAATCTTTCTAAGGCATTTTCAGGCGCATGAGCCTTATCTAGGCGCATGGACCTTCTGTTCAACATGTTTCCAGTATGTTTTCAAACCCAATCATCGAACCCATCTGTTCAAATCTTAATGTGGCTACTCTAAACATGAACAACCTATGAGCATTCAAGAATCAACATCCAATCATGCACATTACAAACGGGTAAACATACAAAAGCTTTGAAAATCATTTAAATACATTTTCAGCCCCAAAGATAGTTTAAAACAAGTAAAACCGGGGTCTAGAACTCACCTGGTGCAACTTGGGTATTTCTTCATTTCTAACCCACTTGCTATGAGTTCAAACACCTAAAAACAACACCAACACACACACCGAGCACATACACAAACACATAAGCACATATGCATATAACCGAGATAAAACCCGTCATAAACACTTATAACCCACGAATTCTTACCTCGAATACGACTTCTTTTCTTCTTTTTTTCTTCAGCCGAGAGTTTCCCCTGCTCTCACTCTCTCTAATACCGAAGAAGTGGTGATGTGAAGTGAGGGTGGGCGGCCATGCCCACCTTTACACCAACTTTTCAAAGTTTTGTCCTTTTGGACACTTGGACTTTATTACTTTTCTTTCTTTTTATTCTTCATATCTTGTCTTTAAAAAAATAACCGAGTGTTACAAGTCCACCCCCCCTTATATAGGTTTCGTCCCTGACACCTGTTATTCCTCGAACAGATGAGGATAATGCTGCCTCATCTCCTCCTCAGTCTCCCATGTAGACTTGGATCCCTTCCTGTGCTTCCACTATACACACATAAGGGGAACCACTTTATTCCTTAGCCTCTTCTCTTTATGATCGATGATTGCCACTGGTTGCTCCACATAATTGAGCCTTTCATCTACTTCAATGTCCTCCAGTGGAACAATCATGTCTTCATCAGCTAAGCACTTTCTCAGATGAGATACATGGAATGTCGGGTGGATTCTACTTAACTCCTCTGGTAACTCCAATCTATAGGTCACCTCTCTTACTCGAGCAATGATTAGAAGGGGCCTATATATCTTGGGCTCAATTTGCCCCGCTTCCTTAATCGGATAATACCCTTCCAAGGTGAGACCTTCAACATAACCGATCACCCACCTGGAACTCAATCGGTCTGCGTTGCCTATCGACATACGACTTCTGCCTATCTTTAGCTGCCTTCATGAAGGCTTTAATCTTCTCAAGCTTCTCTGTCGTAGCCTCGATGAACTCAACGCCTTCCAATTCTTTCTGCCTAATGTCTCCCCAACATACAGGCGTCCTACATCTTCTACCATATAGCATCTCGTATGGTGGCATACCAATGTTGGCATGATAGCTATTGTTGTACGAGAATTCAGCTAACGGTAAGTGGTCATCCCAACTTCCCCTAAAATCAATCACACATGCCCGAAGCATGTCTTCCAATATCTGAATGGTCCTTTCCGACTGACCATCAGTTTGGGGATGACAAGCCGTGCTAATATGTAACCTCATCCCCATGGCATCGTGGAATTTCTTCCAGAATTTAGAGGTAAACCGGGTGTCACGATCAGAAACAATAGACACCGGCACACCATGACGAGTTACAATCTCCTTGATGAACAGGTCAACCAACCTCTCAGATGAATATGTCTCACGGATCGGTAGGAAGTGGGCACTCTTCGTCAAACGGTCAACAATCACCCATATGGTATCGTACCCTTTCGGAGTACGTGGCAGCTTCGTAATGAAATCCATAGTGATGTGCTCCCACTTCCATTCCGGTATATCCAAAGGTTGGATCTTCCCATACGGCTTCTGGTGTTCCGCCTTCACTTGCAAACAAGTAAGGCACTTACTCACATACTCCACCACGTCACGCTTCATACCCGGCCACCAATAATCTTTCTTCATATCTTGATACATCTTTGTGGCACCAGGATGAATGGAGTATCGAGTCTTGTGAGCTTCATCCAAAATCCTCACACGTAGATCCCCGAAACGAGGAATCCACACCCGTCCAAATCGAGTTTTAACACCAAGTGTGTTTTCACCCAATTCCCCAACCAGACCTCTCATTCTTTCGGAGTTTAGGTGATCTTATTTTAATGCCTCATCTTGAAACTCCTTGACTTGCTTCATTACATCATAGGTCATGATCAGTTGGTATGCTTTCACCCGAATCGGCTTGGGCCCCTCCTTCCTGCTAAGAGCATCAGCCACCACGTTGGCTTTGCCCGGATGGTAATGGATCTCACAATCATAATCTTTTATGAGCTCCAACCATCTTCTCTGCCTCATGTTCAGATCTTTTTGCTCGAAAAAGTACTTCAAGCTCTTGTGGTTGTGAAAATGGTGCACTTCGTCTCGTACAGATAGTGCCTCTAAATCTTTAGTGCAAAGATCACGGTTGCTAGCTCCAAGTCATAAGTGGGATAATTGACCTCATGAACCTTCAACTGTCGGGATGCATAGGCTATAACCTTCCCTCTCTACATTAATACACACCCTAACCCCGAGTAAGAAGCATCTGAATATACCACCAGATCCTCGCTTCTTTCGGGTAATGACAAGACAGGAGCTTGAGTCAACCTCACCTTTAACTCCTCGAACGCCTGTTCTTGGGCTTGACCCCATATAAACTTTACATCCTTACGGGTCAACTTAGTCAACAAGGAGGCTATCTTGGAGCAGTCCTGAATAAACTTTCGGTAATATCCCGCCAACCCCAAGAAACTACGAATCTCGAATGGCGTCGTTGGAGACTTCCATTGCATCACAACCTCCACCTTAGCCGGGTCTACCATAATCCCCTCGGGATTTATCACGTGACCTAAGAACTGAACTTCGCGCAACCAGAATGCGCACTTGGAGAATTTTGCATACAACTTCTCCCTTCTCAACGTCCCCAACGCCTCTCGAATTTGGTCAGCATGCTCCTCCTCGCTCTTCGAATAAATCAGGGTATCATCAATAAATACAATCACTAATTTATCTAACATTGGCCGACACACTCGATTCATCAAGTCCATAAAAGCAGCTGGCGCATTGGTCAGACCAAATGACATAACAAGGAACTCATAGTGACCGTAGCGCGTGCGAAAAGCTGTTTTAGGAATGTCCTGCTCCTTCACTTTTAGTTGATGGTAACCATATCGAAGATCTATCCTCGAAAACCAACTGGCACCTTGAAGCTGATCAAACAGATCGTCTATTCTTGGTAGGGGGTATCGGTTCTTCACCGTCAACTTGTTCAGCTCTCGGTAGTCAATGCACATCCTCATACTACCGTCTTTCTTCTTCACAAATAGGACCAGAGCACCCCAAGGAGAGATACTCGGTCTAATGAACCCCTTATCGAGCAGCTCTTGCAACTGCTCCATTAGTTCTTTCATTTCCGTGGGAGCTAACCGATACGGTGCTTTGGCAACGGGTTAAGCACCGGGTATCAAATCAATTTGGAACTTAATCTCGCGATCCGGTGGCACGCCGGGTAAATCTTCTGGAAACACATCTGGAAAGTCACGCAGAACTGGTACATCAGATCGTTGTGGTGTTGGTGCGTCTACATCCTTTACGTAGGCCAAGTAGGCACTACATCCACGCCTCATGCACTTTCCCGCCACCACCATCGAAATCACCTTCGGGATCGTCGTGACGCGATCACCATAAACCGTCACCTTATTCCCGTCCGGCGTTGTCAATCGGATCATCTTCTTGCGACACACGATGTTTGCTTCATAGGTTGCTAACCAGTCCATCCCTAGTACTACATCAAATCCACCTAAGGGTATCACGTGTAACCTAGCAGCAAACCTATGACCTTGTAGCTCTATGGCACATCCTCTATCACATTAGTAATTCTAGTGGACTTACCGATAGCAGTTTCTACATTGAATGGTGCACTGACCTTTCTAATACTAACAGGCAACTTAGCACAGAAAGTAGTGGAAATAAAACTCCTGCTAGCACTAGAATCAAACAATACAGAGGCACAAGTTTGGTTTACTAGAAACATACCTGACATAACATCGGGATCAGCTCTGGCTTCCTCCCGGGTCATAGTGTGAGCTCTAGCACCTGCCCTCTGCCCTCCTTCCTCCGGCTTCTTCTTCTCTGCTCCAGAGCTCTCCGCCCTCGGCTTCTTACAGTCTCTAGCGATATGGCTAGGTTGGCCACACCTGAAGCATACGTTCATCCCCATCCCGCACTCACCAGTATGCTTCGTTCCATATTTGCCACACTTCTTCATCCCTGATCCGGATGTGACCACACGTCGGTCACCCACCTTTGCCACCTTATTGTTTGGAGTGGCTCTACCACGTCCAAATCGTTTCCCATTCCAGTTCCGGCTACCACCATCCTTCTTATTCACCTCAGCCACCACCACCTCGTGCTCATCATATAATCTGCCAGCCAAGTCAACTGCCGACCTAAAAATGCTCGGTCGGGCGGCGATCATATGCCTACGGATATCCGCCGGCAGCCCCTGGATGTATCTTTTAATCTTTCGTGACAGTGGTGTCACTTGATCGGGCACCAGCCGCGCCATTTCATTAAATTTGGTGGTGTACTACTGGTGTGTCATCGCTCCCGCCTCCAGCTGCAGGAAGTCTCTCTCTACCTTGTCCATCTCTCTGTGAGGATAGAATTCCTTAATCACTAACTTCTTCAGTTCAGGCCATCTCATTCTCCCAATGGCCCTGCTACCCTCGGCTTGGACAATGTTGTCCCACCAGCACAACGTCGAGTCCACAAAAGAGTGGGTAGCAAATTTCACCTTCTGATCTTCACGGCACTTACTGATATCGAGGACAGCCTCCATTTCCCTCACCCACCGGTGAGCAGCTGCGGCTGTGTCGTTTCCGTCGAAAGTAGGGGGCTTGCATCTCATAAACGCCCCATAGTTGCAACCTCTAGTCGCTTTCGGCGCAAGCTCCTCTTCTTCCTCCTCCTCATCATCAGAAAGAACCGTTTCCGGCTCCGGTTGATCCTGTCCTCCCGAGGACCTGTTTCTTTCCTTTCTTTCCCCTTCCCCTTCACTTGGGCGCATGGGCACTATTGGGGCGCATGGCCCTACAATTACTCGCCCGGCTAACATTTCTAGGCGCATGGACCACTATTAAGGCGCATGGGCTATACTTAAAACATTTCTAAGGTAATCTTAGGCGCATGGGCTACTATTTAGGCGCATGGATTACACTTAAATCTTGATAAGGCATATTCAGGCACATGAGCCTTAACTAGGCGCATGAACCTTCTGTTCAAAATGTTTCTAGTATGTTTTCAAACCCAATCATCGAACCAATCTGTTCAAAGCTTAATGTGGCTATTCTAAACATGCACAACCTATGAGCATTCAAGAATCAACATCCAATCATGCACATTACAAACAGGTAAACATACAAAAGTTTTGAAAATCATTTAAATACATTTTCAGCCCCAAAGATAGTTTAAAACAAGTAAAACCGGGGTCTAGAACTCACCTGGTGCAACTTGGTATTTCTTCCTTTCTAACCCGCTTACTATGAGTTCAAACACCTAAAAACAACACCAACACACACACCCGAGCACATACACAAACACATAAGCACATATGCATATAACCGGGATAAAACCCGTCATAAGCACTTAAAACCCACGGATTCTTACCTTGAATACGACTTCTTTTCTTCTTCTTTCTCTTCAGCCGAGAGTTTCCCCTGCTCTCTCTCTAAAACCGAAGAAGTCGTGATGTGAAGTGAGGGTGGGCGGCCATGCCCACCTTTACACCAACTTTTCAAAGTTTTGTCCTTTTGGACACTTTTAGTCCCTCCACTTGGACTTTATTACTTTTCTTTCTTTTTATTCTTCATATCTTGTCTTTAAAAAAATAACCGGGTGTTACACCAATCGTTTCAAAACATCGATTAAAACCTAATTAAACAGTTCACCAACCTTCGCGACCGAGATTCGAACCTGAGACATGATCAAAATCGATTAATCATGCCTTTAATCTTAGTTTTGATTCGAAACATAATATCATCCAACAATTGATCCGTTACAACTCAAATAACGATCAAATGATTCAATTATCCAACCCAAAACGCTCCTGAGATCGATTCTGATTCAAACGCACACATCATTGCGATTAAAACTATGTTAATACTCATGAATTGAAACGGAAACTATAGAACCAAATTCATAACTCGATTGTATTGAATGATAAAACTGATCTTATATACTAGAGGGTAAACACTCTAATAGATTCTTTCAAACTAATTGAACTCTCAATTTCATCTGCAACAGACCAACACACCACCATTGATCATCGTCTCTGCTCGAACCTGCAACTTAGTCGAGCATCATCATCTGAGTAATCTAATTGTAAATTAAACGAGGGCTTTTCCTTGACATCATCATTAGAAGCTTTATACAGAATTAATTTGATTATCAACAACGTTTGCATCTCGAAAGATACTAAACCGTGGTCGCGATTGTTTCTTCATCTTGTAACATCGATTCGATCCTCATTCTGGTAATTTCTCACACCCAAACACTCGGTTTCACTTAAGGTCCAAAAGCCCTAACTTTTCTTCCATTAACATTCACGAATTGATGGTCAATTTGATTTAATTTGATAGTGTTCTTACGGATAGGGGATTATTTAAAGAATGATTTTTATTATTTAATTGTGTTTTATAACAACACCTACGCTTTCAGCCCGCCAGTTAACAACCCTTACACATGGAGGTTAAGGGTTCGAACCCTGCCTTTGCCATGTTTTGTTTTAATTGTTTCTTTTACATTTTTAATTTAGAAAAATTACTATTATATTAATAAATCTAAATAAAAATTATTTTGTTAACTAAAACATCTAAGAAATTATTATGTTAATTTTTAAAGATTTCAAAACTTATAATTCTTAATTTAATATTTTTTAAAAGGCTATAAAAATATTATTAAGTCATTTATATGTTATAAATATATTATAGCTCAAACTTGGATTATTTCAAAACACTTTAAACCTACATATTATAAATACTTTAAATAATTAATTATACAAATGATTATTTAAATACTTATTTAAATAATTAATTATTCATCTAATCATTTAACATGTTATATCATAAATAGTTAATAAATTTATTCCTTAAATTTTTATTTAAATTCTTGAAACTTATAAAATAATATAATTTTTATTATATTTTATTCTTATTTTAATGTTTTGATATTATAAGACCTTTATAAGAATTATTTAAAAGTTTAAAATTTTATATTATAATTTTAAATAATTGTAAAGACATTTAATAAGTATTCAACTGATTATCTTTATCCAATTTTAAATAATTAATTATTAAATTAATTATTTGCACACATTATACTTAACCTTTATTAAATTGATAAATTAAATTATTTAGTCATTCATTATCATTTGCAACCTTAATTAATTACTCCATCTTTATTAAACCAAAACATAATCGATTGCATTATTTTATTTTATTTTATTTTATTATTACAATCCCTAAATTCCAAATGAAACCCTAATTCATATTTACGCTTGAATCATATCATTATTTTAACCCTAAGAAATCAACCCTTAGGTTAAATCGTGAAGAAAATGTTGGAGTAATCTAATCTTTTTTATTGTTATCTTAATTGCACTTTATAGCACGTGAGTTTTTCATGTGAGTTTTTCATGCCCTTTTTACTTTATTTCACATCTTTTGCGGTGAAACATATTAACCTTATCAACTTACAATTGTAAACTTTTTTATACTTGTAATGCACATGAAATTCATCTTTACTTTTTGTCATGGTTATTTGTATTATTATGAGTGTTATATGAGATACATTATATATTAGACACTCATTAACTATTGCTAGCCTACCAACGTCATAGATCTATGAGCCTGACAAGCTTATTTGGTGCTAAAGCCGATGTATTGCCGATTCCTGATGACGTATGACTTGTTCATCATGGGAACCAAGTACACTTAGCTAATCGTTATAAACTTGTAATCTTAATCTTGGTCAAGGTTTGATTGTAGCCATATGTGTTCTATAAACTTGCATAATTCATAACCATTAACATGAATTGCTACTTGTAAATCTTTTATATATATATATATATATATATATATATATGTGTGTGTGTGTGTGTGTGTGTGTGTGTGTGTGTGTTTAACCCATGAAAACTTACCAACTTCCAAAGTTGCCTCTTTATTTTTAACATGTGTCAGGATTGCTACTTGAGGAATTTTTCTTGCTCATATAGGACTTGGACTTAGTTTAAACAAGTTTCTTATGTTGTTGTTTAAATCTTTGTTGCAGTGTAATGACTTAATTGTCTAGTATTATTTAATGAAAAATCACATTTAATATTATTTCAATTTATTTAATTTCATGAACTATGAACAATCGTTTCACATTCGTCCGTCTCGATGATTCCGCCGTCGGTCGGGGTGTGACTTGTTACCCCCATTGTGTTTAATGTTAACCATTGTCTTTGTTAAAATTATGATTTTCAAATAACACAATGCCATTAATGTAAGTTTTTTATGTTTTTTTCCCGGTTAATTGTGTAATCTTGATCAGATTATTTTGTAATTCTCGTAAAGAAGCTAATTGTGCCTATTGCTAATTGTCGAGTCTAGTGTTGGTCATGTGTTACTCATTGTGTCGAATGTTGACTTTTGTGTTATGCATTGTGCTTTTTTAAATGGTGATTTTCAAATAGCATAATGCGGAAAATGTAAAAAAAATTATATTTTTTTCTTGTACATTGTGTACTTCTGATTAGTTCATTTTGTAATCATCGTTAAGCAGCTCATTGCCTCAATTGCTAATTGTCGAGTCTAGTGTTGTTCATTGTGTTACCCATTGTATTTAATGTTGAATATTGTGTTATGCATTGTATTTTTTAAAATGATGGTTTTCAAATAATACAATACTAAAAATGTAATTTTTTTACGTTTTTTTTCTAGTTCATGTATAATCCTAATCAGGTCATTTTGTAATCATCATCAAGTAGCTCATTGTGTTTTTTGTTAATAATCGAGTCTATGTTGGTCATTGTGTTACTTATTATGTCTAATGTTAACCATTGTGTTATGCATTCTGTTTTTAATAATGATTATTTTTGAATGACACAACAATGAGAAAATATAAAAATTTATGTTTCAAGTTCAATAGGTATTACTCATCAAGTAATTGGATAATTCTCATCAATTCATAAGATTACACAATGAACTGACGAAATCATACAATGAGTTAAAAAAACATGAAAAAAACTTTGTTTTTTATATCAATGCTATACACGTTTTAAAGGTTAAAAAATGTTTGTTTTATGGTATAAATATTTTTATAAAAAATACCGTCTTATGTAAAAGTTATGAATGTTTAAAAAATATAGAACTTGAAAATGGGGAACATTACTAATTTTGTCCTCAACCTAATTTTAATCAAAATAATACTTGTCAACATGTTAATAGTTTTTACACTTTTTAATTTTAAAAGAATTTGTATTTGAATCTTTTCCTATATATTAAGTTTATGCTTGTACATATTTTCACCTTTTGAATGTCTCAAATTCTCTATTCATCTATATTATAAATAAAACGATGTGTATTTTAAAATATCATAAAATTAAAAACAATTACTTTATTCAATACATAATATACAACCACTTTTGAGTGTAAAATAGTATTTATAACATTATATACATATTACCCATTACAATTAGTTACATAATAACCTTACACTCATTAATACTTACATAAAATTTTACATTATCTAAATTAAAAAAACTTAATTTGTTTAAGGTTTCAACTATATATTTTATTCTATCATATATGAACACTTTTTAAGACTACAATTGTAACGTGTATTTTTTAAACATTTTGTTATAAAATTTTTGCTGAACAGATCTATATTTTGTGAGTTACAATAAGTTAATGCCCAAATGTACAAGTAGTCATGCAAAACCCATTTATTTGATGTTTTAACTTTTAACTTAGAAAAAACATAATAGACCTTTGTAAAAATAATACAAAAATAATAAAATATCAGAAACACATTACGAATGCAAAATGTCGCACCACCGCATTGCACGGGAAACCCTTCTAATGTCCTATAGTATGGTTGTATATAGAGATGCTAATGCCATGTTTTAATTTTGTAATTGATACGAAGTAGGAACTTGGATGGATAGATTTTGTAAAAGGTGGAATTGGGTTGTGTAGGGTAAATGCGGCGGAGCGTAAAACCATGCCAAATAGCACTGATGTCAAACCATTAACAACGACTACCAACACTAAAGTTTGGTGTGTAAATGCGGAGAAATTAGACAGTAGACTGAAACGTAAAACATAGAAAAAATTAATCAAGTCGATCTAGGACCCGCGTGCTGCGCTAAACTTGTCAAACGGGTAAAAATAGATGTGAAAACGGTGAACCACAAATGCACGATGCGTCGTGTTAAGTCACAAAATTTAGAACGAAACGTAAAAATGTTGAACCGCACATGCATATTGCACTATGTTAACTTAAATACCTTAAAGATAAGTTTACGAAAAATGAAAAGTATAAGGGATAAAAATTGAAAGTAAAAAAGTTGTAAGGTCAAATTGCCAAAAAGTAAAAATCTTTGGGCCAAAAGTAAAAACTCAAAATTTTATAATGTTATATTGCAAAGATAAAAACTTTTAAAACCAAATACTATTATTTTATAAAACACTCAATGCATAAGGTATAATATTTTATGCATAAAGAAATTGAAAATTAGTATATTATATATATATAATAGGGCATTTACATATTTTATCTTACTAAACTCATTAATATATATTTACCCAAACTACACATATTTTCCCTTCTTAAAACATAAGAATGTGTTTGGTTGGTAAAATTATTGATGGAATTGGAATGTTAAAAGCACCTGTCAAGTTCTTCCACACCACCAGGCACCAGTTCCACCATTAAAGGCTTAAAGCTTCATCTTTTTGTCGTTGTTCTTCATGCTTTCTTCATGCGATTTGATATTGATTACGCGGAACCCAGATTCCATTTGAAGGTTCCTTATCTCTTCGATAGCAACTGGATTTCTAGTCACAGATGAGTTTGATTTCTGAATCATCTCTTCTTCTTTGCATCTGGAATCACGACTATGATTTTGGAATCATGAACTCTCGATCCAAACCTCTCGTTCTAATCTTGAACTCTCATAAGATTTTAAACCAAAATCGATTTAACAATGGAAGATGAAGACGAGTAGTTGCGAATCGATCTGGTTATCACCATGTTCGTCATATTCATCTTCAACGATCTTATCGAATCATTTGTGAAACGATTTTAGGAATGATTTGGAAGGGCAATAAGGTAAAAATTTCACATTCCATATGAATGTTTTAAATTCCGTAGGGTGTACGAAGGATTCTTGAATTCCTAAGGTTGATGGAATGAATTTCAATTCCAAACGTAATTCTGTCAATCAAACATGATTTCTGAAGTAATATTGTCCAATTCCAATACATGTAAATTCCATGAACCAAAAGGGAGCTTAATGTCACGGACTGATTCGATCAGCTCACGTGCGGCACTTAGATTCGTTCTAAGTCAACCTTCTTGATTTCGGGTGGATGGATTATGCAGCGGAAGTCTTTGTAAGGAAACAATAGATTTTGTAGTGTGCAAGTAAGATGCTTGTGATGTATGTTTACAACACAAGTAAGAAGCTTGTATTACAAGAACACAAGTACAATGGTTTGAAGTTACAAGAAACTTAGGAGAGTGCAAATGATGCACCACCAACCTATTTATACTAGTTACAATCATTCTAGATTGTTCTATATCTAGACATATCCTTAAATAATATCTAAGACTAGATTTTTACATGGATTTCTCTAGATGCTCCATGGTCATTCAAGAGTGCTCCATGGCTGATTTTTGTAGTGTTTTCTAGAGAGTTCCAGAATCTTTAAGGGCTGCACATCTTACTCCTTTATAGCAGCCTTTAATGCTTAGTTTCTAGCACGTCATGGGACGTCCTAGAGTCTTCCAAAGCTGCAACGTTGCTGCAGAATTATGTGGGTTGTTCCGGAGTGTTCCGGGCAGCCTTGTATGCTTCATAAGTGCCCTTAATCGATAAAAATTAGGGTGTTGCGATCTGTGTATTGGCGGGTCGTGACATTCTCCCCCATCTAATGCCACGACGTCCGCGTCGTGTTGCCTGGATGCCTCATGAGTTGTCTTCATGAGTTTCATGATAGAAATGGTTTTGCCTCGACGCCTTGTATCTGGCTCCTAGGTAACGGTGTGCACTTGGTCTCCTTTGATGATGTACATGGTGTTGATGACCGATATTGGGCAGGCTTTGGCTTTTCAGAAGAAGTTCATCCCTAGCACAATATCATAATCTTCTAACATGACAACTGAGAAGTGCGGCTTGCCTGTCCACGTGCCCATCTTTGTCTTTACGCCTCATGCCGCTCCTTCTATTGGTTTGGGGTCTCCTGAGGTGCCCTTGATCCATCCTTTTTACATGGTGATCCTTAAGCCAAGTCTTTGAGCATCTTCAAGTGAGATGAAGTTGTGGCTTGCTCCGGTATCAACCAACGCTTTCACAGGTTGTCATTTGATCTCCTTGTTTACAAACCGAAGTCCCTTTGATTCTGTCTTCGGGTTGTCTTTGATCGTGGTTGGGTTTGATTGGTTTGCCATCACCAAGGGTTTGTCTTTAACTGTACTTAAAGTATTAAGTAGTTGAAGTTGCATTGCTCCCAAACGAACCTCTTCTGGTTTTGATGGTTCATCATCATATCTGATCAAGGCTGTCAATTTAGCCTTCTTTGGACAATCCCGTGCGTTATGCATTCCATCACAAAGGAAACATCCTTTGATTTCTTATACCTCCTTCCCATATCTTGGGGGTCATCGGTTGTCTTCCCTTCGAATCTGATTTTGGTTATTATTGTGGTGTCTCACTCTCCCACGTTTTGCATCGTTATCCTTCGTAACGATGGGTTTTTGTGATCGCCTTTCATTATGGTCGATCAAGCTTTCAGCAACAACGATGGCTGAGGACAAGTCTTAAACACTTCTTCGTTCAAGTTCAGTTCTTGCCCATGTTTGTAAGCCATCGATGAAGTATATGAGAGAGTTTTCTAGCACAAGGGTAGTGAAATCTTTGACGTAGTCTTTGATGCTACCCTTTTGCTTTAGATTACAAAGCTGAATATTTGCTTCGTGTTCAACATTTTTCGGATAAAATTGTTTCTTGATTTCTTTTACGAAATTAGCCTAAGTTTGTATGGTGCACGTACCTCTATTAATCTCCATGTGTTTTCAACGCCACCACAAAGCTGCAGTCTCTTTCAAGTAAAGAGTTGTTGTTTTGATCTTCTTGGCGTCATTGACAATGTCGATGGCCTCGAAGTATTGCTCCATCTCCCAAAGAAAGACATCCACAACCCTTGCCTCTTGTTTTTCAACGAAGGGTGATGGTTTGGGGATGTCTACCTCTATAGAGGTATGGATTATGTTGTCACCTCCGGTTGCTAGTGCGCACTTGCAAACACTTAGTTCGGTTTGCAAGTCTTTGATCTCTCTCTTGAAGTTTGCTTTGAGTTGACCCAACTCCCTTGTAAATGCCTCTTCCATCTCCTTCCTTATCAAGGAGATGGCGAGTTTGAGATCGCTTCTCATCTCGTTGAAGTCATTGTGTAAGGCCCCGTTCCCGAGACACTTACAACTGACCAATCATCGCACATAAAACCTATAATTACATTTAACTTTCATAAAACATCACAGCGGAACATTAAAATTAACTTTTCATTTCATTATAAATGCTTTTGTAAGTTAATACAGTCATTCATTACAAAACATCGTTCGTTCGCATTACAATGCAAAAACATTATACAAAAGAATGCCATCCAAACAGAGCCAAGTAGCCGCCCCGTGCCATCCTCAGCAACTTTACCTGCCAACTGGAAAATGCATAAAAAGTCAGCGTTGCTGAGTGAGTTCTATTTTATATAAACATTACATTACCTTTCATTCATTAAAGCATTTTTATTACTATCGCACGTGATCACACATCGTACGTACACATAGATAATATCATTATTATCTTCTTTTACTGTTCATCACATTCTTTCTTTAACTCTTTCTTTCTTTACCACATTCTTTATCACTATCTGGATCAGTGTCATTAGCTATGCCCCAAACAAATGGGGTACTGGGCCGAAGATTATAATTGACTTCCATACCGCACATAGCCTAGCACCAGCACCGGGGTAAGCGACAAAGATCCTAACTGTATACTACACCTCCAACATTATGCATAACTCGGGTACTGGGCCGAAGATCATAAATGACTTCCATACCGCACATAGCCTGGCACCAGCACCGAGGTGAGTAATCACTGTAAACCAATTGTATATTACACCCCCAACATTATGCATAACTCGGGTACTGGGCCAAAAATCATAAATGACTTACATACCGCACATAGCCTGACACCAGCACCGAGATGAGTAATCACTATAAACCTTGTACCAAATCTTTGGTCAGTCACATAGACTGGAACCCCTGCGTGTATCCTTAAGGATTAGCTAAACCATACGCAGTTGAGCTTATGACATTTTATAGTCGTGCACCTCCGTACATATTGCTTGCAAGCCGCTCTCTCTATACTTTCCTTTTTCATTAATGCATGCATTCATTCATTACATTCCTCTTTTCATTATCTTCCACTTTACGTTACATAATACTTTATTATTTCTTTCATTAACATTCAATGCAAAGCCACGAGAAGATAAACATACATAATCAGGAACATAAACAAGATCATGCAAATCATCATACATACATAGCATACATCATACATACCATCATGCATAAGTATCAATCATACATCATCAAATCATATCATACATCATCATACGATGCCCTTCACATCATCATTGACTTCAAAAAGTCAACTTACATAAACCCCCGGGAACCTCCCAAGTTAAAACTTACATCTGCACTTTCCCCCAAAAATCAAAAAATAAACTAAGTCTTCATCCGCATTTTCTCTTGCTCATATGCATAGCAAATGCGGATGAGTAAGACTTGGTTCATCCACATTAGTATGTGGTTCATCCGCATTGGGTAATGCGGATGAACAAAACTGTTATCCGCATGCGGTTCATCCGCATTGGGTAATGCGGATGAACAAAAACTTATCCGCATATGGTTCATCCGTATTGGGTAATGCGGATTGTGACACCCTACACATATCCCACATCGGCTGTGGACAGAAGAGATTCCTAGTTCATAAGGAATGTATGGCCTCTAACATCAACAACGCGTTTTGGGCGTATTGGCTGCGGATGAGAGGAGAACTCCATAATTAAGCGTACTCAGGTGGGAGCAATCCAGGGTTGGGTGACCTCCCTAGGAAGTTTTCACCTGGGCAACCAAAAGCAAATCCGTGAGCTCCTTGTGGGCAAAACGAACAATAGTGTTGATGCGAGAGGCCGGGTGTTACAGAAATGGTATCAGAGCCACTAATGTGTCGTTCGGGGTATGGGACATACCTAACCAAGGATGGTGACTTCTCGGGCTCATCGAGGACGATGAGTCCAAACAGGGGGTGCTTGTGACACCCTACACATATCCCACATCGGTTGTGGACAGGAGAGATTCCTAGTTCATAAGGAATGTCTGGCCTTTAACATCAACAACGTGTTTTGGGCGTATTGGTTGTGGATGAGAGGAGAATTGCACAGTTAAGTGTTTTCACCCGGGCAACCAAAAGCAAATCCATGAGCTCCTCGTGGGCAAAGCGGATAATATTGTTGATGCGAGGGGCCGGGTGTTACACGGATGAACATAAACTGTCTTTCGCATTTCCTCTGCTCTCCCGCATTTGTCAATGCACAAGAGCAGAACTTGTCCGCATCACCTCTGGTCTTCTGCATTGCATAAGAACAATCACTTCTTCTCTAGTAGACTCTTCATCCGCATTTCCTTCAGTCACATAACCTTCATCCGCATTTACTCCAGTCGCATAAGGAATTCAGGCGCATGAGGTTTTGGGCGTATGGGAACACTTAGGAAAATTCTAAAACTTAGGCGCATGAGCCTTATTTGGGCGCATGAGCAGCCTCATTCGCACCTAAACATCAGATTTCAGTCCCCAAACATCACCTACTATGTTCTAAGCTTAAATCTTACATTTTAAGCCATAGAAACACAACCATAACATCATAAAACCCATACATAGCCCAAAATCAAACCCCACCCATATCATACACACATACATGCGTACAGGTATAAAAACCCATTTTAATAAAAAATTTCATACATGCATTTCCAGCCCCAAAACAGTTAAAACAAGTAAAAAGAGGGGTTCTAGAACTCACCTTAGCAGCCTCTTGGGTAAGACTTCCTTCAAAACCCGTTTGCTACAAGTTCACCTAGAAACCCACCAAAAACACAAACAACCAAGCACACATAACACACATAAGCATACAACCGAGGATGAAACCAGTTAAGAACATCTTAAACACCCGAATTCTTACCTTGAATTCAATCTTTTCATCTCTTGTTCTTCAAAATCCGAGAGTTTCTGCTCTCCTTCACTTTCTCTCTCTAGAAACATCCGAATGAAAGGATGTAGGCAGACAACATGGGCGGTCATCACCTTTTACGCCCACTTTTTAAACATTTTGTCCTTTTGACACTTTTAACCCCTCAACTTGGGTTAAATAGCTTTTCTTTCTTTTTCTTCACTTAATTCCTTCGTTTGAGTCTTCTAAAAATAACCGGGTGTTACACATTGCCTAATGACTCAACATGTTGCAAAGAGTCGTAGGTAGTGTTTTGAAGATATCAATTTCAGCCTTGAATTCATCCATTTCGTTTTTGAATTCAAACAATCCTACCTCGGCATCTTCAACTCTTTTGTCCAAGCTTGCTACCAAATCTTTGGATATACCTCGGGTTTTCTTGTCACCTTTACGAGTCTCCTCCCGTCCACGAGTCTTGTCTCCGGCAACGCTTGCGATTACAGCTTTCTCTGGAACAGATGCCATCCTAATGAATCAACCTGGCTCTGATACCACTTTTCACGAACTGAATCTAATCAGCTCACGTGCGGCACTTAGATTTGTTCTAAGTCAGCCTCTCAATTTCGGGTGGATGGATTATGCAACGAAAGTCTTTGTAAGGAAACAATAGATTTTGTAGTGCGCAAGTAAGATACTTGTGATGTATGTTTACAACACAAGTAAGAAGCTTGTATTACAAGAACACAAGTACAATGGTTTGAAGTTACAAAGAACTTAGATGAGTGCAAATGATGCACCACCAACCTATTTATACTAGTTACAATCATTATAGATGTTCTATATCTAGACATATCCTTACATAATATCTAAGACTAGATTTTTACATGGATTTCTCTAAATGCTCCATGGCCATTCAAGGTTGCTCCATCGCTGATTTTTGTAGTGTTTTCTAGAGAGTTTTAGAATCTTTAAGTGTTGCACATCTTACTCCTTTGTAGCAGCCTTTTATGCTCAGTTTCTAGCATGTCGTGGGACGTTCTAGAGTCTTCCAAAGCTGCAACGTTGCTGCGGAATTATGTGGGCTGTTCCGGAGTGTTCTGGGCAGCCTTGTATGCTTCATAAGTGCCCTTAATCGATAAAAAATAGGGTGTTGCAATCTACGTTTTGGCGGGTCGCGACATTAAGTTTCACTCTAAGCAAAATGCACGAGTTGAGGCATTGAGATTTCTCATTATTGAGTTTCCTTCTGAGGGGGATTAGGGGTGCGGTCTGGGTTGGGAAACGGATAGGTGAGACCGATTAAGAAAACACCTATTATCTGAAGCAAGGTCGCACTTTTGCCGTTCAAAAATAAATATAATAAATATTAAACAATATAAAATTTATTTTTATTTTTTATTAATGGTTTCATAGAAAAGAAAACATGTTCACTAAAAAACATATTTTTACGAACTAAAACAGATTTATTTTTATTTTATTTGTCGTTTTCATTGTATTAGTCGTCGTCTTAGTTGGAACTATTGCAAATGAACCATTGCATCATAGGCAAGGATTTCTCAAATCATAAGATTTGATAAACAAGCTTAAAGGAACATTTGGATGGTTGATAAACAAGCTTCAAATACGAATAGTAGCTGAAACAAATGTACACAATGAAAAAGTGAATGATGCAATGGTTCATTCTACTATCCTTTCGATCTCACATGGTGGGGTTTTACTCATTTTTCATTTAGTCGCCTCCTTGTGAACGATGTTTAACAAACTAAGCATTAAATCCTATATGTACTCGAACTAGCACCACTTAATCCGATGCCATTGACACATAAATGTTATGTCAATGACGTTTTGTTAAAACGTTAAATTTGGGTATTCTTTGTGTAAAGATATATTGTCATCTAATTTTGTCGATCAAACATTTAAACCCCTCATAAAATTTAAACAAAGCTTATAAGCAACAACACAAGTAAAAACATATGGTGTTTCTTTATTATATTTTTATTTTTTTTTCATTGGTGCTATCATTTTTAGTAATGGGATAATAACCCTAATAATTTGTAGTTAGATTTGACATTTTCAAGAAATTTTATGCCATGTTAAATATTTTTCCAACTCTCATCCGAAAAAGGCATAGCTCGACCATGCTAATAATATGTATAATTAGAATATTTTATATATTTAGAAAGTGATAATTATGTAACAAACTCTAGGAATTATCTCCGTAACTTGTGCATAGCCATTCAATGTAATCTGTATTATATTTCTAAATGAAAGGGAATGGAGGGGCAAGCTTTCCAACTCTTATATGGTATCACTTTTGGTACCGATCCTTACCTTTTAACCACCTCTTCCGCCGCCGCAAACTTCTCTCAGTTTGCTTTCTCTGCAATTCCCCTTCCTCCTTCGTTCCTTTTCTCTTCATCTCCTTCCATGGATTCCAAACAAATACACCCCGCCCTCACCATATCTAACATCAAGACCCACATTCCTCTCCTCCTTGAAAAAGATTCACCCCACTTCAATACCTGGGAAACCCTCTTCCAAGTTCACTGCCAGGCCTATGAGGTCGTTGACCACCTGCTCCCCCGGCCTGCACCTGCCACTGCACCTGCACCTACACCTGCACCTGCACCTGCTTCGGCTCCCTTACCCTCTGATCCTGCCGCTGCCGCCTTGGCTGTAGCACAGGCTGCTACTGCTGATCAGCTTTGGAACCGCGTGGATGCCCTCGTGAAGCAGTGGATTTATGCCACTGTTTCGCAACCCCTTCTTCGGATCATAATCCAGCCGACACAAACTGCTCATGACGCCTGGTTGGCTGTCGAACGGGAATTCAATAACAACCAAAATACCCGTGCCATTTTTCTAGGTCAGGAGTTCACGAACATGTCTCTTGAAAATTTTTCTTCGATGGGCGACTACTGCAATCACGCCAAGCATCTTGCAGACCAACTGGATAGTGTAGGCTCTCCGGTGGATAATCGGATGCTCGTTCTCCAGGTTTTGACGGGCTTAACGGAACAATACGAAAGCATCTCCACAGTCTTACAAAACCGTGACCCGCTGCCATTTTTTTCTGAAGTCCGTTCTCGCCTCAACCTGGAGGAAAGTAAAAAAGAAGAGACAAATTACTCGTGCCTCCTCTGCTGCTGCCACGGCTCTTCTTACCTCAGCCTCATCTCACTCGACAAGTCCCTCTCAGTCCTCCAATACCTCACCATCCTCAACCGGCTCCAACAGACCACGTAATAACCGTGGACGTGGACGCGGGTCCAACAGGCAATCCAGATCTTCTACCGGCAGCCAGCCCACTCCAAACCACCCATACATAGTGTTTCCAAGCAATTGGACCACCTCTCAATGGGCCTCGGTTATTAATAACAAAACTGGCTCCCCACCATGTCCTTACCCATCACGGCCCACCTCTCAAACCTCTCAAGGGATATTAGGCCCGCGACCGAACAAGCCCTTCATACCACTTACTCTCCCACTGACATTGAACGGGCTCTCTACTCGCTGGCTCTCAACCCACCGGACCATGGCGTAATGGACACGGGTGCATCTCCTCACTCCGCCAACGAACAAGGTATTTATTCCCCGTCTAATTTTAATACTTGCACTAATAAAAATATTGTTGTTGGAAATGGCATGTCCATTCCCGTTGTGGCCCAAGGCAACCAAGTCCTACCACCACCCTACCCCCCTAAAACTAAATAATGTTCTTTTTGCTCCACAAATAATAAAAAATCTTATTTCTGTCCATCGCCTTACCACTGACAACTTAGTTTCTGTGGAATTTAACCCTTTTGGTTTTTTGGTGACGGATCTCAAAACACGGGCTCCTATCCTACGATGCAATAGCACCAACGATCTTTATCCTCTGACTGAACCTCTACCACTCAAGACCTCCCAACCATCCACTTTTGTTGCTGTTTCTCAAGATCGCTGGCACCAACGATGGGTCACCCAGGAATAATTTGCTTCAGTCTTTGAATTGGACTCTTTTATTGATTATGGAAAACTTGATAAAACACTTGTCTCTTGCGTTTTTGGCAAGAGTGTTAAATTGCCGTTTTATGATTCTGTTAATTCAACTAGTTTTGCATTTGACATTGTTCACAGTGATTTATGGACATCTCCCATACTTAGTACAGGTGGCCATAAATATTATATCTTATTTTTGGATGATTTTACGAATTTTTTGTGGACCTTCCCATTGTCTATAAATTCAAGTATTTCACACTTTCACCATCTTCCACACTTTATCCAACACAATTTGAACGTAAAATCAAACAATTTCAATGTGACAATGGCACCGAATATGCAAACCAGAACTTTAAAAATTTTTGCAATCTGCAATTCCGTTTTTCATGTCCCTACACCTCCTCCCAAAATGGTAAAGCGGAGCGCAAGATCCGCACCATTAATAACATGATCCGTACCTTACTTGCCCAAGCCTCCCTACCTCCCAACATATGGCACCACGCACTTGAAACCGCCACCTACCTACTTAATATTCTACCAGCAAACTCCACAATTTAAATCCCCAACATCCCTCCTTTACAACTGCACCCCTGAATACGAACACCTCGTGTTTTTGGGTGCCTTTGCTATCCTCTACCCCTTCCACCAAAATCCACAAACTCAACTTCCGTTCTCACCCGTGTGTTTTCCTTGGATACCCCAATAATCATCGTGGGTACAAATGCCTTGACCTCACCTCTCATCAACTTATCATTGCTCGTCATGTACACTTTGAAGAGTCAATTTTCCCATACGCCATTCAATCTCCCACCCCTCCACCTTCTTATGATTTTCTTAATCCCACCATTAACCCTTTTGTTTGGACCTATTTACAAAACTCACATACACCAAACACCAACACTCCTAACCCCGCTGTACAACCTCCCGTTACAGGCCCATTATCATCCGGCCCAATCCATAACAGTACCCAACAATTATCTCCCCCTCATACTCCTATCGCTGACCCACCATCCCCACTTCCTACATTTCCCTATTCTAACACACCCGTCCATCCTACAGCCCAACACCTCATCACTCTTCACCCTCAACTCCTACCCAGGCCAACATACCCATCCACATACACAACACCACACGGACCAAACATCCCAAGACACTTCAGCTCCTACGTCCCATCTCACAACTAGTTTCCCACCACCACAACACTTCTACCACTACTCAGCCTTCACCACCAATCCTCCCCCTCCTCGTACCATGCACACTCGCTCCATGAGTGGCATCCATAACCTTAACAACTTTTCAACCTTCACACCTCTACCATCGTTCCTCTCCCCAAAAATCCTCAGGTTGCCTTGACCACTCCTGAATGGCACAATGCCATGACCAATGAATTTAGTGCACTTATTAAAAACAAGACCTGGGAACTTGTACCTAGGTCCCCTGACATGAATATTATACGATGCATGGGGTTGTTTAAACATAAATCAGGTCCGATGGCAGCTTGAACGCTATAAAGCCCGTTTAGTGTGTGATGGTCGCAAGCAGCAAACAAGTATTGATTGGGTGAGACATTCAGCCCATCGTAAAACCCTTTACCATTCGTCTCATTTGATCTCTTGCTCTCTCCAAGTCATGGCCAATTCACCAGTTGGATGTCCTAATGCCTTTCTCCATGGCAACTTGGAAGAGACAGTTTACATGCATCAACCCGTGGGTTTTCGGCACAAGGACTTTCCTGATCATGTTTGCCGACTACGAAAGTCTCTATATGGTTTGAAACAGGCCCCTCATGCCTGGTACCAGCGATTTACAAATTTTGTCACCACCCAAGGTTTTCAGCAGTGCAAGTCAGACAACTCCTTATTCACTTATCATCACGGGTCCGAAACTGCATATCTCCTTATTTACGTGGATGACATCATTCTCACCACCTCCACCGATGCTCTCCGTATCCGTCTACTCGATACTCTATCGGTGAATTTGCTATGAAAGATTTGGGCTCTCTCTCTTACTTCTTGGGTATATAGGTCACGAGGACTGGTAACAAGATGTTTCTATCTCAGCAGGCTTATGTCAAGGACATCATTCATCGGGCTACTATGGACTCATGTAAACCAGTTGCTACTCCCATTGATACTCAGTCCAAACTTTCTGCTGACGCTGGTCCTCCTCACGAGGACCCCACTTCTTTTCGCAGCTTGGCTGGTGCATTACAGTATCTTACCTTTACTCGACCTGACATCTCCTATGCAGTTCAGCAGATCTATATGCACATGCATGACCCCAGACAGGATCACTGGAACGCGTTGAAGCATATTATTCGTTATCTTCAGGGTACCATTGACCATGGCCTTCATCTAGGTCCGGCCCCTAAGCTGTCATTAGTCGCCTACACGGATGCTTACTAGGCCGGATGTCCTGACACACGCCGCTCCACGTCTGGGTATTGTGTGTATTTAGGAGATAACCTTATCTCCTGGTCCTCCAAACGCCAATCTACTATCTCCAGGTCGAGTGCTGAAGCCGAATATCGGGGTTTTGCCAATGTCGTGGCAGACATTTGCTGGTTGTGTAATCTCTTACTCGAGCTCTGGCATCCTCTCTCTCGTGCCACGCTTGTTTACTGTGATAACGTTAGTGCCATTTATCTCTCTGGCAACCCCGTACAACATCAACGTACGAAACACATCGAGCTCGACATACATTTTGTTCGTGAATAGGTTCAACGGGGTCACATTCGAGTTCTTCATGTCCCCTCAAGACATCAGATCGCGTACATCTTCACCAAAGGGCTTCCGCGAGTTCTATTTGATGATTTTCGCTCCAGCCTCAACATTAGTCCTCCCGATGCTTCGACTGCGAGGGTGTAATAATATGTATAATTAGAATATTTTATATATTTAGAAAGTGATAATTGTGTAACAAACTTTAGGAATTATCTCCGTAACTTGTGCATAGCCATTCAATGTAATCTATATTGTATATTCTAAATGAAAGGGAATGGAGCGGCAAGCTTTTCAACTCTTATACATGCGAAGACAGATTGTTATGAAAAATTGATATTCTTTTTATCTCGTAATGCATATTCAAACATTTATACGTCATATCCTACTGAATAGGTACTTACATAATTGTTTATAATTGATATATCTTTTCTATCCTTTTTTAAAAACATATGTCATATATTTAAAAGGGGTTTTGAACCCTCAACGACAAGCCATTCTTGCACAACCAAATTAATAATACGCATGACACTTGAACAATAGAAAAATCCACCGTTGCAATTCGGTTTATATTTTAAACGTAATTTTTAACCCGCTTTGTATTGCTTGGCACGCCATTAAATGCCATTGAATATATTTTTTTAAGTCAAAAGTTGTTATTAAATAATCTAAAATATGAAACCAATATTCTCTGGAATGTTGATATTAACATTTTCAAACGCATTCATTTATTTCGTCATTTGTTACATTTGGGATCTATTTAATGAGCGGTGACATGAAGATATGACTTGAGCAAACCGTGTAGATTCTACCAAACATTAATATTTAAGTTCACACTGTTTGTAAATTTTCAATAAATCCAATTAAATCATTTTGTTTTTCATTGTCCACATTTTCAAACTACAATGTCTAAGTATAGTACAACTTACGTGGGTGTTGTCAGTAGCGAGGTTGAAACGTCCGTCAAATCATATTTGTTAACCGATGGGTTGTCGAAGCACTCAAACGATAAAACTTATTGAATTATGAACTTCATCATTCGATCTCGGACCCTATTTATTGAATAAGGAACTTCATCATTCAATCCTTACTTATGTCATACATAAATATTCCCTTGTCACCACCAAATGGTGTTTGTTTCAACCCCACAGTAGCTTTTTTCGTTTACAATATTAGAAATGTGCTTCTTCAAAGTTAAAGTCGACTCTTCTGCCAACAAAACAACACAAAAACTACAATTAGACTTTTGGAACCGTCATTCATTTCACACAAATCCCAATTGCGATGCTCTTTATATATGTTTTATTTTTTCACGGGTCTTATGGAGGAACACCATGATCAATGTTTTAGCTTCTTCAATTGCACATAACTTTTACAGTCAACGACCTGCATTCAAGGAATGATACAGTGTAAATTAATTCCCCTCTAGCAAAAGTTCTAAAGTCTTTCACTAGTTATAATCTCTTAGAAGCCACCTTTCAAGTGAAAGTTGTGATTTATATGAGCCCATTTTTCTTAAATCTACAACCTTCAAAGGGTACTAATATGGTAAACCAATAAACACCTAAGCTTCAAACTCGTTATTCTACTAGTTTTCTATCATAACACAACCTGTTCACAAGCTACAATTCATCTGACCCGATTGATTAACAGGATATTGCCGGGAATGGGTTATATGGTTAACAAAAAATTATTTAAGAATCAAAAAAAATTTCTAAATCCTGCATTTTCACAGAGATGAAGTCCAATTTCTACAAGAAAAGCACCAACGCTGCTAAAACTACACAGCTTCTTTATCGATCATTTCAGTACATCAAAAACCTAACATGACATAACATAAAATAAGATGACGGGCGTGCAAACATAAGTTCAACACCCATTTTTTAACTGTCAGCATGCTACAAACCTAAGATAGATACAAAACAGACAAATTTAAGCAGACTCTGCAACCAGAGTCATCATACGGTGGTTAACTTGTAACTTTCCAGATGGTTGATTTCATGTGTATCTTCTTTTCCTGGATCCTGTAATAAAACAAATTAAAAGACTTTTAACCATAAAATTAAAAAATATAAAAAAAATAAATAAAACTTCATCCCTGAGAACTTTAAAGGATAAACAAAGATTGCATTGTGTTCAAGTAAGGTTAATTGTGTAAAGCACTTTATTATTCGCCCAAAAGTATTGTGATCAAATGAGTTTAGGGTTTGTGGTTTTGGAAGTGAATGGATATCTTTGAATACTCAGTAACTAAAATAAAGTCGAGGAAGATCATGCTTGTAAGGGTGGGAGGGGTGCCCACACCACATACTCACCAATCATATTATGCCATATCACACCACAAGACACCACACTAATTTTTTAGGGACACTCACACCAAACCACGACTTTTAATTTTTTTTAAATTACTTCATAAAAATAAATAAATTACAACTTAAAATTAAAAACTACATTAAAATAAAAGTAACAAAGAAAATTTTAAAATATTTAAACTAAAAATCTACAAGTTAAACTCCCAACCCCGTATCCAGGAAATTTGACGTTTGCGTTCAGTAACGTTCTTCAACATCGGATCGGGAACATCGTCATGTGATTTAAGGAAAATCTCCATGTCCGTGTCTAGCGTTTCGCGAAGCAACATCTCTCGTTGTAAGTCAAGTAAGGCCAATTTAGATTCGGTAACTTACTTTCATACGAAGCGCATCTTGTTCTCTTTTTTGCTCCATTTCTTTTCGTTTTATACTCGCTAATGGCCTCATTTAACATTGTTTTGCTCGAAGAAGACTCCCCCGCTGTTATTAGTTGGTATTTATAGTGTAATAATTTTATTTTTTATTTTAATTTTTGATGTGGCCGTTTGTTTGTGTGTGGAGGTGTGTGTTGTGGGGAGTAGGGGGGAGCCAATGGTTCTTTTTTTTACCATTGGCAAATGGCAACAGCCACAATGGTGTGGTGTCCATCGTAGTTTTATGCTGTGAATTGGAAGAAGAAGAAGCGGTGTGGGGGACTGGCGGCACTGTTGACGAGCGGCGCCGCCCCCTCCCCCCTAATAACAAGACAATAAGTTGCTTGGTAATGGGATTTTATAGGTTTGTTTGTTTATTTGCAACCTACAATCAGTTGGTTGTTTGAGACTTTGAATGTTTGGCAATTTCTAATATTCAAATACCAAGAGAGATAGATCAGGAAAAAAAATCACCCCAAAGTGTAGAATACAGAATACTTACTATTTGGGCGTTTGATGTTTCGGCAGAACCTGCTACCACATCGGCACTTGAATGCCTTCACAGGGTGTTCTTCATCATCAAAATCAATACCATAATCCTGCACAGATATCAGAAAACCTAGCTTTATTCACATGTAATTATTCCATTCATGTGTGAACATATTCTTCTCAAGGCTTTTCGTGTTCTCAAATGAACTTTATCCTCCATATTATTATAAAACTACGATAAATGTATAGTTTTTGTGATAACCATACTGAAGGTATAAACTTAAAGTTGGCAAAATAGGTGGGGCTAGTATCATGTCAAAATGAATATTTGTGGCACCATGGTACATATAAAAACAGGTTGGTTTGACCCACACAACTTCTATGCAAAAAAATGATATCTTGATATAAATAATTTGAGATATCCTTGGTCACAACTTAGCAAGGATGTCAATGGAAGTATAAACTCGTCCCGCCCTCCTCAAACCCTACAAGTAGCCTTGCTACGACTACGATATGAGTGGGATTTTGCGACGTATGTTTGCTTGTTTCCTCGTCACAACTCACAAAAATCACAAGATTTCAAATAATATCAAACTTTCAAATTAAATGATTCACTATGCATAAAAAAATGTAAATTATATAAAAAAAATCATCAACTTTCATTTTAACTCACCCATGTTAACTCTTCAAGTGCTTTCACCTTTCTTGTAGTGAAGAAGGCAAGCTGCACATAGGGACAAAAAATGCTATAAAAACATTCACAAATAAATTATATTCATCAAGAAGTGTAGAGAGTTGCATACATGATAGTAGTGATGATCAGGATTCTCTATTTCTACTGGAATCTCAACCAAAGTCGAGTCAAAACACCTACAGAAAGAATATAATATATAAAATAAAATAAAAAAATGAGATACTAATTAGAAATATAAACAAGACTGTCTTAAATCAACATGTACCATTTTACCTATGATTAATGAATCTAGCCACATTTCCATAATAAGTGGCATCCAAACAAAGGGCTTCTTCATCTTTTAATTCACTCTCTGCACCCCAATCAGCATCAAGCAGTACTGGATAAGCATGCTCATCTTTGTTTGAACTTTTTGAAACTCGTTCAAACAATTCTGCATTCGTCAACACTTCTCCCACATATTCGCAAACAAATGCACCTTTAGGCAAGTCCTCAAGGGTACGCAAGCCCCACCCTTTTCCTCCTGGTGTCATGAACACCTAGGAGGGAAGCAATACCAAAAAAAAAGTTATAGACATTATGCTAAAAGAATGGATGCATTTAAGGGTGGCTGATTCAACCTGTTAATCAAAAGAACTGGGAGAATAGGTTACATTTTAGCTATAAAAGAGAAACAGGTCCAGTGACTTAAATGGGTTGAACAGATTGAAACCCATCCAAAGCTTATTTTTATTACAAAATATAAAAGCAATTTTTATAAAATTATATAACTAGCATACAAAATATTTGACACACTGATAATAATAAAGAAATAGGCAAAAAAATGATTCAGGTCAACCCCACATGACCTGTTTAGAACACATGCTTGTTTCCAATCGTTACCCAACCCATCCAATTTTCCATCTTTAGTTACAAACATATTTCTCAGCCCCAACCCAACCTGAAACAAAAATCAATAATGAAAGGAGTGATAAGATCAAGTACATTTTGCAACATACATCTTATAGATATTATGCTAAAAAAGAACATAAGCAGAAGCCTTCAACAGTGGCCATTTCAACCCACTTATAAATTGGTCGATTTGGGTTATGTTTTATCTCGAACAAGTGAAACATGTAAACCAAATTAATCAGCTAAAAGGGTTATGGGTCAAATGGGTTGAAAGGGTAATAAGACAGATCAAAAATCACACAAAGTGTACATAAAACCTAGTAAACTAATTTCTACAGGAAAACCTTATAACTGAAATATTATTTAAAACACTAATTATTAGCAGGAATAGACCAAAAAAACTGACAATCCAACCCAACTTGTTTCTAAAAAGTATTCACTTGACCATTACCCAACCCTTCAGGCCCACCCAGCTTGCCACCTCTAGCTAAGAACAGGTTTCTCCACCCAACCCAAAACAAGGATCCATTAATCAAAGCAGTGATTACAAGATCAAGTATTACTTCAATTATAATAAATAATACTTTACCTGCAATTTACGTTGAATACCACGTTGTACTACTCGATTGCCACACTGTTTATTACAGCCACACTTCAACCAACATTCCTTAATAAAACTCCTAACTGAATGCCCTTTGCATGACTCAACAATTTCCTCATTTTTAGATCTTTCTAGAGGACATTCCTTGCAATAAAACAAACAATGTTTTTGCGGGTCCCGATTCATTTTTATACACTCATCTACAAGCTCCTCTTTAACAAGACCCTCTTTTGTGTATGCGAATTCACCTCCGGATTGCAGCGCACAAGCACAAGCAGTTGCTGATGTCAAACAATCCCCAAAACAAGTAGAACAACAATTGTCATCCCCAATTCGAGCAAGTGAAAAGTTAATATAAGCATTTTGGAAGACCGCATTTCCAGGAATGTAATGAAATGCCGGAGGACACTCTGTGTTGACTTCGTTGACCAACGATATTATCACTGATTCTTGTCCTTTAGCTATATCATTAATATCATGAAGAGACCTTATGCCATCAGCAGTTAACTGATTATTGGCACATCCACCAAACTTTGTGGCTCGGTATCCTGAAACCATTTTCACAAGCATCCTCAGCTTCATTACCTACACAACCACTGGTGGTAGGCACCGAGCCATTATTTGCAGTATCAGCTGCAACTTTCGTCAACACCTCAGCGGGTGGTATAATATCAGGTTCAGGCTCAATATCCAAAAGGGAATCACACATATTTTTCATGAGTTTCTTCACGGAGAAATTTGGGTCCAAGGCTTTGTAAGATTTTAGACACCTATCTTCCATTCTTTTTAATAAAGTATCAACATTTGTGATGGATATATTAGGGTTTTGGGTGGAGTTGCAGGTTAAAGAAATCTTGATCTCCCCATATGATGAGGATGCAATATCTATTGTTGCAGTTGATTCATCTGGAACCACTGCAAGTTCATGTCCACTTATTTCATTTGATGAAGCTGGAATATTGCTGACTGAATCTTTATTAGGTTCTGTGGACAAGTTTTCAGTTGAAGAATCTCCATTTATCATTGGTTCTGTTAAGTTTCAAGAAAACAAATACCTACGTAAATACTAAAGAAACTGTGTAATACATAAAAACATGCTAAACTATAAGTTTTTTTAAATTCATGCTCACTTCAGACCAATTAAGAAATCAATAACTATTAGCACATAAGCTAGTAGACCAATCAGTTAAAAGCGTTAACATAATGAATTAGCCAGCATGATCATAGACATTGCTGAGATCATACTATCATAGTAACACATCATACATACATGTTACCAGGTTGCCAGTTTTTGACCCATTTAGTTAGAAACTTAAAATGGGTCAAGATAATATTGAAAAACAACGTAGATAAAATGGAAAAAAGATCAAAAGTTGTCCAAAAGTGTGTGTAATGCATTAAACCCATTCTGATCTGTTACCCAACCGTCCCAATCCAGCCATTTTGACACCACTAACCTCACACTAACAAGTCAGGCAGTCAGCAAAAAGAAATAAGAAGTACCCGGCCTCATCACTGAAAGAGGTACTGGAAGAGGTGGTGTATCATCTGTAAGGGGCTCGTCTTTGGGCTTTATTAATGGAAGAGCAACTTGTTTGGATTTTGGCTCCTTAATCCGCACACCATGGGATGGCCTATCAGAAAGCGATCTCAACTCTTGAGAACCTGTTTGAGGTGGCATCGGTTCTTTCCCTTTGCTTCTAAGATGCCTTAAACGTAAACTCGAATCAGACCCAGATACATGTGTGGCATCTGGTGGAGTGTCGGCTAAAACAGGCTGTTTCCCCTTGTTTCTAGCTTGTGGTTGGGGTGAAGCTGAAACAGGCTCCCCTGTTGCATTTTGAGCCCGTGACTGAGATTTGGGTATAGCAATAGGTAGATCATCAATTTCCAATTTTGGTTTTTTCAGTGGTGTTCCATGTGAATTGGGGGTTGAGGTGGTGCAAGATGATCCATCTTGGTGCCTTAGCCTTAACCGCTTTAATGGGCGTTCTGGTTCTTCTGGAATTGTGTTTCTTCTTCAATAACCTTCATTCTCTGCAGATTAAGAATGGTGACAAAAAAAAAATCAGAAGCAATTAAGCATATATCAAGGTCATTACAATCATGAATTGATGAAAGTACATACTTCAGCTTGCTCAAGTTTCTTTTTCTGTTCTGATGCCTGAAAGATGTCAGCAATCAGAAAGAAAGGAATGCAATGTTAGATGTGCATGTCAGAAGCTAAAGGTGTCATTCAGACCCATTTACTTACAAATAGATAGATATGAGATGTGTTATCTCAAATGGATTAAACAGACCGAATCAAAACATCTGGCTAAGAAAGATGTTATATTTAATGAGTTATGACATTAGTACAAATTCTACTTATAACACTAACAACTCCTAAATTGTTTTTGTTCAAAAATTTAGAATATTATTGTGATAATATTATCTTGTACTCACCGTAAACACATTCATTTTTCATATAAATTTTAACAGTGGACAAAATATGGGTGAGCCGGTGAGAATCAACTCAACCTGAACTGTCTTTTACGTGTCATCCAACCTGTACAAACTGCCAATTTCACAACCTCTACAACAAACACAAGGGCAACAAAATCAGTTTGGCATGGGTAATATCTACTTACTTCAGCTTCAACATTATCATGCATTTTCTTCTGTTCTGCTGCCTAAAATATAATACCAGTCAGTGATATGCATAACAGAGATGCTTAAAAAATATATAATGGTACCAAAAATGCTGCTGATGCAAAAAAGAAAGAAAAAACACATAGCATACCTCCGCCTCCTCGCTGTCAAATATAGCATCTGCAAGCGCTCTATAATTTTCTGTTTCGATAAGTTCCCAGTTTTTATCATAGATTTTTAAGAGATTCTTTAAAACTGGTTTTGTTTTCTCTTCTGGGATCCCAAGCTCCCTCATCGCACGAAAAGCTTTTGCAACCCTTGGATTGGGAGCCATTATCAAATTAGCAGGGTTTTGTACAGCAAGCTCAGATTATCTTATTACACCTGTAAAAATGCATTACACTTGTGAGGAGCAGGGTAATCAAAAAAAATTGTAGAGCAAGAAAATACAGCCAACTACAGTATAATTTAGCCATACAAACACCACAAACTATAAACCATTCAACATATGAAAATTCGACATAACTCCCTTATGCAACTAGTACTACACTGGATGGACTTACTAGATTACAACTTCGTCACTGTTATCATGGTATGAACCATCACATTTATTATAGCATATATTCTTAGATTCCTAGTGAAATCAACTATTCAATATATATCTCCATGTTATAAACAATCCAAACCTATTAAGGCACTCTTTATCAACATATTATTAAAATGAGCATCTAATTTACCTCTATTATACAATCCCTTAGTTCCAAGAGGTATCCTTAGTAACACTCCCCTTACTAACTAAATCCCCTTGTAGATTAATTTAGCCCCACCCATAAAGCTGAAGCTTCAAGAAAACAAAATCATAAAAGTAAGAATCAGCTGAACTTGACAGTTCGACAGACTTTAACAAGCATGCAACACATCTTGCTCGTCAAACTCAAACCACAAGTTTCCAAATAATAACAACAAAAACATACACTTTTAGTATCGTCTCCTACATATCAACGAAGCTAACTTGATCTTCAAACAGATCCACATTACTCAAGAGTGAGACTTTCAGGAACAAAAAAGACAAAGGACCAATTTGTATGCTAGTACAAATTCACAACCTAGTGTTTGCCACAAACACATTAAACCTAATTTAAACCCCAAAACCCTCAAATCACCCAAAAACTCAAACCCCTAGCTCCGATGATACAAAAACAAACTCCAATCAAACAATGTACAAAGCGATTACACCAAAACACGCAGCAATAACCGATTATCGCACAAACAAGTACGATTAGCCATAAAACTTGGCGAAAAGAGCGTCGAAACCGCTGAAAACAAAGGAGAAACGATCACTGTTGGAATTGAAGAGTAATTTTGCTCGTGTTTCGTTACCAGTGGCGTTGTTGATGAATTTGCAGAGAGAGAAGAGTGTGTGAGTGTTGTTGTAGTAGGGCACCGACTGAATGGACTTATGGTGTAGGGCATGATGAAAGCCCCGTTAAAAGTTTGCCTGAAAGAGTAGTGCTAGTGTTTACACTTTAGACCCTAACTTATCTTGGGGTTTGCAAATAGCATAGTACAAGGAGGTTTGGTTTTAAGAGTTTGTTTGTAATAATTTTAATGGTTCAAATGTCTTAATAATTTAATATTTGATGGTTTAAATTGTTTGTTTCGTGAGTAAATGTTTGAATGGTTTATGTATTTGTTTTTGAATGGTTAAGTATTATACTAATGTTGAATGGTTAAAATGTTTTATGTTGAATGGTTAAAACCTCTTATCTGAATTGGTCAGACGTTATTCTTTGAATAGTTAAGCGATATATTAGTTCTTAATGGTTCGGAACTTTTAATAGTTAAGCATTTAATGGTTCAAACTTCTTATTGATTTAGTATTTAATCATTCAAAAATTGTTAAACAACACATAAGTGATGTTTCTAGATTCAGATCGGATAACGCACTAGTCATTTACTTGATTCGCTATTCTTACCGGTCAAATTGATTGGACCGGTTTTAAGAAACAAGAATCACCTTAAATAACATAAATGTACAACTATTATATATATCTGATTTATAAAAAAATGTAAAAATAAATATGTATTGAAACAGATTTGTATTTTTTTACTAAATATAAAGACATAAATACATAAAATACAGATTTTAAAATATTATAATAATCTAAAATACAAGAATTTAAAGAGAAGAAAAATAAAAGAAAATAATAGAACATTGCAGGATCGTTGAAGGGTGAAGAGTTACAACACAACAACACAAGAGGAGATAAACTAAACTTAGATCAAACAGTAAACTGGATTAACCAAGTGGTGACACTAAGAACACAAGTAATATATGAGACAGAACACAAGAACGCAAGTGTTTGGTTTTCAAAAATGCAGTATATTGTCTTCTCTATGTTCTATTACAAGTGTTACAAAGCATATTCGAAAGATACAAGAACATGAGATACTTATACAACATCCTACAGCCGGCTATACTTTGAAAGCCATCTGGATACAATTGACTAGACACACACAAAATCAATTGTAGAGTCAAAAGGCAGATTGCCTTTTGACTAGTGACTATGACATGCCATAGCTCACATCCTTATCGATTACAAAAAGGATAAAGTACATAAAGTAGAAAGTTACAGACTCAAGACCTCAATATACAGTTACCAAAAGCATGGACCTTTTCACCAAACCATGTTAGTTGGTGACTTGCAGAGTTGCAGCGGAAAGGTGTCCAGCTTTATGGAACAGTACATCAGATAAAGCATGTTACTAAAAGTCTTCGGAAGAAATCTGTCTTCATGAACTTGAAGCTTCGGAAGACGTTGTCTCTGAGGCTTCGTAAGACTTCATCTTTGGCTTCAGAAGATGTTGGTCTTGGCTTCGGAAGATTTCACACTTAGAGTATTTCTGTTGCACATGTGAAACTTCCGAAGCATTCCACTTCAATGCACTTGTGCAGCATGCAGGAAAGACTAAAGATGTTTAGGTTGCATCAGCCTCTTCATTAATCTCTACAAACTCCCCCTAGGTTGATGCTACCAAAACATTTAGAAAACTTCATATATTAACAGTCCTTATTAGGATGATCACCATTCCTTTCTTCATAAGATGATCAGGATCCTTCAGGCTGTCAAAGTGTCTTCTCATGTCAAAGAGATCATGCAGAGGCAACTGAAACATATCTTGCCATGTATAGATGTCTTCAATTCCTTCATCTCTAATAACATGCCACCTTTCTGGATTTGTGGTGTATGTCCAAGACAAGATGGGTCTTCCTGATGTTAGAGGAGCTACTGAAGTTGGAGTTGATTGAGCTTCCTCTGACTGCACATCCTCAGGCTGTTCTGATTCATCCTGAGGTTCAGAAGAGGATTCAGGCTTCTTCTTCTTCTTCTTAGACTTTGGTTTAGAAGCCATCCTTTTCCTTTTTTTTCTAAATTTTAACTAAGAAGACTGGCCTGCAGTACCAGATTGATCTTCACTATCTTTCTCAGTTGGGACTTCCTCTCTCTCAGGTTCAAATGGAGAAGGAGGTTGACCCTGTTGTGGATCAGAAGATGAAGCTTGCTGAGCATTAGCAGGAGGTCCAGGTTGTGTTGTGTCTGTTTGTTCAACCTTAACCTCCACTTAAGGTGGGACCTGACTTGGAGTGGAGTGTAAGTCAGTGAGCTCTCCACTCTTAATCTTCTGCTTGATTACCCTGATATGCTCATCCATAGTGGATAGAGACATGGGTCCAAGTCTCCTTCCGGAAAATCCATACAGCTTCAAGAAGCTCATCATCCTCTGCCTATCAGCATACTTCTTCATGCTCTTTTGGATGATGGCTCTTGACTTTACAGCTTCTTCCCTCAGCTTCTTCTTTGTTGTCTTTCTTTCCTTGACTAACTCAAGCTCGAGTTGTTTTAAGTACTCAAACTCAATATAGTCATAAGGTAAGGAAAGAAGTGCATCTGCCTGATAAAGGCCTGTGGCACTCAGGTAGTTAATCATCTTGATTCTGTCTTCTTCCTTATCTACCTGAGGTTCTTGTTGAACCACATCCTCTTGTTCAGGACTTTCTTGAACTGGTGAGAGGGTAGGCATACCTTTGTACAGTCTTTTTCTTCTTCTCTCTTCTTTGACTTGTACTAGGAGTTCTGCATCTTCTGCCTCCTTCTTCTCTCTTGACCTTTCCAAATCAACCAGCTCATTCAATTCATCCAAGGGGAGAGAAATGATATTATCTATGTCATAGTTCCTAATCTGCAGATAGTTTATCCTGACTGCCCTTAACTCATCATTCTGAGTATCTGGTCTGGGGGCAGCCCTGATTGCAGACTCCATGAGTCTTGGAGACTCAATAAAGGAACTTTCTCCCCTTAGCCTTCTTTTTCTCTCTCTTTCTTCCTCCTCAATCTCCTCAGATGTCATCTTTCTTTTCCCTTTGTCACTCTCAGACCTTTGTGACTCAGGGTGGAGAGAGCTTTGGCCTTCATTGCTCGTTGCAGCATCTGAGCTCAGGCCAGAGAGAGGTTGAAAAGCACCTTCACCAGCAGGCGTCTCAGAAGAAATATGGATCTCTGCAGCAGTTGGAGATGATAAGACAGGGCTCTCAGGTTCTGTCACTGGGCCTTCAGTCAAGGTTTTCCCTATGAAGCTAATCTTAGGGTCTGCCTCAACATCCAGTTGACCGATGACATTACCTGATTGCCTTAGTCTCCTTCTTAGGCTGAACTATGCAATGATCCTGTCTTGGATTCTTCTAGCCAGTCTGTCAGCTTGTCTTGATTGGCTTGGGTTGACAAGTGACATGTTGACTAGATCCAGACCTTCGTAGTAGTCCAAGTTCTGAAAATTAAAGACTTATTGCTGTCCTTGAACTCTTATGATAATGAGGTCTTTCCTGTTGTGTCATACCTCCACCCAATAATGTGATTGAAGGATGAGGAAGGTGACATAGCCCTTGGTATCCCATCCTCAAACAGACTTTGTATGAAGGAGTCTGTGTAGTCCACATCAATGTGAACTAGAGGAGGTTGCTGAGAATGCACAGTTGCAAGTGAGGATGGTGAGTCCTCAATGTCCATTCTCTCGGAGGAACCCCCAGGTTCTGTGGCTGGAATGACTTTCTCCCCCTTTTTGGTAGCATCACCCACTTGCAGAGGTGAGCTGGAGGATAGGTCAATCACATCCATAGGTTCTTGTGTTCCTGGTTGAGCTCTCCTTAAGGGTCTCCCAGCTAGTTTTTCCTTAAGATATGAAACCTCAAGATGCTGATCATTGATCCTGTTTTGTAAGGTAGTCACCTGAGATTCAAGGTGACTGACCTTTAAGACTAGGTAAGTGCGTGTTTTAGACAGTTTTTGCACTTTTAGTCTCAGATCCCCCTCATCTTCATCAGAAGAATCACTGGGGGTGGAGAAGATTGGACCAGAGTCCTTTCTCTCATGACCAGTTTTAAGTTCTTGGCTACTGGATTCCTCTGCTCACTGGCAGTCTCAATGAGATGTCAGTGGGCTGAGTTGCCATGGTTGAGGTCTTAATGATGTAATCACTTTTAGAAGTGAGAGCCTCTTCCATATGGACATCCTGAACAGGTTAAGTAGTGTCCACCTCAGTGTAGGTGACTGATGTGGGATAGATGTAGGAGACTCAGTAGTACCATCTCTCTTGAGTAGAGGGAAAGAAGAGATATTCATTATACTCACTGAAACCTATATCTTCATCAGTATAGAAGTCAAGGTTGGGAATGGGTGGTTAAGATCTATAGGCTGGGGATGGTAACTATCCCCTGAAGGTTGATCACTTGAGTGTTGAGACTCAGAGTGATGACTTAAGGCAGTAGGGCTAATGAGCTCATCAGGCTGAGCATGAGGAACCTCAGCACTGATTCTTAAAGAGATGGGAGTGGTCTGCTCCTCAGGAGAAATAGGAGCTCTAGTGTCCACTTCTTTCTGTATGGGTGAGTGTATGGGGACCTCCACAGACTGAATAGTCTAAGCAGGGGTTCGTTTATTTTCTTGGTAGGTGAGATGATGAGGTTGTGTGGGTGGTTGGGAAGTAGCAGGTGTGGGTTCAACACTAGCTTGTGCTGCTAGGTTGTCACCTTGAGCAATGAGCTCTAACATTTTTGGGACTAGGGTTGTTTCTACCCCAGAGAATCCAACAGTAGACTTTTTAATATTTTAAAGATGCGGGCTTCATCCGTCCCAATTTAAGAATGTTACCTGTTTCCCTTAACTATAAGCCCAGTTCACAGTTAAGAATGTACCGGACATATCTAGGAAACATGTAATATTCTAAGGAGTCTAAATTAACAAGCAAATTTGTATAAGCAAACTGAGAGTACCTGAATTTGACCCCTTGAACCATTCCATGGACTATGAAGGAGAGATCTTCAGGAATTTTGTCCCATCCACCATGCTTGTTTGATAAGCTGTGGATGACCACATAAAGTAGGAATCTCCATTGGGATGAGACCTTCCCTTTCTTGAAGGTCTTTACAGAGAAATCTCCCTCATACCCCATCTGCTCAAAGGAATGATTAAAAGCTTCCTTTGGAAAGAACACCTCACATTCTTCATCATCCAGCTGAAGATGTCTGTTGATGATGGCTGGAGTGATGAAGATTGTTCTCCCCTGCACTGTGGCAGACAGTGCCTTCTCCCCATCCATAATGATCTCTTGGCAGGTCTTCTAGAATTCAAGCAACTGATCCTCATAGAGTGGATCAATAGTGAAGGAGGTGAAGTAGTTCGACAGAGACAAGAAACGACAAACCTCTGAGAAATGAGGATCTTTCTCAAAGCATAACAGAGCAACTTGATTGTGTTGTCTGTGTAGCTGCATGGTAAAGTTGGGATCATTTCTATGAGCAAGGTTGGCCATTTTGAAGTAACTTAAGGACGAAGGAAGAAGAAAGAAAGAAATTTCAGAGAGAAATTTGGGTTTTTAGGTTTGGAGGAAGAGAACAGATGATAGAAAGGGGGAAAACCGTTGGGTTATATGTGAGAGGGATTTCAGATAAAGTTTAATGAAAGAGGATAAACTTTGAAATCCGGATGTCGGTCCCACCTCTGAAAAAGTAGTTTACTTTTTGCTCAAAAAGTAGTTTTCTTGGAAGTCAAAAAGCTTCCGAAGGTTAATAATCTTCGAAAGTTTTAATTAAAAAGCTTCGAAGCTAAAATGACTTCGGAAGAATTTCCTGAGAGATTTGAAAATTTGCTTCGGAAGAAAAAATTGAAGCTTGAGTGCTTTGTGTGTAAACAGACAAAGCTTTCGAGAGTTAATTTTGCTTCGTAAGTAAATGGTCCTTAAAATGAGTAAGTGTCTGAGACAAATATTTAAGCTTCGGAAGATAAATTTGAGAACTCTTCCGAAGGTAAACTTCTTAGACAGTTATTTAATTTGAAGGCATGATTTACTTCCGAAGTTAAAACATAACTTTCGAAGTTTCAGAAATTTCAAAGATCTAAGAAAAGTCTTCAAAAGTGAATTTTCATCCAAAGAAAACATGAGCTTATGAAAGTGATGAACTAGACAACTTAGGACACACATATTTTAAGAAATAATATGAATTAGTTTTAAGAAAAGCTTACTCAAGGTTTATCATCCCAATAGTTGATATAAGATATTTAAATCTCTGTTCATCAAAAGCCTTTGTAAACAGATCAGCATATTATTCATTTGTGTGAACCTTGACTAGTTTAATTAATCCTTTTTCATAGTTATCTCTTATTAAATGATACCTGATATTGATGTGCTTTGTCCTTGAGTGTTGCACAGGTTTCTTTGTGATTGAGATAACACTGTTGTTGTCTATGTGAATGGGAGTCTCCTTGAAGTTTAATCCATAGTCCAGCATCTGATTTTGAATCCAAAGTACTTGAGCACAACAGCTTGTAGCAGCAATGTATTCAGCTTCAGCAGTTGATGCAGAGACATAGGATTGTTTCTTGCATTGCCATGAGACAACCCTTCCACCAAGAAATTGACATCCCCCAGATGTAGACTTTGCAGTAATGTTGCAACCACCATAATCACTATCTGTATAGGCATACAGATGGAAGTAAGAATTCTTGGGATACCATAGTCCAAGTGTTGATGCACCCTTAAGGTATCTTAGAATCCTCTTGACAGTGATAAGGTGAGACATCTTAGGGTTGGCTTGATATCTTGCACAAATACATGTAGCAAACATGATATCAGGCCTGCTAGCAGTAAGATACATAAGAGACCCAATCATAGCCTGTATAAATGCTCATCTACACACTCCCCTCAAGATCAGGACCAAGAGAGTGGTTTCTGGCTATGGGTGTCTTAGCAATCTTACAATCAGTCATATTAAACCTCTGAGTATGTCCTGAACATACTTTGACTGACTTATGAAGATGCCATCTTCAACTTGCTTCACTTGAATTCCCAGAAAGAAATTGAGTTCCCCCATGGCACTCATTTCAAATCTGTCTTTCGTCAGCTTCTCAAAGTCTTTGCAGAGCTTTGGATTAGTTGAACCAAAGATGATGTCATCTACATATACTTGAACTAGCAATATGTCTTTCCCTTGTCCTTTGATGAAGAGAGTTCCATCTATAGTATCCCTCCTGTATCCATATTTACAGAGATACTCAAACAGTGTCTCATACCACTTCCTGGGTGCCTGATGCAGCCCATAGAGAGCTTGACATGATCAGGATGATCAGGATCTACAAAACCAAGTGGCTGTTTGACATAAACCTCTCATCTATCACTCCATACAAAAAGTCACACTTCACATCAAGTTGAAAAACCTTGAAGTTCTTAGATGCAGCAAATGCCAGGAATATCCTAACAACTTCTAATCTTGCCACTGGAGCAAAGACATCAGTGTAGTCAATCCCTTCTTCTTGTGTGTATCCTTGAACAACCAGTCTAGCTTTGTTCTTGATGATGATGCCTCTATCGTCTATCTTGTTCCTAAACACCCATTTGGTTCCAATGGTAGTCTTCCCAGAAGGAAGAGGACAAAGGTTCCAAACTTTCTGCCTTTTGAATTGAAGCAGCTCTTGTTGCATAGCTTCAACCCAACTTCCATCCTTTAGAGCTTCATCAACTTTCTTGGGCTCTATCTGGGATAGAAAACAAGAGTGAAGACAAACATTTGCTTCATGGGTTGTCCTCTTGTCTTTACCCCTGAGATAACATCTCCAATGATGTTTGTGGTAGGGTGAGACTTGTGGATCCTAAGTTGAGGGATCACAACAAGTTGTTGAGAAAGATCTAAATTTGAGAAATTTAGATCTGGCATAGATGTTTCTCCCACCACATCAGCATACTTTTCAAGTGAAACTTGATCTGTGTGACATCATTGATGTTCTCATCCACAGTGTGGTTAGTGGCATCAAGAAATTCTTGGTCACTATCACCATCACCATCACCATTGTTGTCTTCCATAATTGAGGTGTTCTTATCTGGTTGTAGAGCCTCTGAGCTGGAATTTGAAGGCATACCAGATGTATCAGCTGAAATTGTCATTGTAGGGCTGATAGAAACCTCATTTGCAGAAGTGGTTCCAACTGGAGCTGAAGATATGTGTCTTGAAGATCTTCCTAGCTCAATATGGATCAGGATCATCTGCATTCAAATTTTCTGCAGATCCTGAAATATTCTCACAAGATTTGTTAAAACAGTTGATAACCAAATCAAGATCAAACAGCCAATCCGGACCAGAATAGTAACACAAGGTGTGTGTTCATTGAAAGTCACATTGGTTGACTCCTCAACAATTCTAGTTCTGAGATTGTATACTCTATAAGCCTTAGCTTGGGAAGAGTATCCAATTAAGTGTCCATCATTTGATTTCTCAACAAACTTGGCAATTTGATCTTTGGTATTCAAGATGGTGCAAGGACATCCAAATGACCTGAGAAAACCAATGAAAGGTCTCCTCTTGTGCCAAAGTTCATAAGGAGTCTTGCCATGAGTCTTAACTACTAAAATTCTATTCTGCACATAGCAGGCAATGTTGACTGCCTCTGCCCAGAAGGTGATGGGCAGTTTAGAGTCAGACAACATGGTTCTTGCAGCTTCAATCAGTGTCCTGTTTCTCCTCTCAGCAACACCGTTTTGTTGAGGAGTCCTGGGAGCACTAAATTGTCTTGTAATACCCTTTTCATCACAGAATGTGTTAAGGATATGGTTCTTAAATTCGGTTCCTTGATCACATCTTATGATCTTGACCTTGTGATCAGATTGATTCTCAATCTTTAAGATGAAATTCTTCAGAATCTCAGGAGTCTCATCCTTAGTTCTAAGGAAGAAAACCCAAGTGAATCTTGTAAAGTCATCTGTGATCACTAGATAGTATAAGGTCCTTCCTAAACTCATTACACTGGTAGGGACAAAGAGATCCATATGTAACAAGTGTAAGGGAGTAGTGATTGAGTTCTTTTCCTTAGGCTTGTGAGATACCTTATGTTGCTTCCATTTCAGGCATGCAACACAGTGGTCATCACTTGTAAACTCTTTCTTTGGCATTCCAGTTACCAATTCATGCTTAATTAACTTATTCATATTCTTAAAGTTTACATGGCACATTCTTTTATGCCATAGGAAAGACTCATCACTATTGGCTTTAGACAGAAAGCATGAAACTTCTCCAGAGGGAGAGGTTTCTTGCAAATCCATCTTGTACATGTTCCTTTCCTGGGGGCTAAGCAGGATATGCTCATGAGGAATGACCACACCAGGCTTAAGAACAATGCACTCATGCTCAGTAAAGAGCATGTTATGACTCTGATCACAAAATTGAGATACACTCAGAAGATTGTATCCAAGCTCCTTTACAAACTTTACCTTTTTCTATGCTAAGCTTACCATTTGTGACCTTGCCCCTACCATAAATGTAACCACCTTCATCTCCTCCAAAAGCAACAGGTCCTCCATCAATCCTTTCAAAGTTCTGGAGTAGTGACCTATTACCAGTCATGTGCCTGGAGCAGCCACTATCTATGATCCAGACATTTCTGTCTGTCTTTAGCTGTCCCTGCACAAAAGACAATGATTAGTTACATCTGGAAACCCAAGCCTTGCTTGTCTTGGGCTCATTTGAAGAAAGTAATTTAACAGTAATAGATCTTATGGTTGTACTAGAGGATCTTGAGCTGTTTTTGATGGAGAAATCTCAGTCACTTGGTCTTTCTTAGACGTCCACACCACCTTTGGAGTCTTGGACTTGACCTTCAGAACTTTAGAAGCTTTTGAGCTTCAGAAGTTTTGATGACTGAACCTTCGGAAGATTCTGCAAACACTACAGCAGACTCAGTGCTTCGGAAGAACTCCTTTCTTCCGACCAAATATTCTTCCGAAGAGAATTTTCCACTTCCCTTTTGTTAGATTTGGAACTTCCGAAGGAAATTGGTTTTCCTTCCGAAGCTTGAATCTTCTTAGAACTCTTTGAAGCCTTTGTTTTGGCCATATGGACAGTACCTTTAGGATTGAAGGGACAATCCTTTGCAATGTGAGTGGTGTTGTCACACATAACACAATTCATCTTCTTTTTCACAAGAGCCTTGTCTTGAGAGTAAGACTGTCTTTGGTCACTTCCCTTCTCCACCTTCATCTTTGTAGATGCTAAGACAGTCCTCTTGGGCTGAGAACTGTGCTTGGAGTTTGATGGACCAGGCTGTGCAGCAGTGGTACACAGCAGATCAGTCTTCTTCTTGCTGCTGAGATGAGTTGAGCAAGAACCAGAACTCTTAGCAGAGTTTTGGTTGATGTCTTCAGTCCCTACCACTTTAAACCTGCAGAAATAAAAACTTGTTTCTACTTAGAGTCGAAAGTAGCATTGATCTCTTGAGCCTTCCTTGCCTTTCTTTTGCTCTTTCTGATCAAGTTCTTTCTCATGGACTTGGTCATCATAGTCTTCACTTTCTCCTCAGAAGGATGTGGCCCTTCTTGGAATCCTCCTCTTCACTCTTTGTAGAGGGATTCTTCACTATCTCTTCTTCATCCTCCTCACTCATAGGATCTATGAGAGGAAGCTTATCTTCATAAGTTCCACACCTAGGAGATCTTACTGACAGATGTGTTGTGGAGGAGCTATCTCATTGGATCCCAGTCCCTGTGTTTGATAGCACACTTTGTTGTGCAAGGATGAGGATATCATGTTCTTGAAGGTCTCTTCTTCAAGAACACTCTTTTCTGCCATGGTTTTGCTGATCACAAGCTCAGCCTGACACTGAGTTAACTTGGTTATGAGATCTTTAATTTGAGTCCTAAAATCTGTGTGTTCATGTTTTAGAACTGAAATGGTTTTCTCTAAGTCCTCTATTTTCAGCTTATAATCATTTTCAGACTTTATAAAAATAGATTTTAAAATGTTTAAGGACTCAATATCAGATCTCAGTTCCAAGTTATAGGACCTGTACCTGTTAACTTTAGCAATGCATTCAGGATTACAGAGATGTTCCAATACCTTGGCTTCATCATGATCTGCCATCAGTGCTTGGTTTGGAGAGGCATCTTCAACCTGAAAGCTCCAGTCAAAGCCTCCTTCTTCAACAACAACAACAGCTTGTTGTTTTGACTTCTCATCATGGAGAGCTTTGTCAGTGTAGTTTGGTCTGGATTGTGTTTGGCCACCATTTGTTCTAGGTGCCTTACACTCTCTGGCAAAGTGGCCCATCAGGTTACAGTTGTAACACTTGACTTTGCCTTTATCCAGTCCAAACTTTCCACTGGTTGCATTGCTTGGAAACTTCCTTCCAATCCTCTTGTAGAACTTCTTGGCTCTGTGAGTGAGAAGAGCCATCTGCTGGACTATTTCCATGTATTCCAAATCATCTGGATGGATACATTCCAGGTCTTCAAGAGTGAAAAGAGAGTTGCCATAGCTTCCATCAGAAGACACAAAAGCTTGAGAAGAGCTTGTCTCTTGGAATGGGCTTCCTTGAGTGTAGTTCTCCTTTGGTGTCTATGGGAAGGTGATGAAAGGACCCTTGGGTGAGTTGTCAGGGTAGTATAAGAGATGATGTTTGGGTTCTATGCTATCTCTTTCAACCACATGTAGGGCTGAACCCATTTGATTGTTGGAGTTTCCAGATGAACCTTGCATGTTCATCTCCATCTGGTATCCACTAAGAATCCCATATAACTCTGTCAGAGTAAGAGTTTTGATATTTTCAGTTCTCTTGATCACCACACAGTAGTGTGTCCACTGCCTAGGAAGTGAGGACATGAACTTCCTTACAATGTCTCTGTTTTCAAGAGAAACTCCTCCATCCACTAGGGTATCCACAATTTAACATACCTGAAGTACTGCTGAGTCATGATTTCACCTATTTTGAAGGTGAAGTTTTCAAACTGCTGCTTCAAGAGATCCTTCTTGTTTTCCTTGGCTTCAGAAGAACCCTCATACATCAGTTTTAGTGCATCCCACAGCTGCTTGGCTGTTTTGCACTTCTTGAAACCTCTGTACACAGAGTTTGGAAGGGCAGTTTGAAGAGCTGTCATGGCTTTTCTGTCTATCTCTACTCTCTTCCTATCTTCATCAAAGTAGTTAGACACATCTTTAGGGATCATACCAGCACCAGTAGCAGAAGGTGTGCTGGGTATGAAAGGTCCATTCTCAATAGACTCCCCATTCTTGAATCAAGAGACCTGATGAAACCTTCCATTCTTAAACACCAGGTGTCAAACTCATCAAGAGTGATCAGTGGGGACTTGTTCATGGTTCCAGTTTCCATATCAGTTTTGAAAATGGCTGCCATTTGAAAAGTTTAGTATTTGTGTGTGTGAGGGATCTAAAGATGGTAAGATCTTATATCAAGAGCCTGGAACGCTCTGATACCAAATGCAGGATCGTTGAAGGGTGAAGAGTTACAACACAACAACACAAAGAGGAGATAAACTAAACTTAGATCAAACAGTAAACTGGATTAACCAAGTGGTGACACTAAGAACACAAGTAATATATGAGACAGAACACAAGTGTTTGGTTTTCAAAAATGCAGTATATTGCCTTCTCTATGTTCTATTACAAGTTTTGCAAAGCATATTCGAAAGATACAAGAACATGAGATACTTATACAACATCCTACAGCCGGCTATACTTTGAAAGCCATCTGGATACAATTGACTAGACACACACAAAATCAATTGTAGAGTCAAAAGGCAGATTGCCTTTTGACTAGTGACTATGACATGCCATAGCTCACATCCTTATCGATTACAAAAAGGATAAAGTACATAAAGTAGAAAGTTACAGACTCAAGACCTCAATATACAGTTACCAAAAGCATGGACCTTTTCACCAAACCATGTTAGTTGGTGACTTGCAGAGTTGCAGCGGAAAGGTGTCCAGCTTTATGGAACAGTACATCAGATAAAGCATGTTACTAAAAGTCTTCGGAAGAAATCTGTCTTCATGAACTTGAAGCTTCGGAAGACGTTGTCTCTGAGGCTTCGTAAGACTTCATCTTTGGCTTCAGAAGATGTTGGTCTTGGCTTCGGAAGATTTCACACTTAGAGTATTTCTGTTGCACATGTGAAACTTCCGAAGCATTCCACTTCAATGCACTTGTGCAGCAGGCAGGAAAGACAAAAGATGTTTAGGTTGCATCAGCCTCTTCATTAATCTCTACAAACATGTCCGACCACACGGTGCCATTCACTGGTCCGATCGATAACTGATTGTTTTCACTTAAAGTTAAAACGGCCAATATAAGCATAATTGGGTCGGTTTTGGGTTCAACAGGTCCGACCAGACGTCTGGTCTAGTTCTAAAAAAGTGGTTATGTCACACCTCAACCTTGACGGCGGAATCGTCGATATGTGAGGGTTAAGATTGTTCACAACCACATAATGCTATTATTTATTCCAAAAATTATAACCATAAGTTTCAAATGTAAATTGCCACCATAAGTCTCAAATAAGAAATCAACATAATGTAATATGAAATAATTCAAGACAACTCATTTATTTAAATAGGTTCATTCCTAGATTGAATAAGCTTCAAAGAGGACAATCATACTTGCGCGTTTCCTGAAACATGTTAAAAATAAAATGTCAACATAATGTTGGTGAGATTTCTATAGTTTTCATACATAAATATATAAAAGATGGCAATTCATGTCATAAGTTAGTGAGCAAAGTAACTATGGATGTATGACAGATGTAACAATCAAACCTTGACAGTTTACTAGATTACACGTTTACAAGATTATACGATTAGCTAAGTGTACTTGGATTAACCAAGCAGGCTTGTCAAGCCCATAGATCTATGACGTCACCAGGCTAGCAATACTTAATGATTGCACAACAAACGAGTGAAATGTCCAAGTGTTTACAAGAATCAAACGAGTTTACAAGTGCAATAGTTATAAAATAATATGTTTCACCCCAAAGTATAAAAAATATAAAAAAAGGTTATAGAAATACTCACATGTTCAATAAATATATAATTGATGATTTGTAACATCCGGTTATTTTAAAAGACAAGACATGAAGAATAAAAGAAAGAAAAGCAATAAAGTCCAAGTGGAAGGACTAAAAGTGTCCAAAAGGACAAATCTTTCAAAAGTTGGTGTAAAGGTGGGCATGGCCGCCCACCCTCATTTCACATCATCATTTTCTTTGGTTTTAGAGGGAGAGAGCAGAGGAACTCTCGGCTGAAGAAAAAGAAGAAGAAGAGAAATCGGATTCAAGGTAAGAATTCGTGGGTTTTAAGTGTTTATGACAGGTTTTATCCTGGTTATATGCTTATGTGCTTATGTGTTTGTGTATGTGCTCGGGTGTGTGTGTTTGGTGTTGTTTTTAGGTGTTTGAACTCAATTGCAAGCGGGTTAGAAGGAAGAAACACCCAAGTTGCACAGGTGAGTTCTAGACCCCGGTTTTTACTTGTTTTAAACTATCTTTGGGGCTGAAAACGTATTAAAATGATTTTACAAAGTTTGTGTATGTTTACCCGTATGTATTATGCATGTTGGATGTTGATTCTTGAATGCTTATAGGTTATTCATGTTTAGAATAGCCCCCATTAAGCTTAGAACAGATGGGTTTGATGATTGGGTTGGAAAACATACTAGAAACATGTCACACAGAGGGTCCATGCGCCTAGATAAGGCTCATGCGTCTGAAAATGCCTTAGAAAGATTTAAGTGTAATCCATGCGCCTGAACAGTAGTCCATGCGCCTAAGATTACCTTAGAAATGTTTAAGTACAGCCCATGCACCTGAATAGTGGCCCATGCGCCTAGAAATATTAGTCGGACGACTAAGTGTAGGGCCATACGCCCCAATAGTGCCCATACGCCCAAGTGGCTCATGCACCTAAGTGTCCATGCATCCGAATAACCCGTACGCCTAAGTGTTCATACGCACGAATAGTGCTCATGCGCCTGAATAATTCATGCGCCTAAGTGATAAATGATTAAGTGTTGGTTGATGCGCCTATATAGTGATGAAGCGCCCAAACAGGGCTCATGCGCCCAAATAGTGCCAAAGCGCCTAAGCACTTAGAAATTTTTACAGAATTTTATGGGAGTCGGTGCTTTTAGGGTTTTGACCGAGAGTTGACTGGGCTTATTTATGATGATGTTTCATGCATGGCTATGATTGTTCCTTAATGTTATTATTGCTAATATTATTATTACTTATAGTATGTGACTTTACGTGGTATGTTTATTATCGTAACGTAAAGTATATCGTAATAATAAAGAGAAACAACAATAAAGAAAAGAAGAGGAACACTAATAAAAAATGTTAACAAGTCTTGCAAGCTTACAGGAGGTACACGACCATGTTGTCGTTAGCTCAACTGTGCTGCGGGTTAGCTACCCTATTATGCAAACAGGGCCAATCAATTGAGATTGGCAGGACCTTTGTAGCGTGTCCTGGATGATTGGATTGGCCTTGTACACAGGTTACAGAACCCTTTCGAGGGATATAGTTGACCTTTTCGAGGGATACAGTTGACCATTTCGGGGAATACAGTTGACCCTTTCGAGGGATATAGTTGACCCTTTCGAGTGATATAGATGGCCCATCACCCGTTTTCCATCGCGCATATAGTTGGGGTATTGCTTATTGGTCCATACAGAAAGTGAAAGATAAAGATAAAAGTTTACAGAACAGACAAGGCATACAGTAAAGAGAACGAACCGTATTTGTTCATATAGTTAATGCGTGCTCGCATATACAGTACAAAGTTGTATTTTACAAAAAAGAGTATTTTCATATACAACATATAGAAAGTATTTTATTACTTTTAAAACTAGAACTCACTCAGCAACGCTGACTTTTATACATTTTCAGTTAGCAGGTAAGTATTGTTGAGGATGGCACGAGGGTGAAGCCACTCGGCAGGGAAAGACTGGCATCCATTCGTATTTTATGTTGCTGTTGTTTTGTAATGCAATAAAACAATTCTTTTGTAATCAGTTAAACGAGGATGTATTGCTCAACAACAGTGGTTTAAATGAAATGAATGGTTTTTGATAAATTATTTCCGCTGCTTAAGTTTGTATAATTATAATGTTTAATGTTTTAACTGCTGTGATTGACCAACTGTGAGGTTGCCGGGAACGGGGGCTTACATGATTAATAAGAAATAATAGTCGTCGTTCCAACGAAAACAGTCATAAGGCGCCTAAATATATATATATTGACAAGATTTAAGTTTAATAATAGGATTAGTGATTTAACGAGAACCAGGGTTTTACGTGGAATTTGGAGCTTGTCAATTAATTATACTTAACAAATAGAAATCATTCATATGTTCTTGGAAAAATTATATATTTATAATTTATACAAGGATGTGAAAAGAAACACTTATAATAATATAAAGTTTGAATAAAATTTTATAACTAAAAGAAATAAATACTTTAAACAATATTAATTGAAAATAAACGTTTTGATCAATAATAATTTATTAATTATTATTTACAATCCATATTATTATAAATTATTCAAAACAATCTTTGTTAAAATGTTTTATTATCGAAAATATATTTATTTGAACTTAGAAATTACATAAAGTATTTGGTGGCTTTTAAAAATATTTGAAGTTTATAAAAATAACTTTTATATGTATTAAAATTTTCTGAAATTTGTATTAGGCTAAAAAGCCTTTAAAAACATTACATGAGGGTGCCCGGGTTCGAACCCGGGACCTCATGGTGGAAGGGGCAGCGTCTTAACCAGTGAACCAGGGTCGTAGCCTTGGTATCACTTGGTATTAAATACTTAAAACATAACAGAAGAAAAAAACCCCAAATTCCTATAAACCCTAAAGTGATTTGATCCAAAATTGATCATTGATTCAATCATTACAACCCGATTAACCTTAGGGCTTTTGATCCCTAGGGTATAATCGAGTATGTTGGTGTATTAAACTTACTTGATTACGAGCAAATCAGTATAATTACGCCCGATAATCTTTGGTCCTTTACGTGATGAACAAAGGGTATGAACTCGATGTTTATGTGATGTTTCAGAGAAATTGATGTTGCAGAGAGTTGAAAGGGGTCGAAATAAAGCTTTCCCCTATGTTTAATGGGTTCAATTTGTATGTTAAGGTACTGAATGGGTCTCGACTTTGATTCGATCGTTTCGGTTATGATTAAGGGATTAAATGAATGTTTAACTCGAATTAAATCTCACATTCAAGTTCGCAATGATTGTTAGAACGTTTTTAATCAATCAAACGACCCAATTCAACAGGTTTTGTGTTGATTCGGTTGTAACATTTCGGTTTCAAGTGTTCTTTTAATGGAACCACCAATTCGATTGAATTAATGACGGTTATGAGTTCGATTCATGTTCACGTTTGAATGAGAAGAGTTTAATTTGGTTGAACCGGTTAAATTTCGGTCGTTTACCCCTGGCTGGAGCTTGGCCGAAGGGTGGTTGGCGGGGGGGGGGGGGGGGGGGGGGGGGGGGGGAGGGATTTGGGTTGGTTTTTTAAATAATTACACAAATGGTCCCTCTATTTTGACTTCTTTTTATTTCATGCATAAACTTTCATTTAAAGTTTATAAAATAACAAAACAACCCATTACTTATTTAATTTTAAGCTTTAAACATTTTTAAGTTTAATAACTTTTATATATTATTTTTATTTATTATTTATTGTTACTACTATTAGTATTATTATTATTCTCATTAGTATTATTATTATCATTACTATTATTCTAGTGTTTATAACTAGTATAACATTAATGTCATAACTTGTTATATTATTACTATTATTTTTGTTATCATTACTATTATTATTATAATTTATTATTTTGTTAATACTATTATTATTAATATTATTATTATCATTATTATTATTAACTTAGAAATTTAAAATTAAACAAGGAATCAAACATGAATAGCCCAACAAGTTTCATAAATAGCATAAATAATCTTTGCAAGAACATAACACTTAACTTTTAACTAAAAAATACGAGATGTTACAGTCTCCCAAACTTAAAATAATTTCGTCCATAAATTAAGAATGAAACTACACGAACAAAAACGGATACTTTTTCCTCATGTGCTCCTCACATTCCCAAGTAAACTCAGCTCCATGCTTATTTTCCAACGAACCTTGACGATTGGGGTGTTCGTGGTTCTAGTCTTCTTCGTAATGTGATCCATGATCTCAACGGGTTTCTCTACAAAGTGTAGTGACTCATCGATCTGGATATTTTCCAATGGAACATGCAGACTTTCGTCAGCCAAGTATTTTCTCAAATTTGAGACGTGGAACACAGGATGAACTCCACTAAGGTCGGAAGGTAGTTTCAGTTTATAAGTCACTTTCCCAATCCTTTGCAGGATTTTGAAAGGTCCTACAAATCTCGGAGCCAGTTTACCATTCTTTCCAAAGCAAACAACACCTTTCCACGGTGAGTGTAACATCTTGTATTTTTTGATTAATTAAAAGTTAACGTCGTTTATTTTTGTAAGGACCATTGTTGCATATGTGAAACTTATGGGCCATTTATGTTTTTTTTAACTTTTAAGCCTTTAGTTTGAAACTTAATGTCACACCCCAACCTTGACGGCGGAAACGTCGAGATGTGAGGGTTAAGATTGTTCACAACCACATAACGCTATATTTAAATGTAAATATTAAAATTATAAGTTTCAAAAGGCATAACAAACATAAGTCTCAAACATGAAATAAGTTTCAAACAAAACAAACATTACATAAACAATTTATTTATTAAACTAGGTCCAAGTCCTAGTTTTATTGCAAGCTTCAAAAGTCCACTTTAAACTTGGGGATTTCCTGAAACATGATAAAAATAAAAGGTCAACTATAAATAGTTGGTGAGTTTCCAAGGTTTTCATACATAATATGATAAAGTTACAAGTAGCAATTCATGTCATAGGTCATAAGTTAATAAGGTTATAGAACACATATCGTTACAACTAAACCTCGACTTGATTACAAGTATATAAGATTGGCTAAGTGTATTTGGTTCCCATGATGAACAAGCATACGTTATCAGGAGTCGGCAATACATCGACTTTAGCACCAAATAGGCTTGTGAAGCCCAAAGATCTAAGACGTCGCCAGGGTAGTAATATTTAATGATTGTAAACAAACTATGTGTCTCATATAATCACTTACAACACACAAATAACCTTCACAATGTACCTAAAAATATATGCATTACAAATTTAAATTTACTAAAGAGCTTAACGATTCAATGGGAGCTAGGGTCTTAATTGATATTTGAGGGGTTTCAATAACTAATTCATTAAAAATGATTTTTATTAATGAAAAAAATATAGTTGTCAAGCATTTTATTATAAGTAATAAAAAAATGTTTATGGAAAATAAAGTTTAATATCAGTGTAAACAATCCATCAAAATAATAATAATTATTATTATTATTATTATTATTTTATTTATTTTACTTAAATACTAAAGATTTATGTAATCGCGTATAGACTATAATTGAACCAATAATAATGTAAAGTTTTAAATCATCATTATTTTTTATAGTTTATTTTATATAAATTAACTAAATAATTTTTGTTTTGTTAAAAGGTTTAAGTTTTTCAGGAAATAAATTTATAGAAAATACTAACGTGACTTTAAAAATACATAAAGCCTATAAAATTATTTTCAAAAATTTTCAAAAGTTTTTATATATTTAAAAATGTGAAAAAGAAAACAAAATAATGGATTGAGGGTCCTCGGGTTCGAACCTGGGACCTCCAGTCCATTCCACACACGCATTACCAGTAAACCAAAGGTCGTGGCCGCGGTTAACTTGGTTTCCAGCAGTTAAAAACATCGAATACAAACCACCCCCAAATCATATGAACCCTAGGTTCAAATGATCCCAAATTAAAGTATCAAACGATGTTATTAACCTAATCAATGTTAGGGCTTTCATTTATCAACTTAAAACGAATATGTATGCATGTTTAATTACCCGGTAGTTGTTTGATTTCAACAACACGACTCGAAGAACAACCGCGACCAACGTAGCACTGGTTTGATGTTCAAACGACGATGTTAATCAAATTGGTTGCACATGAAACTTCTAGTGGTTTCAAAGATGAAATGCCCTCCGTTAATTTCAGGTTTCGAAGCCTTGATTATAGCATTCGAATTGTTGTAGATTCGTGACGAGAGAGGGAAAAGAATTTGATGTTTGTGTTAGTTTCAGATAGAATTTTGTTTGATAGCAGCTTAGGTTTGATTAAACCATCGATTAGGTACCATTTAATTGAGTTATTATTACGCTTTAATGGTCGAACGACTCATTCGATTAATGGTATCGGTTAAACGATGATTCAAGTAACCATTGATGATTTAAACACAATTAAACCATGTATTTAAGTTCGAATCATGCATACGAAGCGATTTGAACCGGTTTTGAGAACAAAATTGTCGCATTTTGGCGTTTTAAAGGTTGGCCGGAGCCGGCCGGAAAAGCCGCCGCAAAAACGGGGTAAGGGGGCGGGTGGTTTGGGTTTTTACACATTTGGTCCTTCAACTTTGAAGTTCTATTATTTTATGCTAAAACTTAAATTTAAAGTTTATAAATTGATATTAAGACCCCCTAAACTTTAACTACTTAAAGTTTTAAACATTTCAAGGATGAGTATTTTATAAATTAATATTATTATTAGTATAATTACTATTCTTTTAGTTATTATTATTAGCATTATTATTATTATTATTGTTATTATTATTATTATATTTTATTTATTTTACTTAAATACTAAAGATTTATGTAATCGCGTATAGACTATAATTGAACCAATAATAATGTAAAGTTTTAAATCATCATTATTTTTTATAGTTTATTTTATATAAATTAACTAAATAATTTTTGTTTTGTTAAAAGGTTTAAGTTTTTCAGGAAATAAATTATAGAAAATACTAACGTGACTTTAAAAATACATAAAGCCTATAAAATTATTTTCAAAAATTTTCAAAAGTTTTTATATATTTAAAAATGTGAAAAAGAAAACAAAATAATGGATTGAGGGTCCTCGGGTTCGAACCTGGGACCTCCAGTCCATTCCACACACGCATTACCAGTAAACCAAAGGTCGTGGCCGCGGTTTAACTTGGTTTCCAGCAGTTAAAAACATCGAATACAAACCACCCCCAAATCATATGAACCCTAGGTTCAAATGATCCCAAATAAAGTATCAAACGATGTTATTAACCTAATCAATGTTAGGGCTTTCATTTATCAACTTAAAACGAATATGTATGCATGTTTAATTACCCGGTAGTTGTTTGATTTCAACAACACGACTCGAAGAACAACCGCGACCACGTAGCACTGGTTTGATGTTCAAACGACGATGTTAATCAAATTGGTTGCACATGAAACTTCTAGTGGTTTCAAAGATGAAATGCCCTCCGTTAATTTCAGGTTTCGAAGCCTTGATTATAGCATTCGAATTGTTGTAGATTCGTGACGAGAGAGGGAAAAGAATTTGATGTTTGTGTTAGTTTCAGATAGAATTTTGTTTGATAGCAGCTTAGGTTTGATTAAACCATCGATTAGGTACCATTTAATTGAGTTATTATTACGCTTTAATGGTCGAACGACTCATTCGATTAATGGTATCGGTTAAACGATGATTCAAGTAACCATTGATGATTTAAACACAATTAAACCATGTATTTAAGTTCGAATCATGCATACGAAGCGATTTGAACCGGTTTTGAGAACAAAATTGTCGCATTTTGGCGTTTTAAAGGTTGGCCGGAGCCGGCCGGAAAAGCCGCCGCAAAAACGGGGTAAGGGGGCGGGTGTTTGGGTTTTTACACATTTGGTCCTTCAACTTTGAAGTTCTATTATTTTATGCTAAAACTTAAATTTAAAGTTTATAAATTGATATTAAGACCCCCTAAACTTTAACTACTTAAAGTTTTAAACATTTCAAGGATGAGTAATTTTATAAATTAATATTATTATTAGTATAATTACTATTCTTTTAGTTATTATTATTAGCATTATTATTATTATTATTGTTATTATATTATTATTATTATTATTATTATTATTATTGTTTAAATAACTTAGGAACTTTAAATTAAATAAGAAATTATACATAAATAGCCCACCAAGTTTCATAAATAGCATAAATAGGTCTTATAAGATTTAACAAAAATTAACTTTTAGTTAACAAAAATACGAGATGTTACACTTAATTAGTTCAAAACTTAATAATGTTAATTATTACTTAATAAATTATAATCATAATAATAATAATAATAACATTAATAATAATAGTTTATAATATTGAAGTTAATAATAATAATAATACTAGTAATGATAATAACTTATAAACAAATTATTAACTTAAAAATGTTTAAACTCTATTTAAGTTGGGGGGTTGATTTTGCCATTTTATAAACTTGAAATGAATGTTTTTGCATAAAATAATAAAACGTCAAAGTTGAAGTACCAAATGTGTAATTATTAAAAAATCCAAACCCCCACCCCCATGATCCCCTCGATTTTCTGGCCTTGGCTCCGGCCAAATCCCGGCCAAGCGCCGGCGAAGTCCCAAAGATCCCCAAACATCACCGTTTCAATCACAAAACCGTTCCAGATCGTTTCGAGAGTATGATTCGAACTTAATGCACACATTAATCGCGTTTAAACAACGGTTGCAAAGCTAATCGAATGCATAACCGAACCATCTTCAAACCACTAGCCGTTCGAGCCATAAACATCAATAACAACTCAGTTAATTCAACGAGATCAAACTTCTATCTATCGCTAATCAAACCCAACACTCAATTGCACCTGAAACAAACCCAATCATCAAATTCCATCGACACCTTACATCGCGACCTGCAACCTACCGAACACCATTATTCGAACCTCAAATCCTAAAATTTACAAAAGGCTTTCAATCATCGCCTATCGTAGAAGCTTCATGCGCAATTAATTGAATTATCATCATTGTTTGCAATCAGACATACTCGCAACAGAGTCGCGGTTGTCCTTCAATTGATCTTGACGCATTGGGCTCCAAATCTGGTAATTGAATTCATCTACACACTCGTTTTATCATAGGGAGCAAAAGCCCTATGGTTTCAAGCAGTTAATCATTTTGAACTTCAATTTAGGGCAAGAACGATTCTAGGGTTCTTGCGATTTAGGAGGACTTTGTTAATATGGCTTAAGTGGATTCAAAACCAAACTAAAACGCGGTTGCGGCCTTGGTTCAAGCGGTAACACTAATGACTTCTAAACAAGAGGTCCCCGGTTCGAACCCGGGGGACCTCCTGTTTTAAATTTAAGGCTTTTTAGCATTTGTTTTAATTCAGTTTTTTTTCTAAAAATTTATAAAAATCAAGTTGTGACCTTGTTATATTTTTAGACACTCTACTATTTTCTGTTAATTTATTTTATAAGATGTTTTTTTACATTTTATTATATGTTATAGACAAACAGTATAATTAATATATTTTTCTTATAAATTGGACCTTAAATATTGTTTAACTTATAGAATCATTATTTGTACAAATCATTTATTTTATTATAAGTTAGACTTAAAATATTGTTTTGCTAAATTATTGTTAGTCTAAATAAATTATATAGATTTTAAAAGTTGTTGTTTATTTAAATAACAAGTATATATTATTGTTTAAAATGAGAGTTATTTAAAAATTTGTTTAAACAATATTTAAACTTTGTTACAAATGGTTTCTTTTATTTCTTAGTATTAAAACTTATTATAATTAAACTTTAACCTTGTAAATATATATATATAATTTTAGGTGCCTTGTGAAGAACTACATTGGATCACTGCTTATTACATTTCTTATTTAATCGTCATTCTATACTTATTTGATCAAGTGAGTATTTTTATATCCCCTTTTTATACTTTTACACTTTGGGGTGAAACATGTTACATTATAAACTTTGCACTTGTAAACACGTTTGATTCTTGTAAACTTATGACATTTCACCTGTATGTTGTGGTTAGTTGAACTTTGTGGCTACCATGTAATGTCGAATATATGTACAATCATTAACTATTGCTAGCCTAGCGAAGTTATAGATCTATGGGCCAGACAAGCCTGCTTGGTTGATCCAAGTACACTTAGCTAATCGTATATACTTGTAAACGTCTGAGACTTGTAAAACTTTGTCGAGGTTTGATTGTGCATTCTGTCTTACATCCCTAGTTTACTTTGTTCTCTAACTTACAACATGAATTGTCATCTTTTATATACTTATGTATCGAAAACTATGGAAATCTCACCAACATTATGTTGACCTTTTATTTTTAACATGTTTCAGGAAATTGTCAAGCTTGATCGCCACTTTTGAAGTTGTTCACACCTAGAAATGAACCTAGTTAAATAAATGAATAAGCTTGTTACGTTTCTTTACTTGAGGCTTATGTTTGTAATATTACTTTTGAAACTTATGAATAATATTTTTGGATTTAATAATAGCGTTATGTGGCTGTGAACGATCTTAACTCTCACTCCTCGACGTTTTCACCGTCAAGGTTGGGGTGTGACAGTGAGACCTTTAGAAGAACCATATCTCCAACTTGGAATTCCAATGGCTTACGTCGTTTGTCGGCATAGCTCTTTTGACCACTTCTTGTGTAACATCTTGTACTTTTAGGTTAGTTTAAAAGTTTGCATCGTTAAATTCTTGTAAGGGTCTTTTCTGTCTTTTATGAAACTCATGGATTGCTTATGTACTCTTGCATTTAATTTGAAAATTAATAGTTTTTTGAATTAAACTTAATGTATAATAATCATACTAATAATAATAACTAACACATTAATAATGTTAATAATAAAAATAATAATAAATTATAAAAATATTGTCTATAATAATAATAAACTATAATAATTAAAACAATAATAATAACAAGTGTAATATTAATAATAATAATAATAATAACTAATAATAATAATAACAATTTGCAAAGAATTACTAAACTTAAAAAATGTTAAAACTTAAAATTTATAAGGTTAAGGGTTTGTTGAGTCATTTTAGAAACCTTAAAAGAAAATTTTACACATAAAATATCAACTTTAAAACCACAGGGACCAAATGTGTAAAACTTTAAAAACAACCAAACCCCCACCCTTATCCCTGCTTTTCCGGCCAACCTCCGGCGGCTCTCCGACCACCCAAAACCATCAAAACCCGACGTTTTCTGGATCCAAAACCATTCCCAAACCGTTCTAACACATGTTTTGAACCGGTATACATCAATTAATTACATTTAAACGCCGGTTACTAAGCTCAATCGATTACATAACCGATAACTTTAATATTAGAGCCATTCAATCATTTAAACTCAATAATAATCAAATTCAATGGATCCTAATCGAACGTTAAACTAATCCTAAGCTTCTGCCGAACTCAATTCCACTTGAAATCATACTGGAACCTTTCATTCAATTCACTTTCCATTGCGAACCCGCAACTCAATCAAAACCCATCGTCAAAGCATCATAAACAGAAATTTACAGAGGGCTTTCCATCTCTAAGACAATTAGAAGCCTCTTGTGCAATGAGTTTGATTATCATCGTCATTTGAGCATCAATCAAACAATACGTTTGTCGCGACCTGTTCATCATCTGTTCTTGCAGTTTACGTTTCAAATCGGGTAATTAATCATATTAACCTACTCGATTTTACATAGGGAACAAAAGCCCTATGTTATTAAGCATTAACAATAACTAGCCAATCAGTCAATAATGCACCAAATGACATCAAGAAATACAAGACAATTTGAACATATACCAAGCTACGTCAACATTTTCTTTATGTCAAACCATGAATACCAATCGCGGAAATTCATGATCCTTTTTGTCCACATCAAAATGAATGTAATAACAAGTCTTGTGAGTCGCAATCAAAATAGAGATTTAGAGATTTTCAAGATTAGGAGTTCAAGGTTATCCAAAATAATGGGAATTGCATTTTTAATTATGTGTAAAGAGTTAAACAAAGACGTCGTTCATGATCGGATTGGAATTTAAATAATTCAGAATATCGACGATAAAGGCAATCACAAATAGCTTTCCAAGTACGGCTTGCACACACGGTTCATCAAACCCATGAACACAACCGTACATTGCTATAACCCGAAAGGCATGGCATAAATTTATAATAACTTTATCTTGTATGAAAGATTGTCTTAGGAGTGTTATCATCGTGCAATTAGGTTTTGATGATAACTCAGAATGAAGGATGATAAAAAGGTTCCATGAAGCTAGATCAAACGTCAAATTAAAACATAAAAGTGTGAGAGAAGAAATCGATTTAAAATTTAAATGTTCCAGGCTTGGAACTAGGGTTACCCTAAAGTAACAACGACCCCTTTTGAGTTCAAGATTCATGCTTTAACTTGACTGGCTGGAACACTATCGTCGACAATTCAGATAAAGGTGTTCACCCTTCAAGTTATTATATGTTTCTTGTCAATTAAAATCTTAAAACCCTAGTAAGTTTGAGATCAAGGAATGGGAATACTCACCAAGATGTGGTTATCACTCCTAGCTTGGTGGTGTATTTCTCAAAGTATGACTCTTAACTACCAAACGAGAGCTTGATCCTAACTCATTGTTAAGGATCCACAAGAATAAAATGAGGTAACTTACCATTAAGGTAAGGATAATCACTCATATCTCAACAGTGAAGTTTTATAGAAACAAAATACAGCAAAATGAAAAGTTTCATCAAAGAATGAAATTCACTCCTACTTTGATGGGGTCATTTAATTTGAGGAAAATACCATCCATAAAATTTTAAACATGTGATATTATTATCAACGCATGGATTTTACGCCTATCTTGATGATTTAATTTCATAATAACAAGAAAACAATCGAGAACTGACCTTTGTCACCAAAGTACGGGATTCAATCCTATTTTGGCGGGGTCATTTCATTCGTGAAATACGAGTTCCAAAGGAAAATGATTGAAATCTACCCTCAAAACAAGGAAATCACCCCGATTCAGAGGATGAGATTTCATAAAACACACAATACAAAAATTGAAAACCATCATCAAGATACAAAATTTTACTCTTATTAAGGAGGTAATTTCATTTGTAAAATACAAATTCATAAAAACAAAAAGAAGGAAATAGTCATCAATGTATGAGGTTCACTTCTGTCTTGACGATGAAATTTCATTAGAACAGTAATAGCGAATGGAAAGTCATCACCAAAGTAAGGGAGTCACCCCTGTTTTGATGAGATAGAATCATTAAGGACATTTGAAAACCCTAAGTAATAATTTTAAGTTTACCATTCGGTTTAGACGACCAATATCTTTAGATATATTAAGATCCATGTACACGTTGGTCAAGGTATGAAGATAGTTACATAAGGCGCACAACGTATAACGTTGTTTAAACGTATGAATTGAGGAGTATAACGAGTTCAATATTAACGGGAACATTCTGTAAGATAGGAAAAGAAGATATTAGAGTTTCGATGATAAACCAATATAAGGAATCAAAGCTTTTTTGATATTTAAAATATAAACCGGATGGTTCCTTTTGGTAACACATTACCATTCGGAAATGTTGACACGTCAACGTAAATTGACCCATTTTCCTTAAAAACTTGTGTATATCGACCATAGTTTATCACTCATCCCAGAAATCCCCAGGTAAGCATAACTAGTCCCGTAGGATTTATGCGAAATGCTTACCTTAGCCCGAAGGCCTTTTGCCAGGAAATCCAAGATACATGTGTCTATGTGTCACACAATATTTCTTAGGTTCATGGAATCAAAACCTTGATGAGATTTATATAGATTAGACGTAACGTCTAAAGATCCAAGTCATAAGCATAAGCATAAGATTCCACGTGTCGTCGAAAATAAGATTAAGAGGTTTCATGTTCGGGGAGGGTCAAAGTGTCAAAGTTAAGTTTAGGGAGACAAGTAACAATGTTTAGGCAATCCTATGCTAAGGCATCAAATTGCACATAGAAGGGCATAGCATTATGTAGCATCCAAACTATATAATTACAATATAGAATTATGATTCTATAAGGTTCATGCATACTATAGTCTAGGTCAGCATTTCTAATAACCTAAATCCCTATAGTTATGGGCTCTAATACCAATCTGTCACACCCCAACCTTAACAGCAAAAATATCGAGGAGTGAGAGTTAAGATCGTTCACAGCCACATAACGTTATTATTAAACCCAAATATATTATTCATAAATTTCAAAGGTAATATTACAAACATAAGTCTCAAATAAAGAAAACATAACAAGAAATATAACAAGCTCATTCATTTATTTAACTAGGTCCATTCCTAGGTGTGAACAACTTCAAAAGTGGCGATCAAGCTTGAGTATTTTCTGAAACATGTTAAAAATAAAAGGTCAACATAATGTTGGTGAGATTTCTATAGTTTTCAATACATAAGTATATAAAATATGGCAATTCATGTTGTAAACGTTTGAGACTGGTAAAACTTTGTCAAGGTTTGATTGTGCATTCTGTCTTACATCCCTAGTTTACTTTGTTCTCTAACTTACTACATGAATTGCCATCTTTTATATACTTATGTATTAAAAATTATAGAAATCTCACCAAAATTATGTTGACCTTTTATTTTTAACATGTTTCAAGAAATACTCAAGCTTGATCGCCACTTTTGAAGTTGTTCACACCTAGGAATGGACCTAGTTAAATAAATGAATGAGCTTGTTATATTTTTGTTATGTTTTCTTTATTTGAGACTTATGTTTGTAATATTACCTTTGAAACTTATAAATAATATATTCGGGTTTAATAATAGCGTTATGTGGCTGTGAACGATCTTAACTCTCACTCCTCGACGTTTCCGCCGTTAAGGTTGGGGTGTGACATCTTGCCACTTCAAGGTTCTTGCAAATTATAAAGACTTTTTCGATTGTTTCTTGTATAAGTTCACGACCAGTTGTCACACCCCAACCTTGACGGCGGAAACGTCGAGATGTGAGGGTTAAGATTGTTCACAACCACATAACGCTATAATTAAATGTAAATATTAAAATTATAAGTTTCATAAGGAAATACAAAAATAAGTCTCAAACATGAAATAAGTTCAAACATAAATCAAAACATAACATAACATTTTATTTATTAAACTAGGTCCAAGTCCTAGTCTTATTGCAAGCTTTAAAAGTTCACTTTAAACTTGAGGATTTCCTGAAACATGATAAAAATAAAAGGTCAACTATAAATAGTTGGTGAGTTTCCAAGGTTTTCATACATAATATGATAAAGTTACAAGTAGCAATTCATGTCATAGGTCATAAGTTAGTAAGGTTATAGAACACATATCGTTACAACCAAACCTCGACTTGATTACAAGTATATAAGATTGGCTAAGAGTATTTGGTTCCCATGATAAACAAGCATACGTCATCAGGAGTCGGCAATACATCGACTTTAGCACCAAATAGGCTTGCCAGGCCCAAAGATCTAAGACGTCGCTAGGCTAGCAATAGTTAATGATTGTAAACAAACTATGTATCTCATATAATCACTTACAACATACAAATAACCATGACAAAAATATGAATTGCAAGTGTTTTACAAGTCTCAAACGTTTATAAGTGTAAGATGTATAAGTATCATGTTTCACCCCAAAATAGTGTGAAAAATGTAAAAAAGGGCAAGGAAAACTCACATGACGAAATAAGTATGCAATGAAGATTAATGATAAGAATGATATAGATCGTTCTAAGATGAATCATCACTAGGCACCTAAATATATATAGTTACAAGATTTAAATTTACTAACGAGTTTAACGATTCAACGGGAGCTAGGGTTTGAATTGATATTTGGGGGTTTCAACAATTAAATTCATTAAAATGATTTAGTTGATTTTATTTTTATTCCATGAAAATAAAATATAATAGTCGAGCGTTTTATTATGAAGCAATGAAAATACTTACGGGAAATAAGGTTTGAATATCAGTTTAAACAATCTTTTATAATAATAATAATTATTTTTTTAATACTAATGTTTTAAACAATAGAGTTCAAACAATGTTTGAGTAAAAATAATATAAATTTTTAAATCTCTTTTTTTTAAAATCTATTTTATATAAACTAAATACTATCATTGTTTTTAAGATGCTTAAATTATCCAGGAAATAAATTTATAAAAATTAATAAAGTGATTTAAAAATACACAAAGTTTATAAATTTATTTTTTAATAATTTACATAAGTTTTTATATATTTAAATTTGTGAAAGAAAAACAAAAAGAGTGGATTGAGGGTCCCAGGTTCGAACCCGGGACCTCAAGTCCACACTCCACGCCAACAACCAGTAAACCAAAGGCCTTAGCCCGCGGTTTATCTCCATTTTAATACGTTATAAACATAACCCAAGCAAAACCCCAAATTGGATGAACCCTAGTTAGATTCGAACCAAATTGATCATCTAAACGATGATGATAACCAAATTAACCATGGGGCTTTGTTTCCCATGCTTAATCGAGCATATCCACGTATGTAACTTAACCGAATAGGTTCGAATTGAAGGCGATCCCAATCGAAGAACAAGTCGCAGTCGTAGTACTCAATGCATGAGAAATACCCAATGATAACCCAATTAAACTTGCACATAGCTTCGAATGGTGATCCAGATGTGAAGCCCCTTGTTAATTCAAGTTAAACTTGTTCGGAGCTTGGGTTTCGATAGAGTTGCAGAACCGTGATGAATGAGAGTTCGAATTCGATGTTGGAACTTGTTTCAGATGAAATGAGGATTGTAATCGTTTAGGGATTGATAGGTGATCGTTTAAGTGGTTTAATTAGATTATTATGAAGTGTTAATGCTCGAACGGCTTGGAGATTTAATGCTACGGTTAACCTCTTGTTTTGGCTTCATAACCGGCATTTAAATGTGTTTATTTAATACTTACATGATCGAAACGGTTGTTCGAAGGTTTTAGGACCGGTTTTGGGTTGTAGAATCGTCGGATTTTGAGGGGTTACGGCGGCCGGACCGTCGCCGGAGAGTTGGCCGGCGATTGGCCGGAAAATCGGGGAAAAATAAGGGTGGGGGTTTGGGTTTTTTAATAATTTACACGTTTAACCCCTGAAGTTTTGTTTTTATTATTTTATGCACAAAACATTCATTTCGAATTTATAAATTGTCAAAACAACCCCTCAACTTAATTTAGGTTTATAGTTTAACTAATTTATAAATTTTAAGCTATTAAAATTATCATTATTACTATTATTAATTATTATTAGTATAATTATTATTGTTATAAACATTATAATTGACAGTTATTATTATTATTATTATTATTATTATTATTACTCTAATTTTTATTATTAGTATTATTATTATTATAACAATATTATTATCATTATTATCAATATTAAGCAAATTAATTTATTAACTTCCAATTTAACTCAACATGCATAACAAGCCCTCAAAGTTTCATAAATGACATAAATGGTCCTTACAAGAACTTAACAAGGTTAACGCCTAATTTAACAAAAAAATACGAGATGTTACAGTCTCCCCAACTTAAAAGAATTTCGTCCCGAAATTAAGAAAAATGAAACTATACAAATAAGAACGGGTACTTCTCCTTCATATGTTCTTCACGCTCCCAAGTGAATTCAGCGCCACGCTTATTCTCCCAACGAACCTTGACGATTGGGGTTGTTGTGGTTCTAGTCTTCTTCATAATGCGGTCCATGATCTCAACAGGCTTCTCAATAAAATGCAAGGACTCGTCGATCTGGATGTCTTCCAGCGGAACATACAGACTTTCGTCGGCCAAGCATTTCCTCAAGTTTGAAACGTGGAACACAGGATGAACTCCACTAAGGTCGGAAGGTAGTTCCGGTTTATAAGCCACTTTCCCAATCCTTTTCAGGATTTTGAAAGGTCCTACAAATCTTGGAGCCATTTTGTCCTTCTTTCCAAAGCGGACAACACCTTTCCACGGTGAGACCTTTAAAAGAACCATCTCCCCAACTTGGAATTCCAATGGCTTACGTCGCTTGTCAGCATAACTCTTTTGACGACTTCTCGCCACTTTAAGGTTCTTGCGGATGATAGAAACTTTATCGGTCGTCTCTTGTATAAGTTCAGGACCAGTGATGAAGTTTTCTGTAACACCCGAATATTTATTATTTTGAAGCCGGTGGCGAAAGAAAAGAAAATAAAGTCCAAAAGTCGAGGGACCAAACCCGCTAACGAAGAAAAGTTGGGAAATGTGGTGATATATGTAGGGAGAGGGCAGCCCACTCTCCCCACATCCACATTTCAGCTTCATAAAGGGAGAAGAGAGAAAGAAGAGAAAAAGAGGAAAAATAGTTGGTTCGGGTCGGTTCGGGTCGGTTCGGGTCGCCAAAATCGTCGTGAAGCAAGCCGAATCGAAGCTCTTGTCATTGTACTCGTTTAGGTGAGTTCTAGGACCCCTCTTTTACATGTTTTTGAATGATTTTGGGGCTGGAACACATCTGAAAACCCTTTTTCGCGTTTTTGGGTGAAAACCCGCATGTATGCGTGTATGTATGCGTAGGACCCGTTTGGGGCTTGATTTCTTGCTTGGTTGTGCTTGAATGATGTTATGGTATGCATTACTAAGGTTTAGGATGGTTGATTTAGGCTTGAAATGGGTTTAGATGAGTTTGGAGGCCGAAAACCCTCGGCTGCAGTCGGGTTGAACTGCATTCTGCATCAGTTAGGGCTAGGCGACCGACTGGAGGCCGAATGGAGGCCTTACGGCCGATTAGGGTGCGATTGGGGTTCATTCGCACGATTGGAGGGCCAGTCGCATGGGGTCATACGACTGAAGGACCATTCGCACGACTGAAGGTCCAGTCGTATAGGTGTTCATCCGCATTGTCCATTCGCACGACTGGATGTTCATTCGCATAGGTGTTCATCCGTATTAGTTCAATCGCATGCGACTGAAGGGTGTCCATACGCCCGAATAGGGCTGTTGAACCCGAGGAAGGTGTAGATTGACTTCTGACTTTTGGGGGAAAGTGCAGATGTAAGTTTTGATGTAAAGGTTCCCATAAGAGTTTTTAAGATGACGATCGAGGTCTTAGAAAGCATGTTGGGCATGATGAGGGTGATGATGTTGTATGTTATGTATGTATGATGTTGCCCTGTATGATGTGATGTTGGTGCATGTTAATGTTCCTTAGTGTGATGTATAATATCTTTCCTATGGCTTTACCTATTATGATGAATGAATGAAGTATTATGTAACGTAAAGTGAAAGATAAAGAAAGAGGAACATGATGAATGAATGCATGTATTAATGAACGAATGAAACGTCTTGCACACATCAGATACCGGGTCCTTCTTGGTGATTGACCCTGAATGTAGAACCTCTACCGCTCACCCCTAGTACTGTGGCATACGTTTAGCTGTTCATTTGTTGACTTCGGCCCAGTAGCTAAGACTGATGGTTACTCCTAGTACCGTGGCATACGTTTAGCTGTTCATTGTTGACTTCGGCCCGGTAGCTACGACTAACCGGGGTGTAGCACATGGTATTGGTATGGATGATGTCCGATGCGCAAGTAAGGTAATGAAAGAACGAATGAACAAATGAAGAAGATAATAATGATATTATCTATGTGTACGTACGATGTGTGATCATGTAAAAGTAACAAACGGTTTTATATGAAAGTAAAGTATGTTTTATTTATAAAACTAGAACTCACTCAGCAACGCTGACTTTCATGTGTTTCCAGTTGGCAGGTAATGGTTGCTGAGGATGGCACAGGCGACTACTCAGCTCTTTTGGGGATGGCATTCTTTGATCAATGTTTTTGCATTGTAATGCGAACAAACTATTTTTGTAATGAATGTTGTATTAGTTTGCAAAAGCATTTACATGGAAATGAAAGTTTGTTTTAGTTTTCCGCTGCGATTTATTAAATATAAATGTAATTATATGTTTTATGTGCGATGAGAACCCAGCTGTAAGCGTCCCGGGAACGGGGCCTTACATTTTCACCAATGTCGGTGCAATAGATCGGTGAACGACATTGGCGACCATAAAGTGCTTCAAACGGTGCCATCTTGATACTCGAGTGATAACTATTGTTATACGAAAATTCCGTGAGCGATAGATGCGTATCCCAATCACCACCAAAGTCAAGAACACACAGGCGTAGAAAATACTCCAAGGTTTGGATCGTTCGCTCGGTTTGACCATCAGTTTGAGGATGGTAAGCCGTGCTTAGGTCCAATTGAGTACCCAAGAGTTCTTGCATAGACGACCAAAAGTGTGAAGTGAAACGAGCATCTCGGTCGGATATGATGTGCAGAGGTACCCCATGACGACTTATAATCTCATCAACGTATATACGAGCTAACCTTGATGTCTTGTAAGTGTCACGTATAGGTACAAAATATGCCGATTTGGTCAATCGGTCAATGATCACCCATATGCTATCATGTCCTCGAGAGGTTCGGGGTAGCTTGGTTATGAAGTCCATGGATATGTGTTCCCACTTCCACATAGGGATCTCGGGTTGCTCAAGTAATCCACTTGGACGTTGATGTTCGGCTTTAACCTTCGTACACGTGAGGCACTTAGCTACATATGTCGTTGTATCTTTCTTCATTCCAGGCCACCAATATTGACCACGTAGGTCCATGTACATCTTGTCGGAACCAGGTTGAATAGAATAACGAGTTTGATGAGCTTCATTCATGATAAACGTACGAAGATTATCATGATTTGGAATCCAAATTTGATTTGCGAAGTACATCAACCCATTGGGTTTCGTTTCCAATCATGTTAAAAGATTAGGCTCCAGCTCATCCTTCATTCTTCCTTCTTGTTGCACCACTTGTTGAGCCTCCAAAATACTAGACTCGATGTCATTATCTATTCTCAAGTTTTGTAGCAGTACGGTAGTCTCGTTGACATCTAGTCGGATCTCAGTATCGAACTCACCCAAAGTGTCAAACCATTGACGTCGATTGCGAATTTCTTGGAATGAGATCATCTTGTTATGAATCTTTCGGCTTAGTGCATCGGCTACAACATTTGTTTTACCAGGATGGTAACGTATGTCACAATCATAATCACTAATCAACTCCACCCAACGACGTTGTCTCATGTTGAGATCTTTTTTATTGAAAACGTGTTGAAGGCTTTTGTGATCGGTGTAGACTATACATTGCGTACCATACAGGTAGTGCCTCCAAATCTTCAAGGCAAATACAACAACACCAAGCTCGAGATCGTGTGTTGTGTAATTCACCTCGTGAACCTTCAATTGTCTCGATGCATAAGCTATGACCTTCCCTCGTTGCATGAGAACACAACCAAGGCCTTGTTTAGATGCATCACAATACACGGTGAAGTCATCATTTCCATCGGGTAGGGTCAAGATAGGAGCATTGCACAACTTGTGCTTTAACATTTCAAAAGATTCTTCTTGCTCGAAACCCCACTCGAACGGTTTATTCTTTTGTGTCAAAGAAGTGAGTGGTTTCGCGATCCTTGAAAAGTTGGCAATGAATCGCCGATAGTAACCAGCAAGACCAAGAAAAGAACAAACTTCGGTAGGAGTCGTAGGAACACACCAATTCTTCACCGCTTCCACCTTTGCAGGATCAACGTGAATTCCTTGGCTATTCACCACGTGTCCTAGAAATTGAACTTCCTCGAACCAGAAGTCACACTTCGAGAACTTCACGTACAACTGCTCTTTCTTCAATAACTCAAGAACCAATCTCAAATGCAATTCATGATCGGGGTTGGATTTAGAGTAGATAAGTATGTCATCAATGAAATCGATCACAAACTTGTCTAGATAAGGCTTGCATACCCGGTTCATAAGATCCATGAAGACAGCAGGAGCATTGGTTAACCAAAAGGCATCACCGTAAACTCATAGAGTCCATAAAGAATACGGAACGCGGTCTTTGGGATGTCATCATAATGAACTCGTAATTGATGATATCCAGAACGTAGATCAATCTTCGAGAATATAGTTGCTCCTTGAAGTTGATCAAACAGGTCATCGATGCGAGGAAGAGGATAACCATTCTTGATGGTAAGCTTGTTAAGCTCACGATAATCGATGCACATACGAAACAATCCATCTTTCTTCTTCACGAAAAGAACAGGTGCACCCCAAGGCGAAGAACTAGGACGGATGAAACCCTTCTCGGATAGCTCTTGAAGTTGACTAGAGAGTTCTTGCATTTCAGACGGTGCAAGTCGATATGGTGACTTAGCCACGGGGTTTGCTCCCGGTATCAAGTCAATTTTAAACTCAACTTCACGCACGGGAGGTAAACCACTAAGGTCATCGGGAAATACTTCAGGAAAGTCCCGTACGATAGGGACATCCTTAAGTTCTTTCCCTTTGACTTTCGTGTTGACCACGTAAGCCAAGAAAGCCATATACTTTTTGCTTAATCATTTTCGAGCTTGAGTGCAAGACATGAGTTTAAGTCCTTTGGAAGATTTTTCACCGAACACCTTCAAAGTATCTCCAGAAGGTAACGGTATACGGATGCACTTCTCGAAACAAATGATCTCGGCATGGTGTTTGGCTAACCAATCCATACCAATGATGACGTCAAAGCTTCCAAGTTTCATAGGAATAAGATCGATAATAAAATCATGCATGTCAAGACTTAAGATACAATCACGAATAATGACGTCAACGGTAATGGGTTCTCCATCGGCAACTTCAACGGTAAGAGGTCTTTCTAGTTTCGTATGTGGCTTAGCAAGTGTGGGTTCAAACTCTAACGAAACAAAACTCTTATCGGCTCCAGAATCAAATAGGACATAGGCATAAGTTTTATTAATAAGGAACATACCTGTTCAGTTTTTTAAGGTATTCAACGATACAGGTAAAGTATGGAAAGAATCGGATCAAAAAAGTTAAAGGTGAGTTAACATACCATTCACCACATCGTTGTTTGCTTGTGCTTGGTTAGCGTTGATGTTGAAAGCACGTCCTCGGGCTTGTGGAACATTACCCACAAGACGAGGTCATTGTGGGCGAAAATGACCAGGTTCCCCACAGTTGTAGCAAACACGGTTTGTGACCACGGCAGCATTGTTAGGTGCACGGTGGCAAGTCGCCACCAAATGACCATATTTACCGCATAAGGTGCAGATGCGGCATGGTTGATTCCCTGGATGATGATACCTACACGTGTTGCACATAGGCTGAGGACCAGCATAAGCCCTAGCCCCAGGCACTTATGCCACAGGTGTAGCCATAGGTACAAGTTGTCTTTGGGGTTGTTTGGGTGCAGCCACGGCATAGTTGCGTGCCGGGGTGAACTTGCGCTTCTTGTTGTTTTTGTTGTTAGATGGTTCAGCTTTGGACTCCTTAACGGCCTCGGTAGCCGTCTTTTCCACCTTCTTTGCACCCTTCATAGACATGGTGCCGGCTCGTATATGGTTCTCGGTGAGTTGAGCGGTGATAGTAATGGCTTCTTCTAAAGTTGTGGGTCGGCTACCCACCACCGCATCTTGAATTTGGGTTGGTACACCCTTTATGAACTTCTCGATGTTGCGGGGGACAGTGTCAACCATATGGGGCAGTAGTATACTCAACTCATGATTCCTAGTTGAGTAGGCCAAATGATCACCATCGTTTTGCCTCAAATTCCAGAATTCCTCTTCTAACTTTTGTAACTCGCTTCTCGGGCAAAACTTTGCGATGGCGATGTTCTTGAACTCTTCCCAAGTAAGTGCCAGAATAACATCGGCCCCACGATTTCTCTTCTCGCTATTCCACCAGGTGAGAGCCCTTTGTTGGAGCATGCTAGTGGCATAACGAACTTTGAGTGCCTCGGGAAACTCACAATTGACAAAAGTGTTTTCCATGCTCTCGAACCACTCAAGAAGACCAGTGGCTCCTTCCTTGCCACTAAAACTAGTAGGTTTGCAAGAGCTAAAGTGCTTGAAAGTGCAAGTTTGGTTGTTGCGCCCTTGGTTAGCACTATTCTCCCCATGACCTTTGTTGCTAGAGATGGTCATTAAGGTGCTATTGAGTTCAGCAACCATGGTCGGGATGACAGCAGCCATTTGTCGGGAAATCATGGCGGCTAGCTTACGATCGGAACTTCCACGCTTTCCATGATGACGAGACATGCTGGAATATGAAAAATGAGTTAGATACGAGAAAAAGAATAACAAGGATTATAATTCAACAAGGATAAGACAATAGTTGTAAGGCACATGGAATGGTTCCATTGGTAACGCATTACCATTTGGAAATGTTGACACGTCAAGGTAAGTTGACCCATTCGCCTTAGGAATTTGTGTATGTTGACCATAGTTTATCACTCATCCTAGAAATCCCCAGGTAAGCATAACTAGTCCCGTAGGATTTATGCGATATGCTTGCCTTAGCCGAGGGCCTTTGCCAGGAAATCCAGAATACAGGTGTCTATGTGTCACACAAATTTCTTACGTTCATGAAATCAAAACCTTGATGAGATTTATATAGATTAGACATGACGTCTAAAGATCCAAATCATAAGCATAAGCATAGGTTCCACGTGTTGACGAGAATAAGATTAAGAAGTTTCATTTGTCGGGGAGAGTCAAAATGTCAAAGATAAGTTTAGGGAGACAAGTAACAAAGTTTAAACAATTACAAGGCTAACCTATACTAAGGCATCAAGTTGCACATAAGTATGGTATAGCATTATGTAGCATGTAAACAATATATATATTTCCAAGAATATAAATATATTCTATGAGGTTCATGCATAAGCTATAGTCTAGGTCACCATTTCTAATAACCTAAATCTCTATAGTTATGGGCTCTGATACCAATCTGTCACACCCCAACCTTGACGGCGGAAACGTCGAGATGTGAGGGTTAAGATTGTTCACAACCACATAACGCTATAATTAAATGTAAATATTAAAATTATAAGTTTCATAAGGAAATACAAACATAAGTCTCAAATGTGAAATAAGTTCAAACATAAATCAAAACATAACATAACATTTTATTTATTAAACTAGGTCCAAGTCCTAGTCTTATTGCAAGCTTCAAAAGTTCACTTTAAACTTGGGGATTTCCTAAAACATGATAAAAATAAAAGGTCAACTATAAATAGTTGGTGAGTTTCCAAGGTTTTCATACATAATATGATAAAGTTACAAGTAGCAATTCATGTCATAGGTCATAAGTTAGTAAGGTTATAGAACACATATCGTTACAACCAAACCTCGACTTGATTACAAGTATATAAGATTGGCTAAGAGTATTTGGTTCCCATGATAAACAAGCATACGTCATCAGGAGTCGGCAATACATCGACTTTAGCACCAAATAGGCTTGCCAGGCCCAAAGATCTAAGACGTCGCCAGGCTAGCAATAGTTAATGATTGTAAACAAACTATGTATCTCATATAATCACTTACAACATACAAATAACCATGACAAAAATATGAAATGCAAGTGTTTTACAAGTCTCAAACGTTTATAAGTGTAACATATATAAGTATCATGTTTCACCCCAAAATAATGTGAAAAATATAAAAAAGGGCAAGGAAAACTCACATGACGAAATAAGTATGCAATGAAGATTATGATAAGAATGATATAGATCGTTCTAAGATGAATCATCACTAGGCACCTAAATATATATAATTACAATATTTAAATTTACTAACGAGTTTAACGATTTAACGGGAGCTAGGGTTTGAATTGATATTTGGGGGTTTCAACAATTAAATTCATTAAAATGATTTAGTTGATTTTATTTTTATTCTATGAAAATAAAATATAATAGTCGAGCGTTTTATTATGAAGCAATGAAAATACTTACGGGAAATAAGGTTTGAATATCAGTTTAAACAATCTTTTATAATAATAATAATTATTTTTTTTAATACTAATGTTTTAAACAATAGAATTCAAACAATGTTTGAGTAAAAATAATATAAAGTTTTAAATCTATTTTTTTTAAAATCTATTTTATATAAACTAAATACTATCATTGTTTTATAAGATGCTTAAATTATCCGGAAATAAATTTATAAAATTAATAAAGTGATTTAAAAATACACAAAGTTTATAAATTTATTTTTTAATAATTTACATAAGTTTTTATATATTTAAATTTGTGAAAGAAAAACAAAAGGAGTGGATTGAGGGTCCCGGGTTCGAACCCGGGACCTCAAGTCCACACTCCACGCCAACAACCAGTAAACCAAAGGCCTTAGCCCGCGGTTTATCTCCATTTTAATACGTTATAAACATAACCCAAGCAAAACCCCAATTGGATGAACCCTAGTTTAGATTCGAACCAAATTGATCATCTAAACGTAGATGATAACCAAATTAACCATGGGGCTTTTGTTTCCCATGCTTAATCGAGCATATCCACGTATGTAACTTACCCGAATAGGTTCGAATTGAAGGCGATCCCATTCGAAGAACAAGTTGCAGTCGTAGTACTCAATGCATGAGAAATCCCCAATGATAACCCAATTAAACTTGCACATAGCTTCGAATGGTGATCCAGATGTGAAGCCCCTTGTTATTCAAGTTAAACTTGTTCGGAGCTTGGGTTTCGATAGAGTTGCAGAACCATGATGAATGAGAGTTCGAATTCGATGTTGGAACTTGTTTAAGATGAAATTGAGGATTGTAATCGTTTAGGGATTGATAGGTGATCGTTTAAGTTGGTTTAATTAGATTATTATGAAGCGTTAATGCTCGAACGGCTTGGAGATTTAATGCTATGGTTAACCTCTCGTTTTGGCTTCATAACCGGCATTTAAATGTGTTTATTTAATACTTACATGATCGAAACGGTTGTTCGAAGGTTTTAGGACTGGTTTCGGGTTGTAGAATCGTCGGATTTTGAGGGGTTACGGCGGCCGGAGCGTCGCCGGAGTGTTGGCCGGCGATTGGCCGGAGTGAAACGAGCGTCTTGGTCGGATATGATGTGCAACGGCACGCCATGACGACTTACAATTTCGTCAATGTAGATACGAGCCAATCATGAAACTCTGTAAGTGTCTCGTATTGGTATGAAATGCGTCGTTTTGGTCAAACGGTCAACAATCATCCATATACTATCATGGCCACGAGGGGTACGTAGTAACTTGGTTATGAAATCCATGGATATATGTTCCTATTTCCACATAGGGATTTCAGGTTTTTCAAGTAAACCACTCGGTCGTTAGTATTCGGCTTTGACTCTTGCACATGTGAGGCACTTGGAAACATAAGACTTTATATCTTTCTTCATTCCAGGCCACCAATATTGACCATGCAGGTCCATGTATATCTTATCGGAGCCAGGATGAATAGAATATTCGGTTTGATGAGCTTCATTCATGATGAAGTGACGGAGATTGTCACTATTCGGGATCCAAAGTCAATTCAAGAAATACCACATGCCGTTCGGTTTTGTCTCCAATTGGGACCGAATGTTAAATGCCAAATCTTCGTATTTTCATTCGTCGGTTAACGCTGCTCGTTGAGCCTGGCGAATGCATAACTCAAGTTTACTATCAATCCTTATGTTTTTAAGCATGATAGTAGCCTCGTTAACATCCACATGAATCTCAGTTTAAAATCCCCTAACGTGTCAAACCATTGCCTTCGATCTTGGATTTATTGAAGCGAGAAAGTCTTGTTATGGATCTTGCGACTCAGCGCGTCGACTACAACATTCGCCTTTCCAGGGTGATAGCGGATGTCACAGTCGTAATCGCTAATCAGCTCGATCCAACGTCTTTGTCACATGTTGAGATCCTTTTGATTAAACACGTGTTGGAGACTCTTATGATCGGTATAGACTATGCATTGCGTCCCATAAAGATAGTGTTGCCAGATCTTCAAAACGAAAACCACAGCACCAAGTTCAAGATCGTCTCGATGCGTATGCTACGACTTTTCCTCGTTGCATGAGAACACAACCAAGACCTTGATTAGAGGCATCACAGTGTACTATAAAATCGTCGTTTCCATCGAGGAGTGTTAGAATAGGAGCGTTACACAACTTGCGTTTCAATGTCTCGAAAGCCTCTTCTTGTTTGGGTCCCCATTCAAAGAGTCGGTTCTTTTGGGTTAGCGCCGTTAGTGGTTTAGCAATATTCGAAAAAGTTTGCAATAAATCTACGGTAATACCCCGCTAAGCCCAGAAAAAAACAAACCTCGGTTGGGGTTGTGGGAACGCACCAGTTTTTCACAGCTTCTATTTTAGCAGGGTCAACGTGAATCCCTTGGCTATTCATCACATGACCTAAAATTTTAGCAGGGTCAACATGAATATCGTCATCACGAACACGTAATTGATGATATCCAGAACGTATATCGATCTTCGAGAATTGTGTAGCTCCTTGAAGTAGGTCGAAGAGATCATCGATTCGAGGAAGAGGGTATCGGTTCTTAGTGGTGAGCTTGTTGAGTTCCCGGTAGTCAATACACATTCGGAATGAACCATATTTCCTCTTCACGAACGACACAGGTGCACCCTATGGTGAGGAGCTGGGACGAATGAAACCTTATCGGTCAACTCTTGCAGTTGACTAGCTAGTTCTTGCATTTCAGACGGTGTAAGACGATAAGGTGATTTAGCCACAGGGTTTGCACCAAGGATCAAGTCAATTTTGAACTCAACTTCTCATACGGGAGGTAAACCCTTAAGATCCTCAGGAAACACCTCGGAAAATCTCGCACGACAGGAATATCTTTCGGTTCTTTACCCTTGGCTTTCGTGTTAACTATATAAGCCATGAAAGCTACGTAGTTCTTACTTAAGCATTTTTGGACCTTGGTAAGGGAATTCGAATGCACTTCTCGAAGCATAGAATTTCCGCATGTTGCTTGGCTAACCAATCCATGCCGATAATAACATCAAAGCTTCCAAGTTGCATAGGAATAAGGTCGATGGAGAACTCGTGCTCATTAAGACTCAAGGTACAATCGCGTATTACGACATCAACGATGATCGATTTTCCATCGAAGACTTCAACCGTAAAGGAACTTTCTAGATTAACACGTGGCTTAGAGAGCATAGGCTCGATCTCCAAAGACACAAAACTCCTATCTGCACCCGAATCAAACAATACACAATACAAAAGCATAATGACTATTTACAAGATACATACATGTTCAGTAATGACCTATTATTGGTATGATGAACGCAAATAGGGATTTTTACAAGACAAGGAATGATTAAAAGGAACTTAATGGCGTACCATTCACCACGTCATTGTTGGCTTGTGTTTGGTTGGCGTTGATGTTGAAAGCTCTTCCACGAGCCGGTGGCACAGTACCCGCATTGCGGGGACATTGTGGACGAATATGCCCAGGCACGCCACAGTTGTAGCAGGCTCAATTAGCAAGCATCACAGTATTGTTCGGGGCACGAAGGCAAGTAGTCACCAGATGCCCATCTTCCCACACAACGAGCAACTCGACATGAAGTGTTACTCGCGTGATGGTACTTGCAAGTATTGCACATCAGGTGCGGCCCAGTATAATCTCTCGCCACGGAGCTTGATTTGCAACGAAAACTTGCCTTTGAGGAGTGTTTGGTGCTATCATCGCATAATTGCGAGTCGGAGTGAACTTGCGCTTCTTGTTTTGGAAGGAGGACTCGACCTTCACCTCCTTTGTAGCCTCGGGTGTCACCTTTACAGCAGTTTTGGCACCTTTCACCGACAAATGACATAAGCCATTGGAATTCCAAGTTGGAGATATGGTTCTTCTAAAGGTCTCACCATGGAAATGTGTTGTTCGCTTTGGAAAGAAGGATAAACTGGCTCCGAGATTTGTAGGACCTTTCAAAGTCCTGAAAAGGATTGGGAAAATGGCTTATAAACTGGAACTACCTTCCAACCTTAGTGGAGTTCATCCTGTGTTCCACGTCTCAAATTTGAGAAAGTGCTTGGCTGATAAAAGTTTGCATGTTCCGTTGGAAGACATCTAGATCGACGAGTCATTACACTTTGTAGAGAAACCCGTTGAGATTACGTAATTAGTTCAGAATCTAAATTTGATGCAATAGTCCTTTTTTAAATTAACCTTCGTCTTTTGGTATCTCTAAACATCCTAACTTCTTGTAATGAACTCTGAACTCATGTTATTATTTTTTATCCTTTAGGGCATTCTTTACTCTTAACATCCAAGTTTTCTTATGAACCCAACAACTATCATCATACAACGTGAGTATTCATTACTTGTTTTTATATGTTTATTAGTTGGGGAAATCATATGATACTTATACAATCAAAATGTTATTCATTGTTATTTTTTTAAATTAAATTCAAGACATGCTATGTTATTACTTGAAATTATGTGTGCATAGTTAGATAAAGTAGATGATAACAAAATTATTAATTCATGCAACCATGATAACAATGATAAATCTATTGGTTTGAAAAACTTACCCTATTTGTTTATTCACGTGATAATTGAAACCGAAATCATACATTCTATAAGGCTTCATCTACGGATCGAGTCAATTCAGTCATTAAGTTTGATTGTGTTGGTTTGTCTTTTATGTTACTGATGCGATGCGGAATGTATATATTTTGATAAGGATTTTTCGCAAAGATTTAGTTTTATTTGGTTATTACAAATACTAAACAACACACACAAAAGGAAAGTGTACCAGTCGTGTGGTATATAGTGCTAGTAAGAACCAAGTATCAATCCGTGGACACACCTAGTCTACTCAACAATCTTAAGTTTTGACTATCAGATTTGGTTTTTGTTTGAGAAAATGATAAATTGTATTGATAAAATTTTTAGCGTTTAAAAACAATATTAAAAATAAAGTAAACTAAAATTGAAATGTTTGGATTTAAAACTAGGGAATAAAGGTTATCATCCTAATTAGATTACACTTATGTAACTTTGATGAATGGTGGTGTGATTTAAAGATATTGATTAATGTAGTTATGTTAATGTTTATGAAGATGAGCTGGCGCGATTTCTCATCTATCCTGCTGCCGTAGACCGTAGTGACTAAGATCCTGTCAGGCTGACAATACTACTCAGATCAAGCCCTAGTAATGTAGGTAAAACTTTTGTGACCTTTTTGAGAGATTTATGAAAACATAACTTATTTTTAACAGAGAGTTGATCAAGTTCCTTCCGAACATACCATTAGTTTTAGAAAGCCATAATAATTACTGTAGATTTCTCAGACTAATAAAAGGGAACCCACAAATAATCAGAAAGTTAAGGTGATATGATTTCTAATAACCATCTCTAGTTTATTAGCCATGAATTTATTATGAAGACCGGTTTTGTGAATAAAAGCTAATCATACGTTTTTCAACCGTGTATGACAATCACAATCATAAACTATAAACTTTATAACTTCACGTTCAAATGTAGATACTACCCATCAAAATTTCTCCCAAGACCACCATAACATTAACATAACATATATCACCCCATTAGTTCATCACAAGTTACATAAGTTTCATCTGATTAGGATGATAATAAGAGTTTAACTCATAATGAGCTTGAACATAACAACAGATAACAAAGAAGATAGATATGAAATCATCGGTAAAATGGAACAATCAAACCGATGATCCACAATGGATGGTGTTTGGCCAATCTCGAGCTTCTTCCAAGTGTTGTATGCACCTCCCGAACCTCCAAATAGCCTTGAAGACTTTATTCTCGAAAGAAATCAGCAGAGTAACTCTCCCACCAAAAGCTTGCCAAAATGTTGAACTTAGACCTCTATTTATAGACTTTCTAGAGTGTTTAAGCATGGCCCCGTGCTAGTACAATGCATACAGAAGTTGGTCAGCTCGTACGTGCAGACTGTGTCGGGTACGACCTTGTGTTAGAGGTGGGGCACGACCCCGTGCTTGCTTTTAGGTGACAATACTTTTTGTCCTGTCAGATGTCCAAACACGGGGGTGTGTCGATTTAGCACAGGGGTGTGTTTTAGGCAAGACATGGGGGCATGCTTAATGAGACATGACCCTATGCTTGGACTCCAAAGCTTGGATTACTTCAATATCTTGTCAAATATGCTTCTTTTGTCCAACTTGAAACACCTGCAAACATAATTTAATATTTTTAAGTACATACTCATCATTTTAAAGAAGATAATGAGGAATAATTTATGTGCTTTTGATAAAACTTTTATGTATAATTTGGAGCACATCAGTTACACTATTGCATTATAAGTCTTGACATTGCCATGTGAAATAAATTGTTTTCAATCAATTTTAATCAATTTATATATGCATGAAAAACTATGTTTACTCACCGGCTAATTCGTTAGCTGACTCGTTACTTTTTCACATGATTTCAGGAATGTAGATGAGTTGACTTCTAAATGCACATATAGGGCTTGGACTTAGTAAAAATTAAAGATAATATCATTATGTTTACTTGAGTTTTTATTTTGATAGTAATGAATTTTATGATTAGTATTATTCAATGAAAATTATAATTTCATGCGCTATGAACAATCGCTCCACATTCGTCTGCCCCGATAATTCCGCCATTAGTCGAGGTGTGATACTATCAAGGTTTGACAATGCTTATTTGACTTATTGGTACACGTAAATCTACAATCAACTATGTTGATTGATTATATTCCTAACTGAAGTTATGCTTATAGTTATTTATGGCAAGTACTTACGTGGGGGAACTGTACAAGTGTCACTTGTTTTGTGGTTTGTGGGCTTAGTGTAGATACATATAAACTAGATTATGTGATGCTTATACATGATTACAACAATGATTTGTTGAACGATTCAATTGATGCCACTATACATTTTATTAAGGCTCGAAAATTACAAGCTCATCAACTTTATATTTATCCATTTAATAACATGTATTTCAAGTAACTAAGCATGTAAGAAAACCTGCACTTTCAGATGACACGTCCAAGAAACATAGATTATGCAAGATATGCTTAAGGATGCGTAGACGGTGCGTTTTAATCTTTCATAATATATTATTATGTACCTTAATACAATTTGTGCCTAATGAACATTGTGAACAATTTAATAAAATATTAAGGTTCTTTTTTAAAACCCTATATTCATAGTGTTTTACTTGTTTCTCTCTTCATGATTCCACCATCAGTGGATGGGTGTGACAACATTGCCTGTTAGTAGTTGATTGTGACTTTAGTATTAGAGTTTCGTGGAAGCTTTATTTTTTGGCAGCAAATTAAGTTAAATAAATGGTCATGATTTGAGTAGCTTAAGTCTCTAATATCCCAACAAATTCATTAAGAGCCTTTGATAACATCACTGTTTTTGGTGGTCATACAGTTCCTTCAATTTAACCTACAGGAAAAATGGATCTTTAATAAGAAGGTATGTATTTTTCAAATCCTCATGGACATAATGACATCTAAAACATTGCCTTTGCTTTATCTTGGTTAATTGTTTTTTTTCTTTTTTTGGTGGTGACATCAAGACTATTAACATTCAAATGTATATAGGCATTCAACACCCATGACTAATAAATTTTATGGTAATATATAAATCCAAAAGTTTAAGCTTTGTAAAGTTTGACACGATCAAATATACTATCACAAAACATATGAATGCCATGTGTAACTCAAATTATAAAAGTTAAAATATTGCAGTTGATAATAATACAATGTTAACGAGGTACAAATCATATATTTTATCTAACACTGAATGGTCATTTAGTCTTAGAAAGAACAAAATTATTTTGTATACGTGACAAATATTTATCCACAATTTAGCGATTAGGTAATATTTTAATAATGTTAACCATGAATTTATCATATTTATCCTAACTTTACATTTCAAAAAAATAAAATAACTAGATGTATAAACATTCTCATAAAACAAAAAACATGTGTTGTCAAGAACCTTAAATCTCAAATTGTGAAAACTAGAAAAGATCCCCGCGCAATGCGCGGTTAAGTGCATTATGAATTTGAATACAAAAATACAAATAAAAAAACAAATTAATGGCTATCACTTCAACTTTGAACTCGAAGACATCAAACAAGCTAAATAAATTAATAACGTCAACATAACAAAATGTACCTAACAAATGTGTCGAACTAAGCAAATTTTTATATATTTTATGATGCAATTTACATAAATAGGTATTAAAAGTAATTTTTAATTACTAAAATAACTTGAAAACCAAAAAGGACTAACAATAAAAACCACAAAACTATTATGGCTAAAATTGTAAAAACTAAAATTTTGTGGTTAATATCAAAATTCATAATATTTTACTGTATCTAAGACTTTTTCTTTATATCTATACTAATAATCCTTTAAAATGTGGGACACGTGTCATTCTCACATCCATTCCCACAAGTATTTTCCCGCCCACATGGTTCAAGATCCATATTCCATTAATCTCGGGTCTTATAACCCGAATACAGAAGACCAGCTCACAATCTTTCTTTTAACAAACTCACCGAAACCTTAGTTTAGTCTAACAAAATTCCACTTTGGTCTACAATCGATGATATCGGTATGTTGTTAACCTCCGTTTGAAAGCATATTAAAGCTGTTCAACACATGAAGATTCAATAACTATCGATTGCACCGCAAAAGGTATCTTGGTATGTCGATATTTGATGTCCAAATCTCAGTCTTTACACAATTGATCTTTCTATGGTCATTGAAGATGAAACATAATTAGGTTTAGAAGTATATAGCGAATAGTTTATTATGCAACGTTTGATTTTAATTTTGTTAATAGATTCGATGCGCTCTGCATAGAAATGAAAGTTTTGTTGCTTCTGAATTGAAGTTGCATTGTCGCATTGATGTTGTTGTTCTTCTTGATTACAGTGTGTTCAATAGGAAGTGTGTTCAACGTTGGTGCATTGAGAAAGATGGCATAACTTGTGAGATATGCCATCAGGTATGTTTTTTGGATTAAATATATGAGATTTATTTTATTTGAGATGTTCTTAAATTACTCTTGATTAATGAAATAAACCTTACTGCTTATGTGGATGCTATTATAATGTTGAATGCATATTACATGACACTAATGGTTGTGTTTTTTTTATATTCTTTTTCAAAGTGGCATTCGGTATATAGCAACAATAAAGAAGCTTGTTCTCATATTCCTATAGTTGCCTCTCAAGAAATAACAACTTGTAAGTTATATAAGTGATGATTAGATGACATTAGTTTCTTATTAATAGGCTAAATATGTTTGTAAACTAAATTTGATTAATTCAAGATCATAACATACTCTGTTTAGGTGATTTTGATCTAAAAGTGACATGGACTTCCTTTTGCAGGTTCATTTCGTTTAACTATTCGTAGCAACAAGATTAACATTGCTGTTTTGTTATGCAGATATATTTTTTGCTATTTTGCATGACTTTTGTAATTGTCTTGCTAGACTTCTAAATCTTAAATATCGTGTTTGGTAGTTTCGCTTATGTAGCTTGGCTGCTTAACAGCCAATTTTAAGTTATCTGATAGTTTAAGAGATTGGTTAGTTGTATGTTTTAGTGTTTGCATTAAGAAATTTATTAGTTCCAACCACTATTAAAATAATATTTTATTTATATGTACTGTAATGTAACACATGATCTAAAATCATGTATTCTATTTTGTTTGCGCTCACATTATTTCCAAATGGTATTCTTTAAGTTGCTATCCAATACTTGATCATAAGAACCCATGTTTGACTCCATGGTATCAAATTCTGCCTTTAAAAGTGTAAATACTGCGATCCAAGTTTTTCATAGTACAATGTTATTGAATTTTATACCAATGTGTCTTAGAACATCATCATCTTACAATTATTTTTATTATAACTGATACTGCCTCATTAGAAATATAAAACATTGTTTCGATATTTTCTCTCATAATGGAGGATCGTGGTTCAACAAAACGTTATGCATAGAAGTTGCTTATCAATTACCTCAAGTTTGTTCTCTTAATCATCATCGTCTGCTACTAAATTTTATATGAATTATGATCCAATTATTGAGTGCAATTTTTTGTGATTAATCAATGAGTCAAGGGATATTTGATTAGTACCCTTTTGATTAGTAACTCATGGGTCAATTTTTCATGCCTATTGCCTATTGGTTTTGGCTTGGCTAGCCAAATATCTAATATCATTAGTAGGACTAATAAAGTTATACATTAGCAGCAGTTATGTCATATTGCTTTGTACAACAAATAAAGAAAGTTTGATCATGTAATGCAAATGAAGGTGATCGGGTCTAGCAAAATAAAGTTGGTGAGTTATTATGTTTTCATTAGGTGAGTTATGTTTACTATTCTGATTTAAGGTAATACATGCTTTATTTATTATGAGGGGAGGGTTAAGTTGACCATTATACTTCCACGTATAATTACAAAATCATGTAGTTTTATTTTAAGAGGATTAATATAATTACATTTTTGGGTGAATTTTAACTAGCTTTTTTAGGTTGTATTTCTTAAATGAGCATATAACCCAAATCAACCATTCTCAAGCTTTTCTAAAATGTACTACTTATTGCTTTTTAAATATAAACTTTTGGCAAATCACAAGGCATGTATATCAAAGTAGGATTCATGAGTTTTGACTTATTTATAGCAGTTGTCTAACCTGTGTAATGCACAAAGATTTGATAATTGAAGTATGAATACGGAGTTTTGATATTTGAAGTGATCTAATTGGCGAGTATCCTCTCTTTTACCATTTTGATTTATACAAGATATTGAAGTCCCAAAACCACAACTCTCATAAGTATCCCAACTCGTTTGTTAGACCATTATTAATTGTTGAACCAGGTCAAGCTAACCTTGACCTTTTAACACACTATATGCCTTTTATCTTCTATTTTTAGCAAATTAAATTTTAGACTGTATACGTTTATTACATTATAGATATATTAGTATATAAGCTTCTACACCAAATGAAAATATGGTAAAAGTAAAATATGCAAATGTACTTGTGGAACCGAAGATGATGATAAAATACAAGTGAGCTTTGAATGATTTATACTTCACTTATAGGAAAGATATGCACTGTTAGCTTAAAGGTGTTGAGTTTCGGCTTAAATTGTATAGTTTTTTGTCACCATTTTGAAATTAACACTACCTTTATACTTGTTTTAATATTCCATAAAAAAGCCTGAACTGAAACAAAAACAAATATAAATCAATTTATACTTGAAATGTAATATCAAAATATATTATAACTAGAATATAGGCCCGTGTATAACACGAAATTGCATATTAAAACTAAAAACCACCACTCAAACCAAAGGGGAATAGATAGATTGATTTTCTTTATTATTTTAATGGAATCCTAAGTTACATGTAAAAGAGCATATATGAAAGAGGTAAATAATTACAGATGGAGTTACCATTTATTTTTGAAAGGATGGTGAAGTTATGAATAATTCATTAAATAATATATAATTATTTTTAAAGATTTGTGAATTGCAATGATAATTTTACTTTTACAATTGTATATGTATAATATAATATATAATGTATTTTTTTTTTATTTTTAGTTATGTTATATTTTATAATTTAAATCCGTGTAATACACAGGTCTATAACCTAGCAGAGTATATAATGTAACATACAATTATGAAGATAACATATCGTAAATTTATGTTACAGATGTTATAAAATACTGATAAACCACAAGTTACAAGAGAAACATAACATTAGTTTTTTAAAATTAATTAGTATTAAATATTGATCAATAAAATGTAATGATAAAATAGGTTAATAAGATAATCATAAATTCAAGCCAAGTTCAAGCTTGCACTAACTCGGCTCGGTTCGATTCTTGAACAACCCTGAGTCTATGATAAACATTTGATTATCAATATTGTGAATACAATATTCAGTGGCTATAGTAGTCACCGTACAACCTCTTTAGCACAATGTACAACCCTTTAATTCACAAATTTGTTGGCCCACATGGCATCAATTGGCCACAGCGACCACCATACCATCATCATCAAGAGGCTGAGTGGAGAGGGGCAGTGCTGCCTAGCGGTTGGTGAAACAATATTTGATCAGAATCGATGGTAGCGAGCGTAGTGAGTGTCGGGTAGGGCGATTAGCGCCGTACGGAGTGTGGTGAACGGGTACGGAGTGTGGTGAACGGGCGGCGGTGGTGCGTAGCATGAGGTGGTAGGGGGAGTGGAGGTGAGGCCGTGAAGGTGTTAAATTAGTTATATTTCAAAAACATATTTCTTTTATTTTATTATATTATTTACATTTAATGGCTTTATGTATGTTTAAATTCTTATTTAATGAATGATGAAGTTAATAACGTGCTAATCACTTTTTTTTCTTCTTAATTTGAGCGACAAAATGTTGTTTATAATAAACCATGAAAACAAATAAAATACTTACCAAATTTATATTTTTTTAAGCTTGTTTATCTAAGTTCATAAACAACAATAGTCACAAATGTTCTTGTACTTCTTTTATTATACTATCGTAGTTTTTATTTTATTTTTTCATTTAAATTTTATGTTTTATTACTATCACTTTAATTCTTACTATACTGTCGAGACGTGATTGTTTTCTCTATATTTACGAACCCACGTTTTAAAACCGTAATGTTATCTTTTGGTTGTACGGTTTTCAGGCTTGCACACACATTCTATTCCGACGCGCACACGCAGCAACAAGCTTGGGTGTAAATACTAAATAGTAACACTAAGAAAATAGTAAGTTAAAGAAGTTAGATAACCATAGTTAATTATATTTATAATAATAATCATTAATTAGCTCATTTACACTCACCAGGAAAGTTACACATTTAGGTAGACAAGTTATGAAGTTAAGGGCGTTCACATATCTTTCTATTAAATTTTATGAGTGAAGTTGTTGAATTATACGAAATGATTTCTAATGATGTGAGTGAAAAATAGAACAAACGTTACTCTTCATCTGTAAACTTGAGAAAATAATGTTAATCTCTTATAATTTTGTAAATATCTTTTAGAGTGGTTGTGAGTGAACAAAAAAGGAAAAGTAATGATAAAGATATAAAAATCTTGTTTAATTGAAAAAAAAGAAATAATAATAATTTTTAATATAATTATAAAGATAAAGATAAAAAACCTTGTGTGAATGCTCTAAGAAATAAATACACCATAAAAGCTTAAATGAGAACTTTAAATTATAAAAAAGTAACATTTTTGTGAATTATTGCAACAAATTTATGCTATGATTTTCAAGTTCGTGTCGGGTTTGAGTAGGCAACCCGAAAACACGATCCTTTTAGCAATTAGCACCCGACCAAATTGCCCATTGTTTGAACGGTACACAAAATACTACAAAGGGAAATGCTTAACGCGTAAGGATATAGAAGTCAAAAAACCAATAACTAACTTAAAAAAATACATCCAGCTCCATTACAACTCCTTCACTCGCTTTTCCCATTAGGATTCAACTCATGATTTCCTATTTTATATCGTTAAGTCGTGACATACGTATAATGAAAATGATGATAAAGATTGTAATAAACTATTACTTAATTTATAAATTTAGTACATGAGTCGACGACAATCTTTAAACTAATATCCAAATGGTGTTACACCGACATCAAAAGTTGTGATTATATTATTTAAAATGTTTGGTTCCGTGTGCGTTTTATCGTGTGGGAGATAAATGATTTTTTTTATTATTATTGCCGAGTTTTTTGACACCAAAAATTCTTCAATTGTATGAAACGTGTGACATATGATAATATGACTATCCACAATAACAATAAATAAATTAAACATAACCGCAATATATGTATGACGAGCTATTGAAATAGAACGAGATGGGAGTATATGGAATAATGCTATATATTGTGTATTTTAATCTCTAAAGTGCTAGAAAGTGAAATTTTAATATTTAATATAAAACTAATATATGAGGATAAACATCTAAAGTAAACTTGTAACGCATAAAATGCAAGTTGAATGCATATTTCAACTATAGCATGCGCAGCCATGCTTTATAAAAATTGGAGTCATTTTTGACTGGTAGTTAATAATTTATAAGCTTTGCTTGTGTTAGTAAACTATATTAATATGCAATTTTTAATATTGGATTAGTGATAATTGTTAAATTCTAGAAGGGTTAGAAAAAAACTTTGAGGATTGTGATATACACGAGTTGAATTTAAATATTAAAAATAATATTTACTAACTAATATTTAGAATTATAACTTTTTTGATATATGATATATTGAAATTATATATAACTAACTAGTTTAAGAAATAAAACAACAACAACATTTTTTGAATGATCTTTTTAAAAATTTATGTTTAAAAAAATTGTATTTGTAAAATTTTCATTTTTTAACTACATTTTTAACAATATCATTATTTTTAATTCTTTATATTAAAAACTTCATATTTCATAGCATTTTGATTTGTTAAAAATATGTTTTATAATTTAGAAATGGTATAAATAATGTCATTTGTCTTTAATGTCATCATTTGCATTTAATATGATAATTAAATGATAGAGCTGCTTAGCTAATGACACATGACAAAATAAAATGTAAAAAACACGTGACAAAACTTATTTTTATTTATTAGTATATAGATAACATAGATTTATATTATCCTTAGCTCAAATAGTTAAGGTGAGTTATTTATAACATGTAAATAAGGTGTGGTCATAGTTTCAAGCCTCACTTTTAACAAAATGCTCTGAGTTCAGCTAAAGGGTTTTTTTTTACAATAAGTTTTCTTTTGAGGGGATTGAGGGTGCGATTTCGACTAGGTGGGCTCGATAAAATAACACATATCATCCAAAAAAAATCATACGTTTACCGTTCAAAAAAAGATAGCATAGATTTCTAATATAAATTTGTGTTTTAATCTAATATGGTTTTGTTTGTTTGTTGTTAAATTAGTAAACTTAAAATGGGATTTCATTTAATAGAATAGTAAATAGTAATGCTGTAATTCTATATGTTCAAAATAGTAATGTATTTGAATATAAATTGGAGTTTACTTTATTATTGGGTTCCTAGCTGAAATGTATTTTTTATTTACATCAATGATCTAGTTGTCGAGACTCGATCAAGAACAATTTAATTTATCGGTCTTAGCTATTTTTATTATGCAAGGGTAAGTAAGGTCGTCTACTTAGGGAATATGTGGAATACATTTAACTAACACGACTCGATTAACTAAAGACTCAAACTTTATAATTAAAAATTAAAACTTTAACTGGATTAATGAACAGATTTGCATAAAACAACAAACTTTATATCAAACCTAATTAAATAACGAAAAACAATCATTTTCGAGTTTCCAATTCTGCAAGATCAATAATTGGTATTTTTAAATTAGGGTTTGTAAGAAATAATAATTCAAGATCTTAGCTTTTGAAGTGACAACAAAGGAACAATCTTTTAACACTTCTTCATTCACAATGTTACCAATTCATTTATATCACGTTGCCTACTTTTCTTAATGAGTTCACAATGCAAGGAAGCAGAAAAACTAATAATCAAGCAAACAACTTTATTTATAAGCAAATCGTTTTTATCAATCAAACACATAATGTTTCATTCAACAGATCAATGTTTAATGCAAAACCTAATCAATCATACCAGTTTTCTCACTTTACAAGGATCGTATTCACGAAAGTAATCAAGAGAACCTAACCACACATCATCTTCGTTCAATCTTCAATCTTGACTTGTAGAATCTTCAATCTTAACTTGTGGAATCTTTACTCTTGACAAGTTATGTCCATTTTAAGTTACAAGTTATGCCCATTTTAAGTTATAATGGTCTTGAACTTTTGGTTTTTGTATTTCTTCACTTCTCGGACTCCGATTTCCATCCTGCTTTTTTCCTACTCTTCATGTTTCACCAAACTTAGTTCTGGTTTTTCGTTTTGCATCTTTTCATCTAAAATAAACTTCCTTTGGATCCAATCACCTATAATCCAAAACACAAACAACTTGAAATTGTTCCACCATAATCATGATGTAAAATCAAACATTTAGATCAATTAAACACCAAATTATTAACAGTAATCAACCTACATGTAATTAAAGAGTGTATTAAAAAAGTGTAAGAATAAACCAAACAACTAATACAATGAACATGAACACAATGCATCAAAAAATAGAGGTGCGTAAAAGGATATTATTCTGAAACAAAATCCGAAAATTCGTATATTCGAATTTTGAGATTCTAATAGGGAACATCCCTACCGAAAAGTGAGAATGATGGTTTTTTTGTAACGAATGCCACATAATATAATACACTATAATATAATACAAAATTAAGTATAGTCTTTGTTAGTGCTATAAAAACTATAATATTGTTAAGCCGGTTAAGTATTAGGTTCAAGGTATCTAACCAACATTCAAAAGCTAGCTAACACTCGTATGTATGTTACAATAATGTCAATAAGGCATACAAGGTATTAACAAGAAAAACAACTTAATCCTTGTGTAAGGATGTCTCCAGAATATTATGATGACCCTTTTAATGATAGAAAACAACTTAGAGTAAAACTTTTTCACTTTTTGCATTACTTAAATAAATAAAGAGACCATCCTTACAAAATTGAGGGAATGTCCCAATGATTTATCTAGTAACATCAAAGCTGTAAAACAGGTTTTGAACCATGACATGGGAAGGTTCTAGTGTTTTTTATCCTCTTTTTCTATTAAACATCCAAATAAACTTTGAAATATAATATTTGTTATTTTGGGTTCAAATAGATCATTATAATTAAATTTATATTTATTTCCCTGTATCATTTTATTGACCTTCTTTTACTTTATATATGTAAGTGTATTTGCAATATAGAACTTAGATATTATAGTATAGTTTGATATATCTGTTACATATCTTGATCCATATACTATTAAATATGTTATATCTATTTATCAAAATTATCAATCATTAGTATGAGTATACTATTACAATTTAACAAGGGTGAACATTACTTATTCCCTTATTAATGTGCCGTGATGTTAGATACTTTTTCCTTTTCCTCACATACGTTAGCGTTTAAGAGGGTTTTATGCACGACATTACACACCATAAATGTTACTAGCCTACCTCTAACACTATTTCTACAATTAGTTTATTACATTTACCTCTATTATTTAATAGAAACTATAGTTTATTATCTCTATTTTAAACTTTTTACATTATATCAAACAAAAAGACAGTTCTTATTAAAAGAAAAAAAACTAATCATCACCATAACAATCCATTAAGAATCCATTACAAGTAGTATTATAACCATAAACCCCTGTTCCACATAAACCCAAAATGTGAACACGAAGTCGACTAAACCTCACAAAATCACTCTTCAATTCCATTTCTTCACTTCATCTTCCCCAAATCCCCAAACACCATTTCTGTTTCCACACAAACCCTCACATGGCTCCATCAAAATCCCACATCTTCTTCATCATCATCATCATCCTCTCAATCTCCTCCTCATCTCCCTCACTCGCATCCCTCACAACCCTAATCTACAAAGGCTGTGCGAACCAGAAGTTCCAAGACCCCTCACAAACCTCCACACAAAACCTCCAATCCCTCTTCCAAACCCTAATATCCCAATCCTCCACCGCCAACTACCACAACGCCACCGCCGGAGACCCCCAATCGCCCTCCTCCGTCACCGGCGCCTACCAGTGCCGAGGAGACCTATCACCCTCCGACTGCAACACCTGCGTGAAACAAGCCCCTGAATGATCGACAAACTCTGCGGTGGAGATGCGATCGCCGCTAGGGTTCAGCTCGAGGGGTGTTATCTGAGGTATGAAGTGGTGGGGTTCCCGCCGGCGCCGGCGACGGAGGTGTTGTATAAGAAGTGCGGGTCGGGTCGGGTGGATGGGTCGGAGTTTGATTCGAGGTTGTCGTCGGCGTTTGAGGAGGTGGAAAAGGGGGTGGTGGATGGAAAAGGGTTTTACGCCGGTGAGTATGAGAAGGTGGTGGTGATGGGGCAGTGTGAGGGTGGTTTGAGTGGCGGTGAGTGTGTGAACTGTGTGAAATCTGCGGCGGCGAATGGGCGGAGTGCGTGTGGGAGTTCGGATTCCGGTGAGATTTATCTGCAGCAGTGTTATGTCAGTTACACGTATAACCGAATGGAGAATCTGGATCAGGTATAACAATCCGCCCGGAGCGGTAAAATCAACCCGTTTAAGTTTACGGTTCGGTTTAAAACCATGAAAATTAGTCGTTCGGTTTTGCGTCGGTTTTGAAAACTTCAAACCGTAGCAAACTTTATGTTCGTTACGAATTTTTACAGTTCGGTTTAAAACTATAAAATTGTTAAGAAATGTTCAAATTGATAACCGGTTTGGGCCCGAGGACCGGTTGTATATAATTGGACCGGACTATAAAATTATTATATATTGCTTTTTTTATTTCTTCATATAAATATATCAAGTATAGCTAACTAATTATCTAGTGTATTTTAATGAACTTTTGTGAAGGAGATAAAAGTGTTGACTACAAAAATATGTTAAAAAGAGAAACAAAACGTGTTTTGTTTTAAAATATATTTAGTGTTTTATTAGGGACAACTTGCATAACAAATGAGCCCAAACTGGGAAACTAACGTGTTAAAAGATAAAAAAGGTTTTACTTAATGTAATAAATAAAAAAATAAGATGTGAAATGTTTTTAAACAATAAAATATAAATATAAAAATGACTTTTTTAGGTTTGGGTTATGCATGTTATTAAACACTACGTATGTATAGAAAAATATAAAGATAATAAAATAAATTAAGTGTATTAGTAACATATTTGTTTTTTATAAATATGATAATGTTTAACAACCATAAAACAAAACCGTAAACACCCCCTCTCCTGACACATACTATATATGATCAATCAATGATTAACCATTTGAAAAGCAATTGTTAAAGCACTAATGATCACCTGATAGATGAAGGAATAATCAAAAGTGGTATCTTCGATCTATGATTCATGATTGGGATATTTTGTTTTATTCATGTAACTTTATGAGAAAAGGTGACAATCGAATGTGGGTTTGGTTTGATGACAGGGACCGGTGGTGGGATACAAACTGGAGTGACGGAGACAGGCGGTGGCGGTGGGCGGCACAATACGCAGAAGACGGTGGCGATTGTCATCGGCGGATTGGCGGGGTTGTTTCTCGCAATCGCTTTCTTGCTGGTTCTGAAATCAGCTTTCATGAAGAAGAAGGAGAAACACAGTTATGAAGGTTGGTTGCTTTCTTCATTCCTTGCATGTGATTTAAAGAGATCTTAAAAAAACACTTGACTCGAATATCATTTAAAAGTATGAAACCGGTTTGTTTGTAAACGAGCCGAAAGGTTGGTTTGTGATTAAGTTGTCAATGTGGGGCTAGCCTACTTGGCAAAGGCTTTGCCTCTTAGATGACAGGTCTTGATTCGATCTCAAGCAATGGTGTAATTTGATGAAATATAGGAATACGATTCTTTTATCGTTTAAAAAAAAACTCTAAGTTATAATGGTTTTTAATGTATAAAGTTGATAGTAGTACAATTTTAATCTTTTCATCAATCTACTAAACTCGTTGGTTCCTTCGTTTGGCTCCTATTGAATTTGTTTATAAAATTTTGAATTTATCTAAAATGTATTTTTTATTAGAACTTTAGAAGGAAAAAAAAATCCACCTGAGCTTTTTACAGAATCACGCTTAGAATCGCGCTTATTACAAGTCGAAGTTAAGCTTAAATTTCAACTTACTAGATATAAACGAGTTGAATTAGGCTGGCTCGTTCAACTTGGAGCTCGAGTCCAAGCTGACATTGGCTCAGCTCGACTTACTCGTTCAACCGCCTTGCCAAGTTTGTCAATAAGCACCTTTTTTAAAGTTTAATGAATTACTATTATAATAGATTACCATGATAAAATATATAAGTGTTTTTCTAGAGTTTATTAAGAAAATTTCTAGTCAAAAAACATGTTTTTTTGGAAGTTCTAATTTTCAAAAGTTTCATAGTCAATGATAGTGATAGAGATCACTAGGCGTTTTTATGTGTTTTGAAAGTGATAGCAGATGTAAAAGAGGTTTGTTTAGTAGTAAAATATATAACGAAGTAATTTTAATAAACCCGTATATTACATTGTTTGATTAAAATATTAAATATAATAACAATTTATAAGTATAAAACGATTTTGTAAGAAAATATATGATTAAAACTACGTGTGAGTAAGTCAGTAAGACAATAAGTAATAAAATAATTACATCAACTATTTAAAAATGACATTTTAAAATTTTCTTATTATAACTTTTAATTTTTAATTTGTTTGGTTTACAAAAAGTTTACTTTTTAGAAACATCAAATTTAAAATATTTCATATATTTTATAAAGTTTGATGTTTTAAAATTTTTTATTAAAATTTATTTTTAGAAATAATATTAACAAGAAGATCTCTTTCTTAATTTATTAAAAATCGTTTTTAATAATTAAGGTAATTTAATAGGACATAGAAACTAAAAAATAATAATAAGAATGAATTTGATGCTGTGTAATTTTAATTAATATTTTATTTAAGTAGAATGCTGTGTAATTTTGATTAATATTTTATTTAAGTGGTATATTTGTATATTTTTTCCAAAAAAAATCAAAGTATTACTTCCTTTTTTATACTATTTTTTATAATAATGAAGTAATACTATATTTGATTATTAACTTATTTTCTTGTGCACTACTTATATAAAAAAACATTGAACTTACAAAACCAAAAGTCACCAATAAATTAGCGTTTAACCCGTGTGATAATCGTTTTTGTAGCATTTGATGTGCAATGGGTTATATGGATTGAAATAGGTCATTGCAATAATGCAATATGTTTATTTATCTATAATTCGATATAAGTTGTATCACAAACTGAATCACATTTCATATGACGAATTATATTAAACAAGACTTTGGAATAAATTTATAACACAATTTCAAACAAAATAGTTTATTGATTATTGAGCAACGTATTTTGACTTTATATAAAACACTATATTATAAGAGTTATAAAAACACCATTATTTCTAAAATAAAGAATAGAAACTTCAAATAAAGTAATAATTTGACTTTTAAGTAATAAAACACGATATTATTTTTGAATTTTTATAAGTAGTTTTTAAACATTTTGTTTTGGAACAAACCTTTTTTCTTAAAAATTTCCACTAAATTTTTTTTATTATAACTTCGAATTTTAATTTTTTTTGTTTCATAAAAAAATATCTTAAAAACCACAAATTTTAAATATTTTATATTTTTAAAAAATTTTAATGTTTTAAAAAAATTTCTTACTTTACAAAAAATGTTTACTTAGAAATTGCATAAATCTTTTTTTTAATTTATTAAAAATATTTTTAATCTGAAAAATAATTAAATAATTTTATTATTAGTTAATGTAATTATTTAATAGAAGAAATGATCCGGATAATTAGATTTATATGATATAGAATTTTGTGTGAAAATTTTATTTTATTAGTATAGAGAGATATATGATATTAGTTTAAATAGTTTTCTTTTATTTACAAATAAAGTGTGTTTTGTAAGAGTTTATTGTTACTTTTTTCAATTATATTGTAGGTTATTGAAAAGGAGAAGATAACGGGGAACTGCTTTTGTAGCTTTCTGATCGAAGGATGTAAAGAACTAAAGATAGGCATATGACACATGATTTTTCTATTTTTCGAGTTGTTTTCTTTTGTACATTGTTTATGTCTATGTAATTTTTGTTCTATATATTAGACAAGTTTATAGCCTATTTTTCCTTGTAAAAAAATATATACAAACACCGTCATTACTTATATGTTGTGTTGGTTTTAATGATCAGTGTGGGCCAAAGAACCGGTTTGGTTTGTAGTTAATGTGGTCAAAATCATTTTGTGAGAGGAATTGGATATTAGTTTAAGGAAAACGAAACCTCAATTGATGAAAACTTGTAGGTTTGAATTGTAAATTCGACTTCTATTAACTATTATTAGATTTTTAAAAAGAAGAAAAATAAGATAAAAATCACCAGAAACACAATTTTTAAAATAGTACTAACAATGCATTTAATTTTTCGACTGTTCAATGTTTATTCCTTGCCCGAACTATTGTTTTCGACGCGAACCGACATACCGTAAGCATGTTATTATGAACCGACATACCGTAAGCATGTTATTATTCGGATAAGGGAGAAGATATTCTTGTTTTCACATCTTTCTTGTGTGTTTATTCTTTAACTTTTTTTCGCCTTTGATATTTAATTTGTGTTGTATGTGATTTGTCGTGTCAAAGTGATCCTTTAAACAAATATACGTCTTTAGTGATGTTGGATTAAGTCTTTTTCTTCATATTAATAAGACCATGCCGGTAAAATAGAATATAGATTCGTAAATATTTTAAAGGGTTATTAAATCACAAGCCATAAAAGAGTTAGGATCAGAAATTGGGATTCATTTCTACCAAATCAAGATATCAAACAATTCAAAGTCATCGGAAGTCATAATGGATATAGATCAATTCCATTATACATATCGAGCTTGCTACCTAAGATATTATCCATTTGTTGCTTATTTGACTCGTTTTTTAAGTATTATAGAAATTAAGCTTGAGGTTACTATTCAAGCTACAACCACTTATTCATGAAGTTGTTGACCCATATATATATATATATATATATATATATATATATATATAAGAGAAAATTGCAAAAATAGTCCCTGTGGTTTGATCAAATTGCAAGTTTGGTCTCCAGATTTTAAAATTGCAAACTTAGTCCAAACCTTTAGAAGTTTGTTGCAAATTTGGTCCCCACCGTTAGTGTCCGTTAGTTTTTAACGATCTGGAGACTAAATATGCAATATAGTCAAACCACAGGGATCAATTGTGCAATTTTCCCCAAAAAGTAGAAAAACTAAAAAAATCAAATAAAAATTAAGAAATTAAAATTAAATTTTAAAAGATTCAAATAAACTTTAATAAAGAAATTCAATAATCGTTAAAAAATAGAATAAAGGTTAAAAAATCAAATCAATTTTAAAAAGTAAATAAAAGTAACAATAGAATGCATATAAAAATAGAAAATCAATTTTTTTAATTTTTTAGAGCAAATTGCATAATTAGTCCCTATGGTTTGATCATATTGCATATTTAGTCCCCAGATCGTTAAAAACTAACGGAGGGGACTAAATTTGTAACAAACTTTTAAATTTTAGGACTAACTTTACAATTTTTAAAATCTGAGGACCAAATTTGTAAGGGACTATTTTTGTAATTTCTCTATATATAATATATGTTTGTGTTGGAAACATATCTTACTAAATTAAAATATTATATTGTTTATAGACTACAGTGGAAAGAACGTTTTGTACTAGTCGTGAAATTTGAATCATCTTTGTATCAACCAAATTATGAGTTATTTCGTCACTTATGGTTTTTAAGTAATATTTATGCAATGTTTAAAAACATCATATAAAGTTTAATATATATATATATATATATCTTTCTACTTTATTTAAAGACATCATATAACATATTTTCAAAAGTGAGTTTCAAATTATCAACCAATTTAACGACGAGTCTGTCTTGCACAATGCTAGGTTTACTTAAGGATGCACCAATACCAACAAAGTATTGCAAATGAGTGTTTTGGGAAGCCATAGCGTTTGTATTTGAGGGTGTTTTTATAATTTTAAGTGTTGTGATCATAACAATACATTCAACACCTATATATACTAACATATGAGGGCAAAATGTTCCATAAAAATCGATAAAATACGTTCACTAACAGTTTCAAACGACTACATAGCTATTAGAAAATGGTCAAAATTGTGGGCAACGACTAGAACCTATTTGGATCTGGTTGGTTCGGAATCAATTTGGACAGGAACAACTTTGGTCGTTGAAACATTAAACAAAATTACAATTGTTGGTTTGAGATCAATTTGTACTACTACTGGTTCGAAACTGATTCTATTGCGGTTCTAGTTCTTAAACTAGTTTTTTCTGCGTACCTTTAAATTCGATATTAAAGTTAGCTATAAACATAAACAAAACTATCAGAAATAGGGCGCGCACACTCTCTCTAATTTGCCGCTATTCTGCTTTTATTTGTTTAAAATCATCGCAGCTACACTTACAACATTTAAAACAACAATTTTTTAATTGAAAAGTATACCATTTTACCTATTAAGGACAAATCCACCTTCATTGACTAAGTATCTCATTATATAATGAGCATGTAGTATAAGAGACATAGAACCTCATCCTCATGATTTAAGGGTGCGTCTCCTACATTAAAAGTTACTATTTTTTTTTAATCTTATCATGTTTTTTTTTTCACTCACAACCACTTAAAATATATTAAAAACATTGTAGCGTTTTGAATAGTGTTTTCCAAAAATACAAATTGAACAGTTAATTTCTCATATCATTCACTCACAACCATTGTTTTTATCATACCATATAATATAAAGAATACACTCACATAAATATAGAGAACCGATTGTGAATTCTCTTATATAAGTTAAATTTACGTAATGACTTGCACGTTTCAAGTACCTTAATGATAGGCGTTTAATTGTCAACCACCATAATACACATGTATATTTTCTTTTTCATTTTATAAAGTAAGTTTAAAAATAAAATAAAAAGATGTGTGCTTCAAAGGCCTTAATGAAATGTATACGATTGTCAATCATCGCAATACACGTGTGTACTTCCTTTTTTCCTTTTATAAAGTTTAGATTATGTAATAAACTTACGAGTTTAAAGGCTTTTACTTAAAGTTGTTCAATTGTCAAACACCAACAATACATATGTGCAGTTTTTTTCCCTTTTATAATGTTGAGTTACGTGATGGGATAGCGCTTGAAAGGCCTTAATGAAAGGTGTTCATTTGTCAACCACCACAATAACATGTCTATTTCTTTTTGAACGTTAACATTCACATCACTAGGTGACATTTGTCTCAAGTCACATATATATTGTTTGATATATATTTGAGTAATAAATAGGAAAACGTGTTGTCCCTTGCAATTATTCTTAGTAATCTAGTATGGAAAAAATCAAGTGAATAATCCAGTATCATTTAATCTTGTTACATGACTAATTTCTCACAAATGACAAGAGTTGTTCAACTTTCTAGCTCTACTACTAGCGTAAAGGTAAGGACATAGTTGATCTTACTATACTTAGGGCCAAAATATCTTCTACAATGCATGCTACCAATGTCATTTGGCTGGTTCATGGTTTATCCTTATAGACATTATTTCTAAACTTTTTAACACGTCACAATGAACTTTGTTAGCATTAACATTAACGTAAGCAAATAGTGGCATCTCATCCTTTACAACTACCAACACTTTTCTAGTAAAGAGTAAAAACACTTTATACGTTTGTATAAAAGTCACTCTGACCAACGTCTATGTTGTCGTAGATCATAAATTTATGACCATCCGAAGGTCTATGACTTACTTTGCAATATTTGTCACAACTTAGTTGTGGTTAATTGAGACTTACTTTTCGCTTGTAGAACATAACCCGCTACCTTTAGTTTCACACGTGGACCATTCATGATTGAACTATACTAGCAATTATGCTACATTTAACTATTTTTAAATACATAACATATCATACATAATTTAAACTATTAGGTATAATCACATAAGAATTCTATGGAAACATTTTTAATTACAAACAAAAATGTAAATAAGACAAATGATAATTAGCTGTTCTATTTAATTTATTAGTTATGTCTGATTACATATGTGATAAACGGCTCAAGTATCACACAACTTAATTTAAAGTTATGTAAATCAATGATTCTTTTGGTTTTAAAGATAAAAAAATTGTTTTGTAATTAATAATGCTGGCCATATATGTATGTGTGTATATATATATATTGCTTTTTTATGATCCAAAACATTTATTTTGTAGTGTTTGGAAACTTGAAAAGAAGTAATGCTGACTATTACATTATTCACACAAAGCCTTCGATGACTTATCGGCCGCCTTGCTTGAGGAAGAGTTTCACTAAAATGGAGACGAACCGGAATAACATCCGATCTTGTTTCTAGATTGAGTGGAAAAGGGATATATGAAGTTCGTTCTAGATTCCGGAGGAACTACTTCATTAGGATTGAAGAATTGCTGTGATTCTTCCTTAATAGCCTGGATTCTCCCGTTGAGAGTTAAAATATTAAATTAAAACATGACGTATAATAATATATAGTCAAATAATATATAGGCTGACCCACATCAAGTTACACCATATTTTTGTATCCGTTGAAGTTTCACATTCTTTTCATTGCATATAACATAAGCTTTGTTGGTAAAACCCCAACGCCCTAATCATCCGCTGCTTTAAAAGTCTCTTTTTTGGGTACGCAAAGCCAGATTCCTACTATAAAATCATCTAGATGTCTTAGAACAAGTCTCTTAAATCAACCGCAACCAGCTAAAACTAGCACAACAGGCCTAATAATCATGAATCGTATAACAAAGGTTTTACAAGTCTAATCACGAATCGTATAACAAAGTTATATGGTAACAAATTTTCTCATTTTTAAAGTTGATTCATGAGGTAATCATCAGGTATTCAATCATTTAAACTAATACATTTTGCAAGTCATTCAACAGATGTACAGAACCAAGCTGAACCAAACCGAACCAATATTTTATATGTTCATACCTTTGAACACAAGTAAAGTAACTAATTAACTGCACACTTGTCATATATGCATGTTTGGGGAATCAATTCCTCTTGGCTTTCAAGTCAAGCAACGAACATAAACCTCAAATCATAACATCTTTGCTTTCAAATTGAATCGACTTCCTCCATCTTCACTTTCCTTTATAATTTCTCTACAAAACCCTACTTCCATCTTTCAATCCTTTTCAAGTCAACGAAAAAGAAGTGCGGTCGATCATCAAAAAGTAAGTTTTTACATATATATACAACGCTAATATGTCCCGTTTAATATAATTTGTTTTCTTATAAATGGATTATAAAACGTTTTCTTGGGCTCAAGAAAGCAACATGATTTGGTTTTTTGCAAAGAAACCGAGTTTAGTTATGAAGAAACTAACAGAACCGGATCAAATCAAACAAGGTACGCTGTTAGTTTCAACACAATAGAACGTGGTATCCTTTTTACAACCGGGTCTAATACTCTCTAAGTAGCCTTCATCATCAGACCCCATATTAACAATCGTGATATATTTAACGCGACTTCCTAATATAGTCCTAATAAAATTTCAGTTTACACCATTCTAAGGTGATGATCAAAACCCGAGTCGAAGATCGCGATGGAGATCAATATTCTCCTTTTGAACCCCTTGGTACGTTAAAGTTCATGCCTCTAGCTATTTTTTATTGATTTAATTATGTGTTTTTTTTAATATCTGTGTATATATTGATGTTTAACTTGTAGCAGGTCTACGTTATTTAATCCAGTTTGGGATGGAAAAAGAATCTGGAAAAAATAATATGTCTCGTGATGACTCGATAACGAATGTGAGGCGAATATGTGTGTCGAATATAGCAATTAAGATCGCTCCCACGGCAAAAGGTTACGGGTTCTAATAATCTTTTTGATTTTCGTTATCTTATCCATATAAGAATAACTTATTTTGAATGTTTGATCGAAATTTAGAGTCGGGACAACTCAAGAATCATCAAATTAATGATGTTGATCATGTAGTGCAACGCCCTCGTGCGGTGTTATCTAGTCCAGGTATGTAATATGTTATTGTGCCATGTCTAAATATAATAGTCGACATGATTGACATTCTCTTAAAAAAGTACTTTATATTTAAACATATGCGTGTCTAGGGTTGATGTGGGCTTAGTGAGACGCTTTACATTGCTACTTTTTTGTGTTACAACATCAAAGGATATATGATTGTCATACTTGTAACACTTATTTATGTATGTCACTAGTGTACTACCAAAACGAGGCATTCTCCCGTTTATATATTGATCTTTATGTTTGTTTCACTTACAGATAATGACTATTTGATTGGAGAAATGAACAAGAAGGCTTCCAAACGAGGTTCTACGCCAAAAGCACATATAGAAAGGTCTAATGTGGCTCGCGTTGATGCAAAGAGTGCACACGTAAGGACTCGTGGCACAAGCCCAACATTTAACACACAAAATCGTCTCAAAATAAAAGACTTCACTAGACCATCCATTATAAAGGATAAATCATGTTTCACAAAACTAAAATTGTAGTTACCTTACGTATGCTCCCCTAACTGAAAAATTGACGTGATTGATTGCATTATCATAACATTGTGTAATAATTTGAACAACAATGATTAAGAGTTTTGATAGGTAATTTCTGTATCTATTGTAGTTTCTTTTTTAATCTGTTTAAAAAGAAGATCAATGGAGAATGGATGACACACACACATATATATATATATATATATATATATATATATATATGTATATGTGAAACAATAAAAAATATACATAACATGAAGCCTAGAAAATCTCAATTGAACCATAATATAGATGATCTGAAAGAAAAAGATGAAGCAGAAGACATGATCAAACCATAACCATAAAAAATTGACATTTTATTAGACCGAATAATTGAATTACATCATATGACCTCTAAGCAATACGATGGAGGTCATCGGTTCAACTCTTACTCTTTGTAATATGTTTGGATGAGCCAACGAGGTTTTCAACAATAGGTTTTCTTCTGATGTGGTTGAGGTGCGGCCCCGGCTGAGACACAGATAGGTGTGCCCGATTAAAATAATACATATCACTCAAAGCAGTTTCGTATATTTGTAGTTCGAAAAATAAAAATAAAAATGATCTCTTTACTATAAATCTATGAATTAATGAAAGACAAACATTCTTGATTCCATAATTGTAAACATTACTATTAATTAAATATTAATTAATTAAATTGTTAAACTAAGGATCATAATCATAACTATATAACCTCCTGTTTAGGTTGCCATCGCCAGAAAATATCGATCAATTTCATAAATCAAACTTGGAACTTTCTCACGTGAACCACAAAGATTATGTCAATACTACTTTTTGACCGGTCTTTTTACGGGTTTGTGGCCGTGGTCGGTTCCGTTTTTGAATAAAAACCGGTTACGAATCTACGATTTCAAACCGCTTCTTATAACTACAAATTTATATATATGATTTACAAAGTAAGAAGTCTTACTTTGTAAGAGACTCTAATTCAGTTGTGTTAAACCAGTAAGTATTGTTTGATTGAACATCTGAATAACCATATGAAATGACTATTTTATTCATCTAAATAAACATACCATGCGGAATGAAATATATATGTTTGGTTTGATTTTGAAATGACTATACTGTATGGATGATTATACTGAATAACTGAATCTTTCTTTGTTAGTTAACACATGTTGGGAATAAGAAGACATAAGCCAATAAACCATTGTTCGAAAGTGTTGCAAATTATACATTAACATACATGGTCTAAATATAGATTATTGAATCTTTCTTTGTTAGTTAACGCATGGGTATGTGGGCACCAATGAGGAGTGCACCGAAATATGATTCTGGCGAGGAGGGCGTCGTTGATGTGTTGCGCCGACAAGAGGATCTCCGATGGGGAGAGGAGGGTCACTACGGATATGATTCTGTTTCACGGTGGGGAGGGTTTTGTTTTCAAATATTCCATTCCGCATCTTTCTATCACTTAACCACTAAAAGTTGAATGAGATTATTAAGAGGTGATGTTTGTGTGAACCAAACACTTCAATCTCTTAACGATTCGGATGTAGCCTCTAAATGGTTTTATTAAGAGGCTATCAAATGGCCCTTAAATGATATATATTAGTTATCGTATGGATTGTAATGTGCAAATACATAGTATACTTAGTACAAGGTATGTAAAAACATACGCTCTTATATGAATATGAATGATTAATTGTATGCTTGAAACGCCCGACCCTCTCATACACTCTTCTTGGATATCCAATTCCAAAAACATATATGTGCATGCAATTTCATAAAAAAAGGTCAGATTAGTTCAATTTTAAATCTTAGAGCTTGATGTTTGAAGTTGTAGCAGAAAGTGTACCTGCAACTACGTGTATTTGTTCCAAATATAAAGAATATAACGATATGAAAATTATAATATTGAAAACTAAAGATTGGTTCTTACATTAATTAGAAACTCCATCATGGTTTACATATCTTCCAACAGTTGGTAGCTCCATCATAATTAACCTAACATAGATTCACCATGAACAACTTTAGCCTCAAGTTTATGTTGATTATTTCAAGTTAACAAAAGCGGAGCTAAAGTATCAAATAATAACTATTACGCGCTTAGATTTTACAAAATAAAACCTCAATTTGGACATTAATGCATAGAATTGATAGATCCTTTTTGTCTTTTCTCATAAAAGTTAAATTTTATCCTCATTATTTTTTCTATACATTAATATAAACACTAGTGTTTTAATACTCTTTAAGGTGTTTGTTAGTATGTTAAAGAGATAATGTTGTCTTCTTGAGTTTGCGTGACCCCATAAGAACACAATAAACACTAAACATGACATTTCAACCAATTCAAGTTCGTAGCTTTATACAAATCTCTCTCACATAAAAAAAACAAGATATAATGATTTTTTGTTGTAACGGTTAACATTATTGTAAAAAAGTTAATTTTTTCCAAAACTTGATTTAAGGTTTTAGCTGGTAGTCTGGCTAACGTATTACACATAATGTTATGTATAAGGCCTCACTTATTTTCTATAAATAATTTGATGAGTTACATTATTGACATTAACAAGAAAAATTGAAATCACTTTAATCGGTGACGAATTAAAATTTTAAGATCTTTTGTGACTGTACACAAAACAAATATTTAGAGAAAAGTTTAGATCATCTTTAGAATGATTTTCTTGGCATTAAACAAAATTATAAATATCTTATTGTTAAAATAAATTGGTTTATTGGCATACAAAACAGCCATGTGGGATCGTTTTCTTTAAAAACCATATCTCATAAATTGGTTGTGTAATACAAGACAACCGTATGTTTTGGTTAATGTTTTTTCTTTCGAGGGTCAATCGTAGGTACCTCATTATGTTTTTCAAATAGATCATGATATTTACCATGATTTGATGCTTAATGTTCTAGGTCATTTATAGTTGTAATCACGTAGTTTGTAAATTGACATTTGCTTGTTTTGGCATTTTAAACATTGATTTTAATGACACTATATGTCCTTTTTTTATAAAATTTACACGTATTGTCCTTGACACTAACCTTGATCCAAATTAATAGTTAAGTCAAGCATGTGCCCCTCATATGAGGGGCATTTAAGTAATTTCACAATTTGTAAATAATAAAGCATCTAGTAATTGAGACTTTAATAAATCATCTAACTCTTATGCCATTATTTTAAGAATGAGTTGTAGGGAACAAACCCTAAATCCCAAGGTGAAAGCGTAGAATGAAGGAGAGAAGTCCAGACCATTACACAGGAAGCTAGAAGCGAGAATGACGCTCCGAAGTCAGGGCAGGTTTTTTCAGTTAGAGCAACAACAACAACTGCAATTATAAATGCTAACTTGCGCCGTCATTAAATCCATTGTATTCTTTATCCGTCAGATTGAACCGGTTTAAAGCACAACTCACCATCACTAAATCCATCATCTTTCTCTTCCCTCATCAGATTTAATCTAATTGAAGCATAATTCATATCACTATGATTTAAAAAGTTTATGGACTACATAAACAAATTAATGCCACATAAGCAATTAGGGTTGTACTTACTAATGTAGTTGCTTTATATTCATTAAATTCATCCAATGTAATTATTATCTCATATAATGTAAAGGGAATATAATTCAAATTATGATTGGTGTACATAAGATGATTCTACATATGAGAAAAAACAAATATCCTATAATTAGAATATTGTGTTTCAGGTATCGGAAAATTTAGATATTGAGTTTTCAAAAGCTTTGGATATTTGGATATTATGATATCCGATTATCCAAAAACTAAAAAATATCTTTTGTTATTATTTTAAAATGTTAAACTTTTTTATTTTGGTTGGGACTTTTGAGTGTATATTTGGATATTTTTTTAATGTGTTATTTTTATATTATTTTTATAATAACATACATCTAAATATTGATAAAAAATAAAAAGTTCGGACATTCGAATCATTATCTGAATCCATATCTGAAATTTTGTATTTTGGAATTTCAGGTATCTGGGTAAAGTGTGTGTATATATATATATAATATATATATATATATATATATATATATATTGATATAAAAATTCACACAATTTGTTTTAATATTAAAGAAACGATTATTACCTTTACACTAATTACACATAATAAGCAAACGCACCTATCGTATAGTAGTATAGTTTGTGGTAAGAACCGAGTATCGATTTGTGAACATAATGGCTCCCATTACTAAATCATCATCACTATTTAACCGATCAATTGAGTTTGGATTTGTGAATATTATAACTAACCAAAACGATTAACAAATTAAACTAATAAATTACGAAAGTAAAGACGAAGCTACACAATCACTTAAAGATATGTAAGGCCTCGTTCACGGAAGCCTCACAGTTGGTCAATCACAGTAGTTAAAACATTAAACGTTATAATTATACAAACTTAAGCAACGAAAATAATTTATCAAAAACCATTCATTTCATTTAAACCACTATTGCTGAGCAATACATCATCGTTTATTTGATTACAAAAGAATTGGTTTACTGCATTACAAAACAACATCAACATAAAATACGAATGGATGTCAGTCTTTCCCTGCCGAGTGGCTTCACCCTCGTGCCATCCTCAGCAATAATTACCTGCCAACTAAAAATGTATAAAAGTCAACGTTTCTAAGTGAATTCTAGTTTTAAAAGTAATAAAATACTTTCTGTATGTTGTATAAGAAAATACTCTTTCTGTAAAATACAACTCTTCACTGTGTATGCGAGCACGCATGAACTATATGAACAAATATTGTTCGTTCTCTTTAATGTATGCCTTGTATGTTTTGTAATCTTTTATCTTTATCTTTCACTTTCTGTATGGACCAATGAGCAATACCCCAAACTGTATGCGCGGTGGAAAACGGGTGATAGGCCATCTATATCCCTCAAAAGGGTTCTGTTTACTGTATACAAGGCCGACCCAATCACCCAGGCTCGCTGCAAAGGTCCTGCAAATCTTAATTGACTGGACCCGTGTGCAATATGGGGTAGCTCACCCGCAACATGGTCGAGCTAACGATAACTTGGTCGTGTCACTCCTGTAAGCTTGCAAGACTTGTTAACATTTTATTAATGTTTCACTTCTCTTCTTTATTGCTCTTTCTCTTTATTATTACAATATACTTTACGTTACGATAATAAACATACCACGTAAAGTCACACACTGTAAGTAATAATAATAATAGCAATAATGATAATAAGGAACAATCATAATCATGCATGAAACTTATCATTAATAAGCCCTAGTCAAACCTCGGTCAAAACCCTAAAAACACAGACTCCTAAAACTTTTGTAATAAATTCTAAGTGTTGGGCGCTTAGACACTATTTGGGCGCATGAGCCCTGTTTGGGCGTTTCATTACTATGTAGGCGCATCAGTCAACACTTAACTGCTTTAACTCTTAGGCGCATGAACAATTCAGGCGCATGGGCACTATTCGGGCGTATGAAAACTTAGGCGCATGGACCACTTGGGCGCATGGGCACTATTGGGGCGCATGACCCTACACTTAGTCGTCCGGCTAATATTTCTAGGCGCATGAACCACTGTTCAGGCGCATGGGCTATACTTAAACATTTCTAAGGCAATTTTAGACGCATAGGCTACTGTTCAGACGCATGGGTTACACCTAAATTCTTCTAATGCATTCCAGACGCATGAGCCTATCTAGGCGCAACCTTCTGTGTAACATGTTTCTAGTATGATTTCAAACCCATTCATCACACCTATATGTTCTAAGCTTACCAAGGCTATTCTAAACATGAACAACCTATAAGCATTCAAGAATCATCACCCAAACATGCATAATACATACGGGTATACATACATAAACATTTGAAAATCGTTTTAATACATTTTCAGCCCCAAAGAGAGTTTAAAACAAGTAAAAACCAGGTCTAGAAACTCCCTGGTGCAACTTGGGTGTATCTTCCTTCTAACCCTTTGCAACTGAGTTCAAACACCTAAAAACCCCACCAAACCCACACCACACGCACACCTGAGCACAACACAAAACACATAGCACATAAACATATAACGGGATAAAACCGTCATAAATACTTAAAAACCACAAATTCTTACTTGTATTCAATCTTCTTCTTCTTTCTTCAACCGAGAGTTTCTCTGCTCTCTCTCTCTCTAACCGAATGAAAATGGTGATGTGAAGTGAGGGTGGGGCGCGGTCATGGCCACCTTTACACCAACTTTTTGTGTACTTGTCCTTTTTACATTTTAACCCCTCAACTTGAGTTCGTTGACATTTCCCACTTTTGTTCTTCATTTCTATCGTTCTTTTAAAAGAATAACCGGGTGTTACAAGATACCACTTGAACTTTGATTTCACTTATTATAGAATTAACAACTAGCACAAACTCAAGGTGAAACCAATATTTACATATGAAAAATGAAAGTAGCCTAAACCTCGTCAAGGATATCTAGACATATAACCATTCGGAAAGCTAGAACGAAAACACATAATAGCCACCTAAAGTTATGCCATGAAGAAACTAATGATACAATTATGTCAATGTTAAAGATGAATTAGACTCCCGTTAGGGTTACCTATTCCACAAATTTTTGGAAATTTAACACGATAGACACATGACAAGCACCTCAACTTGCATAAATATAGATAAAAGTATAACTATCTTTCAACTCATGAACATCAACCATAATTACAAAATCAATTCATAACCAATGACAAGAGAGGTTCATGACATACACCATGGTTTTTCAAACATAAGCATAAGAATGCCTATTTACCCAATTTTACTACACCCCCAACCTTCATTCACCATTCATAGTCAAATATCACAAAATTACATACAAAAGATGTAAACATATGCATAAATATTGTAAGAACATGAGGTTTTTCAACATAACATGCTTACAACGCCCACAAGGTTGGACATTTCATCAAACTAGAACAAATACACATAATCATTGAAGAATAATCAAGTTTCATTATGACATTAACAAACAACACCAAGAATCATGTACAAGTTGTTAAAGGATGCTAAGTTTAATATAATTTAAGTGATAATAAGAGTTTAGACCCATAAGCTTACAAAAGTCATACCAAACTCAAGAACATGCATGGAAGAAACTCATAGTAGATCTAGAGGAATCAAACCAAATTTGAGTGAAAATGGAGTGATAATGTTAGATCCTTCTTAAAAGTATAATGAATCTTTAATCTTGGCCTTCAAATCATTCAAAAACTCTTGAGAAATGCTCAAAGACACCTAAGGATTTAAGGGAGGCTATGGTTTTGAACAAAATAAAAGTTATTTTGGAAATGAGGTGTGTAAGGATTCCTGAAGTCTGATGCAACCCAAAACTGCCTAAGTGTTTCAGCAACATGCACTAAGTACTGAAGTGAAGAATGCTTCGGAAGAATTACACAAAGCATTAGAAAAATACTCCAAGTGTAATATCTTCCGAAGCCAAGACCAATATCTTCCGAAGCCTAACATGAAGTCTTCCGAAGCTTGAAGAGACAAAGTCTTCCGAAGCTTCAACTATGAAGACAGATTTCTTCCGAAGACTTTTAGTACACATGCTTTATCTGATGTACTGTTCCATAAAGCACCTTTTCCGCTGCGTCTCTGATATAAGTCACCAACTTACAAGAGTTGGTGAAAAGGTCCATGCTTTTGGTAACTGTACATTGAGGTCTTGAGTCTGAAACTTTCCACTTTATGTACTTTATCCTTTTTATAATGTATAAGGATGTGAGCTATGGCATGTCATAGTCACAAGGTCAAAAGGCAGATATGCCTTTTGATCCTACAATTGATTTTGTTAGTCTAGTCAATTGTATCCAGCTGGCTTTCATAGTATAGCCGGCTGTAGGTTGTAGTAGTAAAGTATTCCAAGTTCTTGTATCTTTCCAAAATGCTTTGTAACACTTGTAAAAGAACTTGAGAAAGCAATATACTGCTCCTTGAAAACTATACTTTCTTGTTCTGTCTCTTGCTTTACTTGTGTTCTCTGCATCACCTTTGGTTACCTAGTTCACTGTTTGATTAAGATTAGTTAATCTCATTGTGTTGTTGTGTTGTATTGTGTGTTCAAGCCCTTGAACGATCCTGCAATTGGTATCAGAGCATTCAGGCTCGTGATATAAGATCTAACCATCTTAAGATCCCTCACACACACAAAAACTAAACCTTTTCAAATGGCTTCCATCTCAAAGACTGATATGGAGACTGGAACCATGAACAAATCCCCATTGATCACTCTTGATGACTTCGACACCTGGTGCATGAGGATGGAAGGCTTCATCAGGTCTCTTGACTCAAGAATGTGGGAATCTGTTGAATATGGACCTTTCATACCTAGCACCCCCTCTGCTACCGGTGCTGGTATGATTCCTAAAGATGTGGCCAACTACTCAGATGAAGATAGGAAAAGAGTAGAGATTGACAGGAAGGCCATGACTGCTCTTCAGACTGCTATCCCAAACTCTGTGTACAGAGGTTTTAAGAAGTGCAAAACAGCTAAACAGCTGTGGGATGCTGAACTGAAGCTGATGTATGAAGGCTCCTCTGAAGCCAGGAGATCACAAGAAGGAAATTCAAGAAGCAGCAGTTTGCAAGACCAGTTTGAAAATTTCACCTTTAAAACAGGTGAAACCATGACCCAACAATACTTCAGGTATGTTGAGATTGTGGATACCCTTGTGGATGGAGGAGTTCCTCTTGAGAACAGAGACATTGTAAGGAAGTTCATGTCCTCACTTCCTAGGCAATGGACACACTATTGTGTGGTAATCAAGAGGACTGAGAACCTTAAAACTCTTACTCTGACAGAGTTATATGGGATTCTCAGTGGATACCAGATGGAAATGAACTTACAAGGTTCATCTGGCAACTCTAACAATCAAATGGGTTCAGCCCTTCATGTGGTTGAAAGGGACAGCATAGAACCCCACATCATCTCCTATGCTACCCTGACAACTCACAAAAGGTCCTTTCATCACCTTCCCGGAGACACCAAGGGAGAACTTTACTCAAGGAAGCCCATTCCAAGAGACAAGTTCTTCGCAAGCCTTTGTGTCTGCAGATGAAAGCTGTGGAAATTATCTCTTCACTCTTGAAGATCTAGACTGTATCCATCCAGATGACCTGGAATACATGGAGATAGTTCAGCAGATGGCTCTTCTCACTCACAGAGCCAAGAAGTTCTACAAGAGGACAGGAAGAAAATTTCCAAGCAATGCTACCAGTGGTAAGTTTGGCTGGATAAAAGCAAAGTTAAGTGTTACAATTGTAACCTTATGGGTCACTTCGCCAGGGAGTGTAAGGCACCCAGAGCAAATGGGGGTCAAACACAACTCAGACCAAACATCACCAACAATACCCCTCAGGCTGAGAAGACAAAGCAACATGCTGCGGTTGCTGTTGAAGAGGGAGGATTTGACTGGAGTTTTCAGGTGGAGGATGCTTCTCCAAACCAAGCATTGATGGCTGATCATGATGAAGCCAAGGTATTAGAACATCTTTGCTCCCCTGAATGCATTGCTAAAGTAAAAAGATACAGGTCCTACAACCTAGAGATGAGATCTGATCTTGAGTCATTAAACATATTAAAATCTGACTTTAGAAAGTCTGAAAATGATTACAAGTTAAAGATAGAAGACTTGGAGAAAACTATTTCAGTACTAAAACATGAACATACAGATTTTAGAACTCAGATCCAAGATCTCATCACTAAGTTGACTAAGTGCCAGGCTGAGCTTGTGATCAGCAAAGCCCTGGCAGAGAAAAGTGTTCTGAAGAAGAGACCTTCAAGAACATGATATCCTCATCCCTACACAATAAGGTTTGTTATCAAAATAGACAGGGACTGGGATCAAATGAGATAGCTCCTCCAAACACAATCTTGTCTGTAAGATCTCCTAGGTGTGGAACTTGTGAAGATGAGCTTCCTCTCATAGATCCAGTAAGTGAGGATGATGAAGAAGTGATAGTGAGGAATCCTCTGAGAAGAGTGAAGAAAGGATTCCTCCAAGGGCTATCCTTCTCTGAGGAGAAGAAATTAACTGTGATGACCAAGTCCAAGAGAAAGAACTTGATCAGGAAGAGCAAAAGGAAAGCAAAGAAGGCTCAAGAAATCAAGGCTACTTTGATGCTAAGCAGAAACAAGTGTTTATCTCTGCAGGTTTCAAAGCAATAAGGACTGAAGACATCCACCAAAGCCTCTTATCTAAGAGTTCTGGTTCATGTTCAAATCATCTCAGTACAAAGAAGAAGACTGAGCTGCTGTGTACCACTGCTGCACAGCCTGGACCATCAAATTCCAAGAACAGTTCACAGCCCAAGGGAACTGTATCTGAATCTACCAAGATGAAGGTGAAAAAGGGATGTGACCAAGGCCAGTCTTGCTCTCAAAAGGAGATTTCTTTGAAGAAGAAAATGTTGTGTGTTATGTGTGAAAGTACTTCTCATATTGCCAAGGATTGTCCATACAATCCTAAAAGTACTATCCACATGACCAATACAAAGACTTCAAGAATCTCAAGAAGTCTCAAGCTTCGGAAGGAAAGTCTGTTTCCTTCGGAAGCTCCAAACAAAGAAGAAGGTAAATGGAAAATTACCTTCGGAAGCAAAGTTGGTCTCGGAAGAAAGGAGTTCTTCCGAAGTACTAAAGTCTACTGCAGTGACTGTAGATTCTTCCGAAGTATCAGTCATTAAAACTTGTGAAGCTCCAAAAGCTTCTAAGGTTTTGAAGGTCAAGTCCAAGACTCCAAAGGTGGTGTGGAAGTCTAAGAAAGACCAAATGACTGAGGTTTCTCCATCAACAACAGCCGAAGATCCCTTTGTACAACCATAGGATCTATTACTGTTGCATTACCTTCTATTACACTTACTGAACCCAAGACAAGTAAGGCTTGGGTTTCCAAATGTAACTAATCATTTTCTTTGTGCAGGAACAGCTCAAGACAAACAAGAATGTCTGGATAATTGACAGTGGCTGTTCCAGGCACATGACAGGCGATAGGTCTTTACTTCATAATTTTGAGAGAATTGATGGAGGACCAATGCTTTTGGAGGAGGAAATGAAGGTGGTTACATTTATGGAAGGGGCAAGGTCACAAATGGTAAGCTCAGCATTGAGAAGGTAAAATTTGTTAAGGAGCTTGGGTACAATCTTCTGAGTGTATCTCAATTTTGTGATCAGAGTCATAACATGCTCTTCACTGAGCATGAGTGCATTGTTCTCAAACCTGGAGTGGTCATTCCTCATGAGCATATTCTGCTCAGAGCCCCCAGGAAAGGGAACATGTACAAGATGGATTTGCAAGAAACATCTCCCTCTGGAGAAGTTTCATGCTTTCTATCTAAAGCAAATAGTGATGAGTCTTTCCTATGGCATAAAAGAATGTGCCATGTAAACTTAAGAATATGAATAAATTAATCAAACATGATCTGGTAACTGGAATGCCAAAGAAAGAGTTTACAAGTGATGATCATTGTGTTGCATGCCTGAAAGGGAAGCAACACAAGGTATCTCACAAGCCTAAGGAAAAGAACTCCATCACTACTCCCCTACACTTATTACATATGGATCTCTTTGGCCCCACCAGTGTAATGAGTTTAGGAAGGACCTTATACTGTCTAGTGATCACAGATGATTTTACAAGATTCACTTGGGTTTTCTTTCTTAGAACTAAAGATGAGACTCCTGAGATTCTAAAGAATTTCATCTTAAAGATTGAGAATCAATGTGATCACAAGGTCAAAACCATAAGATGTGATCAAGGAACTGAATTCAAAACCAAATCCTTGATACATTTTGTGATGAAAAGGGTATACAAGACAATACAGTGCTCCCAGGACTCCTCAGCAAAACGGAGTTGCTGAGAGGAGAAACAGGACACTTATTGAAGCTGCAAGAACTATGTTGTCTGACTCTAAACTGCCTATCACCTTCTGGGCAGAGGCAGTTAATACTGCCTGCTATGTGCAAAACAGAGTCTTAGTAGTTAAGACACATGGTAAGACTCTTATGAACTTTGGCACAAGAGGAAACTTTCATTGGTTTTCTCAGGTCATTGGATGTCCCTGCACCATCTTGAATACCAAAGATCAAGTTGCCAAGTTTGCTGAGAAATCAGACGATGGACACTTCATTGGATACTTCTCAAGCTAAAGCTTATAGAGTATACAATCTCAGAACTAGAATCATTGAGGAGTCAGCCAATGTGACTTTCAATGAGCACACTCCCAGTGTGGCTGGTTCTGGTCCGGATTGGCTATTTGATCTTGATTTAGTTACCAACTGTTTTAATAAATCTTGTGAGCATGTTTCAGGATCTGCAGAAAATTTAAATACAGGTGATCCTGATCCAAGATTTGAGCTTGGAAGACCTTCAGCTCCAGTTGGAACTACTTCAGCAAATGTGGTTTCTATCAGCACAACAATGACAAATCCAGCTGATACATCTGGCATGCCTTCAAATTCCAGTTCAGAGGCCTCTCAACCAGATAAAGACATCTCAATTGCAGAAGATAACAGTGTGTGTGGTGAAAGTGATCAAGAATCTCTTGATACTAATAACTATACCATAGATGATAACATCAATGATGTCACACACTCATTGGATCAAGTTAATCTTGATAAGTGTGATAATGTGGAGGATCAATCTTCAAGACCAGATCTAAATTTCTCAAATTTGGATCTATCTCAGCAACTTGCTGTGATCCCTCAGCTAAGGATCCACAAGTCTCATCCTACTAAAACATCATTGGAGATGTTATCTCGGGGTAAAGACAAGAGGGCAAACCCATGAAGCAAATGTTTGTCTTCACTCTTGTTTTCTATCCCAGTTAGAGCCAAAGAAAGTTGAGGAGGCTCTAAAGGATGGAAGTTGGGTTGAAGCTATGCAACAAGAGCTGCTTCAATTCAAAAGACAGAAAGTTTGGAACCTTTGTCCTCTTCCTCATGGGAAGACTACCATTGGAACCAATGGGTTTTTAGGAATAAAAAGGATGATAGAGGAATCATCATCAAGAACAAGGCTAGACTAGTTGTTCAAGGATACACACAAGAAGAAGGGATTGACTACACTGATGTCTTTGCTCCTGTAGCTAGACTAGAAGCTGTTAGGATATTCCTGGCATTTGCTGCATCCAAGAACTTCAAGGTCTACCACTTGATGTAAAGTGTGCTTCTTATATGGAGTGATTGATGAGGAGGTTTATGTCAAACAACCACCTGGTTTTGTAGATCCTGATCATCCTGATTATGTCTGCAAGCTTGACAAAGCTCTCTATGGGCTGCATCAGGCACCCAGGAAGTGGTATGAGACACTGTCTGAGTATCTCTGTAAACATGGTTACAGGAGAGGTACTATAGATGGAACTCTCTTCATCAAAAGACAAGGAAACGACATTCTGCTAGTTCAAGTATATGTGGATGACATCATTTGGCTCAACCAATTCAAGGCTCTGCAAAGACTTTGAAAAGCTGATGAAAGATAGATTTGAAATGAGTTCAATGGGAGAACTTAATTTCTTTCTGGGAATTCAAGTGAAGCAGGTTGAAGATGGCATTTTCATAAGTCAGTCAAAGTATATTCAAGATATACTCAAGAGGTTCAACATGACTGATTGTAAGACTGCTAAGACACCCATAGCCAGAAACCACTCTCTTGGTCCAGATCTTGAGGGGGAGTGTGTAGATGAGCACTTATACAGGGCTATGATTGGGTCTCTTATGTATCTTACAGCTAGCAGGCCTGATATCATGTTTGCTTGTATTTGTGCAAGATATCAAGCTAATCCTAAGATGTCTCACTTAATCACTGTGAAAAGGATTTTAAGATACCTCAAAGGTGCCTCAACACTTGGTTTATGGTATCCAAAGAATTCTAATTTCAATCTGTATGCCTATACAGACAGTGATTATGGTGGTTGCAACATGACTGCAAAGTCTACATCTGGGGGATGTCAATTTCTTGGTGGAAGGGTTGTCTCATGGCAATGCAAGAAAAACAACCTGTGTGTCTGCATCAACTGCTGAGGCTGAATACATTGCTGCTGCAAGCTGCTGTGCTCAAGTGCTTTGGATTCAAAATCAGATGCTAGACTACGGATTTAACTTCAAAGAGACTCCTATCCACATAGACAACAACAGTGCTATCTCTATCACTGAGAACCCTGTGCAGCACTCAAGGACCAAACACATCAACATCAGGTATCATTTAATAAGAGATAACTATGAAAAGGGGTTAATTAAACTAGTCAAAGTTCACACAGATGAACAATATGCTGATCTGTTCAAAAGCTTTTGATGAACAGAGATTTAAATCTGATATCAGCTGTTGGGATGATTAACTTTGAGTAGATTTTTTTTAAAAACTAATTCTAATTATTTCTTCTTAAAATATGTGTGTCCTAAGTTGTCTAGTTCATCACTTTCATAAGCTCAAGTTTTCTTTGAATGAAAAACTCTTTTTGAAGACTTTCCTTGGATTCTTGAAAATTTTCTGACACTTCGGAAGATAACATTTTACCTTCGGAAGAAAAAATATGTCTTCAAAATAAATGACTGTCTAAGAAATTTTACCTTCGGAAGAAGTCAAACTTTATCTTCCGAAGCTTAAAATTCTCAACTTAGACACTTATTCTTTTTAAGGACTTTTTCCTTCCGAAGCAAAAATTACTTTCGGAAGCTTTGTTCATTCTTATACAAAGCATCCAAAAGTTTATTTCTCTTCCGAAGCATAAATCTTTAAGACTCTCAGGAAAATTCTTCCGAAGTCACTTTAGCTTCGGAAGCTTTTTCAATCAAACTTCCGAAGACAAATTACTTTCGGAAGCTTTTCGAACTCCAAGAAAACTACTTTTTGAGCAAAAAAAAGGTAAACTACTTTTTCAGAGGTGGGACCGACATACGGATTTCAAAGTTTATCCTCTTTCATTAAACTTTATCTGAAATCCTTCTCTCTATATAAACCCAACGGTTTCCCCCTCTTCTATCATCTGCTTTTCTTCCATACCTAAAACCCAAAGCTTTCTCTCTGAAATTTCTTTCCCATTCTTTCTCTTCATCTCTGAGCTACCTCACAATGGCTGACCTTACACACAGAAATGATCCTCACTTTGCCATGCAGCTACACAGACAACACAATCAGGTTGCTCTGTTATGCTCTGACAAAGATCCTCATTTCTCAGAGGTTTGCCGTTTCTTGTCTTTGTCTCACTACTTCACCTCCCTAACCATTGATCCTCCTCTATATGAGGATCATTTGCTTGAATTCTGGAAGACCTGCCAAGAGGTCATTATGGATGGGGAGAAGGCACTGTCTGCCACAGTGCAGGGGAGAACAATTTCATCACTCCGGCCATCATCAACCGACATCTTCAGCTGGATGATGAAGCAGGTGAAGTGTTCTTTCCAAAAGAAGCGGTTAATCATTCCTTCGAGCAGATGGGCTATGAAGGAGATTCTCTGTAAAGACCTTCAGGAAAGGGAAGGTCTCATCCCAGTGGAAATACCTGCTCCATGTGGTTATCCACAGCTTATCAAACAAGCATGGTGGATGGGACCAGATTCCTGAGGATCTCTCCTTTATAGTTCATGGGATGGTTCAGGGGGTCAAGTTCAGGTATTCACAATTTGTTTATACTAATTTACTTGCAAACTTAGACTCCTTAGAATATTACATGTTTCCTAGATATGTTCAACACATTCTTAACTGTGAACTGGGCTCACAGTTGAGGGAAACAGGCAATATTCTTAAACTGGGACAGATGAAGCCCGGCATCTTTAAAATTATGAAGAAGCCAACTGTAGGCTTCTCAGGGGTAGAAACAGCCCTAGTCCCAAAAATGTTAGAGCTCATTGCTCAAGGTGACAACATAGCAGTTCCAAGCTAGTGTTGAACCCACACCTACTGCTCTCTACCCTCTTCACAACCTCCAATATTCATCACCTACAAAAGAAAATCCAAACAACCCCTGCTCAGGCTATTGAGTCTGTGCAGGCCCCCAAATACCCAAAATACTCAACCTTACGGAAGAAGTAGATTCCAGAGCTCCCACTTCTCCTGAGGAGCAAACCACCATTACTTTACCTATCAGGGCTGAGGTTCCTCAAGCTCAACCTGATGAGCTCATTAGCCAAACAACTGTAAGCCTTCACTCTGAGTCTCAACACTCAAGTGAACAACCTTCAGGGGACAGCTACCATCCCCAGCCTTTGGATCTAAACCAACCAATTCCAAACCTATCCTTTACACTGATGAAGACTTAGGATTCAGTGAGTACCATGAGTCTCTCTTCTCCTCCCTACTCAAAGAGAGATGAGTACCTCTGACTCTCCTCAGTCTATCCCTCATCAGTCACTATTACTGAGGTGGACACATCTGAACCTGTTCAGGATGTCCATATGGAAGAGGCTCTCACTTTTGAAAGTGATTACATCATTAAGACCTCAACCATGGCAACTCAGCCCATTGGCATCTTAACTGAGGTTGCCAGTGAGCAGGGAAAACCAGCAGCCAAGAAACTCAAGCTGGTGGTGAGAGAAGGGATTTTGGTCCAATTCTCTCATCCCCCAGTGATTCTTCTGATGAAGATGAGGGGAATTTGAGACTAAAGGTAACACAATTGTCACAAACATGCACCTATCTAGTCTCTAAGGTTAGTCACTTGGAATCTCAGGTGACTACCCTGCAAAACAGGGTCAATGATCAGCAACTCCAGATTTCATATCTGCAGGAAAAACTAGCTGAGAGACCTTTAAAGAGAGCTCAACCAGGAACACAAGAACCTGTGGAAGTGATGATTTATCCTCCAGCTCACCTATGCAAGTGGGTGATGCTACCAAAAGGGGGAGAAAGTTATCACAACCACAGAACCTGGGAGTTCTTCAAAGAGAATGGACATAGAGGACTCACCATCCTCTCTTGCTGTTGTGCATTCTCAGCAACTTCCTCAAGTTCACATTAATGTGGACTCTATAGACTCTCTCATCAGGAGTCTCTTTGAGGAAGGTATACCAAGGGCTGTCTCATCTCCACCACATGGAACTGGCAACTACATTATCAGATGGAGGTATGATGATGACAGAAGAGCCCTCATACTTCACAGAGTTCAAGGTCAACAAGAAGTCTTTCAGTTTCAAAGCCTGAGCTTCTATGAAGGACTGGATTTGTCAACATGCCACTTGTCAACCAAGCAAATCTAGACAAGCTGACAGGCTGGCTCAAAGAATCCAAGACAGGATCCTTGCAGAGTTCTCTCTAAGAAGGAGACTTAGGCAATCAGGCAATGTCATCGGTCAACTGGATGCTGAGGTGGACCCTAAGATTAGTTTCATAGGGGAAACCTTGGCTGAAGGCCCAGTGGCAGAACCTGAGACCCCTGTCTCACCATCAACAACTGCTGCAGAGGTCCAAACTCCATCTGAGACACCTGCTGGTGAAGGTGTCTCTCAGCCTCTCTCTGGCCAGAGCATGGAAGCTACACCAAGCAATGAAGGCCAAGCCTCAATCCACCTGACTCACAAAGGTCTGTTGGTGACAAAGGGAAAAGGAAAATGACTCCTGAGGAAATTGAGGAGGAAGAGAGAGAGAGGAAAAGGAGGCTAAGGGGAGAAAGTTCTTCTGGGTCATCAAAATTTATGCAAGCTGCAATCAGGGCTGTCCCAGACCAAACACTCAAAATGATGAACAAAGGGCAGTCAGGATTAATTATTTACAGACCAGGAACTATGATGTTGATGAAATCATCTCCCTCCCTTAGAAGAGTTGAATGAACTGGCTGACATGGAAGTGTCAAGAGAGATAAAGGAGAAAGAGGATGCAAGGTTACTTCTCCAATTCAAAGAGGAGAGAAGACAGAAAAGACTTCACAAGCATACTCCCACTCTCTCTCCAGTTCAAGAAAGTCCTGCACAGGAAGATGTGGCTCCACAAGAACCTCAGGTAGATAAAGAAGAGGATAGAATCAAAATGATAAACTACCTGAGTGCCACAGGCTTCTATCAGGCAAATACACTTCTTCCCTGTCCTATGACTTCATTGAGTTCGAGTACTTAAAGCAACTTGAACTTGAGTTAGTCAAAGAAAGAAAAACAACCAAAAGGAAGCTAAGGGAAGAAGCTGCAAAGTCAAGAGCCATCATTCAAAAGAATGCAAAGAAGTCTGCTGACAGACAAAGAATGATGAGCTTCTTGAAGTCATATGGATTCTCCGGAAGGAGACTTGGTCCCATGTCTCTATCTACAATGGATGAGCATATAAGGGTAATCAAGCAGAAGATTAAAAGTGGTGAACTCATTGATTTGCACTCTCTTCAAGTCAAGTCCCACCTGAAGTAGAGGTCAAGTTTGAACAACCAGAGACACCTGAACCAGAACCTCCAGCTGAGCCTCAGCAAACTTCATCTTCTGATCCAAGACAGGGTCAAACTCCCTCCTTCTGAACCTGTGAGGGAGGTACACCCAACTGAGAAAGACACTGATGATCAACATGGTGTGCAGACCAGTCTTCTCAGTTAAAGACATTAAAGAGGAAGAAGAAAATGGCCTCTAAACCAAAGACTAAAAAGAAGAAGCCAAAGTCATCTACCTCTACACCCCAGGCTGAATCAGATCAACCTGAGGAAGTGCATGATGAGGCAGCCCAATCAACTCCAATGCAAGTGGCTCCTCTAGCAACCGAGACACCCATCTTATCCTGGACTTACTCTACCAATCCAGAAAGATGGAATGTTATCAGAGATCAAGGTGTTGAAAACGTCTACTCATGGCAAGACATAATCAACTTACCTCTGCATGATCTTTGAAATGAGAAGATACTATGAGAGTCTTGATGATCCTGACCATAAATGAAGAAAGGGATGGTTTGATATTCTGAAGACTACAAACATTTAAAGATCTTCTAAGTGTTTTGGTAGCATCAGCCTAGGGGGAGTTTGTAAGGATTCCTGAAGTCTGATGCAACCCAAAACTGCCTAAGTGTTTCAGCAACATGCACTAAGTACTGAAGTGAAGAATGCTCGGAGAAACCAACAAAGCATTAGAAAAATACTCAAGTGTAATATCTTCCGAAGTCAAGACCAATATCTTCGAAGCCTAACATGAAGTCTTCGAAGCTTGAAGAGACAAAGTCTTCCGAAGCTTCAACTATGAGACAGATTTCTTCCGAAGACTTTTAGTACACATGCTTTATCTGATGTACTGTTCCATAAAGCACCTTTTCCACTGCGTCTCTGATAAGTCACCAATTACAAGAGTTGGTGAAAAGGTCCTGCTTTTGGTAACTGTACATTGAGGTCTTGAGTCTGAAACTTTCCACTTTATGTACTTTATCCTTTTTATAATGTATAAGGATGTGAGCTATGGCATGTCATAGTCACAAGGTCAAAAGGCAGATGCCTTTTGATCCTACAATTGATTTTGTTAGTGTCTAGTCAATTGTATCCAGCTGGCTTTCATAGTATAGCCGGCTGTAGGTTGTAGTATAAGTATTCCAAGTTCTTGTATCTTTCCAAAATGCTTTGTAACACTTGTAAAAGAACTTGAGAAAGCAATATACTGCTCCCTTGAAAACTATACTTTCTTGTTCTGTCTCTTGCTTTACTTGTGTTCTCTGCATCACCTTTGGTTACCTAGTTCACTGTTTGATTAAGATTTAGTTAATCTCCTCATTGTGTTGTTGTGTTGTAATTGTGTTCAAGCCCTTGAACGATCCTGCAAGGTGTATTAGAGTTAAACCCGTTTTCTGCCCGAATATGACCATATTTGAAGTGATATAACCATATTCAGCATAAAAAAATGATCTATTTGGAGTTTGACAACTTGAATGGCCATATTCAGCTTGAATATGGTCATATCAGAAGCATTTTTCCTTTTGAACTTCTTCAAATCTTGAGTTTTTATTTATAAAAATTACCGAGCTTCATCCGAAAACTACAAAATTCAAATAAAACACAAATAAGTGTCTAAATTATGAAATTTATATAAAAATGACTTCAGATGCAAAGAAATATATATTGTAAACATGTATATTTATGACCATATTAGATAGTAATTTCTACTATTCGCAAATTTCAAGTATCCAACATTAAACACCTTAACATGAAGGCGGCAAGAATAAAACGACGTAAAAATATTTTTGACTTATTGTAGGCATGTAAAATACATAAATGTCCCTCGTGTGAGTGACGCATACCCGACTTAAACAATGTATCTTTTTACACGTAAAAAATATTTTAAAACCGATCTTTTTTTAAATAAAATTTTTATATAAAACTGTTTTTTTAAATAATTAAAAAGAAACCCAAAGTTTTTAAACAATGAGATATTTATAAAAATGATATTTTTTCAAAGCAAAATTTTATTTAATACAAAAAATTATGCATAAAACAAAAATAACTAAAAGCCATATTTTTAAATAATGAGTTTTTTTATTAAAAATGACATTTCTTAACTAAATATTCTCAAAACGAAAAGCTTTTTAAAATATTCTAAAACGAGAGTTTTAGAAAAAACTTTTTTAAATGTAAGGGGCTGTTGTTTTTGGGCTGACTTGTTTGACCGGCTGACTCGGTCAGCGGGTCAGCCCGTTTGATTTCGGCTTTGAGCCCGACTGACCGGGTCTCCAGTGCTGACTCAGACCTTGAAAAAAATGTGTTGATCGGCTGACCCGCAAGCCGCGGCCCCCTCGTGACTCGCAGATCGCCACCCCCTCCGACCTGCATGTCGCCGCCCCCTCCAACCCGCATGCCGCCGCCCCCTTGCGGTGGTGGTTCCGACCGTTGGTGTGAATCCGGTGGGTTTTGTTACTTAAATAATGAATCGTTTTGATTAAGTCAGATACTGAATCAAACAGTTAAGTTTCAGCTAGATGAATATCCAATCAGAACTTCTAACTGGGTTAATTTTTGACTCAGTCAAATCTTATCCAATTAATATAATCAAACAACTCTTAAGTTTTAAAAGATAATAAAAATATTTTATTAACTAAAATACTTAATGATATATAATTTAGTTATATCTTATATCAAAATAATATTTTATGTTTTCAAACTTTTTAATATTTTTTACTTAAAATACGAGAGTTATAACTTAGTTTATCATAGAATTACAATCCAAAACCCCTCAAAATTCTCCGACTCACAAATCTGAAATCTACCGTTTGACGTCACTAGGGTTTTTCACGAACATCAGCGTTAACAGAAAAGTGATGATCGGGAGGAGGTTATTTCGTTTTTCAGGCGAAATCCTTCTCATTCAAGGTATCATCAATTTGTAATGTCGAATTGCAATTCACATTAATCAAAACTGATATAATGGCGCTGTGATTTGTTATTATGTGATATACAGCAGCAGCTCGAATAACGTGGTGGTGGAGGAGGAAGCGAAGCCCAAATCATGGGGCCGGAGACTTGTTTCCGGTGGATTGATTTGTGTCACCGGCGGTGTTGCTTTAAGCGCTCTTGATGACCTTATGATTTATCATGGTTGTAGCAGGTAATCACTCTTAATTATTGATAAACCCTATAATATGTCTCATAGAAGTTATTAATATGTTCAGGAGATAGGATCATGGTGTAAATTTGTAAGGATATTTTATATGTATATCGATTTTCTGTTAGGATGTTCAACATCATAATCAAAAGGGAGTGGAATATACCGAAAGGAGATCATGCTAATTTAGTCTCATAGATTTGTTTGATGGGTGGTAGATGAAATTAGGCTGATTGGGTGCATGATTTTGATTGGACCTTATTGCTTCTTCACTTTGAGAAATATTCTTCTACAAAGAATGTGTAGAATAACTATTTCGGGACACAGTTAGGGTCTTGTAGAACCTGTATATTAGAACTTGTATACGTTTATAATGATAACTCAATCTCTAATATGTAAAAAGGACTTTAAAATCCACATAAATAAAGAATCGGCTTTTTTTGTCCTTTTGGTTAGTAATCACATAATGTCTTTTTGCCTGAAAGTTTACTTGCTGTTGCTTTAATTTGTTTAGCAAAGCTATGGAGAAAGCTAGCAAGAACCAGTCTGTAGTAGAGGCAATCGGGGAGCCGATTGCTAGAGGTCCTTGGTATAATGCATCACTTGCAGTGACTCACAAAAGGCATTCTGTCTCTTGCACTTTTCCTGTTTCTGGGCCTCATGGTACTGGAATTTTTCAACTGAGGGCTGTTCGCAATGGAGGTATGAAATCATCATGCCATTTTTAATTAGTGGTTTATTGTAGAATTGCAATGAGTTTTTCATTGCATTGTCCCTAGATATTAGTATGTGCAAAACTGATAAATATCACATATGTTGCACCCCATCTAAGAAAAGCAATAGTAACAAATGAAAAATATTTCAAGAGAAATATGCTTTTGGTTTATAATAAATGTAAGATTTGGCAAGATGCGCGGGTTCGATGGGTTGGGTAGCATCTCAAATCGGTTTGATATGTTCAATTTCATTTGACTTGTTCCTTTTTGATCTGTTTTTTTATCCATTTGATTTGTTGGATAAAAAATAAGTTCAATCAACCCATTTATAAGTAAATGAGTCGAATAAATTATGTATATACTTGTTGTTTTAAAACGTAGCTTTCAGCCATTTCTTACTTTTGAATAGTAAATGCAAGTTTCTCTTGTGTTCTCTCATCTCTTACAGTAACCCACTACATCACCTTATAAAACTTTTCTTTGAAAATTTTATGCAGCTCTTTATTGTTCTCTCTATGATCTTAAATTTATCTGTTACTCTTTTATTTAAAAATAACAGATTCTATTTGAAAATGTCTATAACAGTAGTTTTAGTTTGGCTGAGATCAACATTCTCTATACATCTCATAAGTCATGTCTACTTAGAGAAAAACAGTCTGTTAAGCTTTTATATGAAATCTAAACAATGACATCCAAACCAATCTAGTGGCCCAGCCCAACTCTAGCTGTTGCAAACCTCAAGTATGACAAATCCGAGCAAACCCATCATATGATACATGCAAAACCTAGAGGTTGCAAAATGGACAGATCGGGGACAATTGGGTTTGGGTCAAAACATGTATACTTTTGCACGGGTTGGGTTAGATTAGGTTGACACAAAACATTTTTTCTGAAAACTAAATGGTGTAAACAAATAATACATCAATTGTGATTACTAAAATTGGTGATGTTTAATTAATGAAAATGTTTATGAGGTTTTATGAAATACAAATACACTCAGTGACTTTTGACTGTTCGTCCTGCTACCTTTTAGCTATTTGTTTTTATTTTACATGTTTGCTTGTTAGAGATGCAACATAACCTAATCACCTACCTCTTGCAATACCCAATCCAGCCAAATTTTGCATCTGAGAAAACATAGCATACATTTATAACTGTTTATTACATATAGATGAAAATTATGTCTTTTAACCTTGCATATCATGCTGATGATGCGTATGCAGAAGATAATTGGCTATCATTTTTCCGGCCACATGACTGGGAAATCTTAATTATGGAAGCTCTCCTACATGTTCCTGAAAATGAAGAAAAGAATAAAACATTCAGAATCCGCATATCAGACGACATGTCTTCACAAGTATGCCAGCCATGCATCACAGGTTGCACCATTAATCAAGAACCACGGTCTCCTCGTGAAAACAGCCATCCTCAAGAAACTTAGCACTTTCAAGTTTCACACGCACAATTCACACGTAAGTTTAAAAAGGACCAAACATTCTTTCATCTGTTGTTCTCAATAATGATTTTGCCTATACAATATGTAAATTTCGTAAAATTAACCAGTTTAAGAACTAGTCTATCTGATGTTTGAGCTCATGTTAATTCTATGACTCGTGAAAAACAAATTTTGGCGTCGGCAAAAGGTTGGAAGTCGAATTCTTTGCAGAATAGGTGTATGTGTTTGTAAATGCAAGAGATTATGTATAAGGAGGTCATCTTATCTTTCAAGTTTTCATTAAAACTATAAAAATCATCATATAGTTCACCCACGTACGAGTTACCCTAGTATGTATTCAGTTTCGTTTATAAATGATACGAATTGATTTCAATGTTTGATCCTTCGGTAGCTTTTTAGTTAGAGAACATAAAAGCAACCAATGTTGTAAAAATCGCTAGGCGCTAGTCGGGCAGCGAGGTAGGGAGTAAGGATTAATCGGAATTAATCGGATTGGTTTTTTCATATATAATTTTTAGTTTTATATATAAATACACACATTTTAGAATGTAATTTTAATACAAAAGTTCAGTTTTATGTATAAATATACATATTTCGCCGGATTTTCTAAGTTTTTGTCGGAATTATTGAAAGTCGCCGAATCCCGCCGGAACCGATTAGTCGTCGACTAATCGGCGTCTAGCACCGATTTTTGCAACATTGAAAGCAAGTCAGGTTGTTTTTGTATTTTATTTCAACATTATTTCACCACTCTGTATGTTTTTTTCGGGTTTGATTAAAACAAAACTAGATAAATACTTGGGTAACCTCATAAATATATATATATATTTTTCTATCAAATTACCTTATCAAACAGGTTGATACTCCAATCCAGTCTGGAGTGTGGGTCTATAAAACCAAAGAACCAAACCAAGACCCGACCATCCAAACCGAGACTAATTATATCTTGGTACGGTGTATTCCTAGTGTTTTTACTAGAAAATGTCGCAGCTTAGAGTACTTTTCTTTAAGTGTCCTAGTTTACATGCACTTCTTGACCTTCTAAACTGGTATTAGTTTATGTAAACAACTGGTTACCTTTGGTCAAATGACTTTAAAATGCAATTTACTATATGTAAACAACAATTACACCAGTCGGTGGTTTATGAATTTAAAACCCCCTTAAAATATGTTCCCCTTTGGTTCAATCTGACTTGAAACGGGCTTTCTTTGAGATAAGTTTATTTTTCAAACTTAAAAATGAGGTCGTTTATGTTAGCATTTTCAAGTTATTGAACTCTTAAGTACTCTGGCCCATTCACTTGCCAACTCAAGACCGAACTTGCTTCAACCCGAAACCAGACCGGACCAGCTAGTCCACCTCTTGATTTCATTGTTAATATTTTATATGAGCATGTTCAAGTTATTGACGTCGTATGTAATTTGGCCCGTTTAAGGGCCATCTATAGACCAAACTCACTCTAAACTTGAACCAAACGGATTAGCTAGTCGATCTCTTAATTTCATTATTATTGTTTTATATTACCATTTTCAAGTTATTGAACCCTCATGTACTTTGGCCCGGGCCAGCTTGGGACCAAACTCGCTCTAACCTGAAACCAGACCGGTTTAGTCAGTCCATCTCTTGATTTCATTATTAGTATTTGTGGTTTTGGTCTTGAAGGGTGGTCAAGTGGGGCGTGTGGATACATGTAAAGGGGGGGTTTTAGAGTCGTATCTGGTGGTAATAATCAAGTAAGATTTTCTGGGTTTTTGTCTGGTATGTGGGCCCATTTTAGAAAGTGCAGGTTTGACCATTAAGGTTTGACCATTAAGGTTTGACCATTAAGGTTTGACCATTAAGGTTTGACCAGTATTAGTAAAAAATGTCAGTTGATGTGGTTTCTATTATATTATAAGCCAACGTGATTCAGGTTGAATTTGAAGTTGAGCATCATGGTTATTTTGGTTTTTTCTTTTAAAGACAGCGTCCTTATGGGTCAAAAATGACATGTGTGGTTTCTTTTTCTTTTTTTTTTTTTATATTTTATTTTATTTATATATATCTTTAAAGTAGAGGGACTTTAGGAAACAAAACTTTGTTACTATTAGACAGAAGTTGTCCTAGAAAGGGATAAAAATTCATAATTCAAACTCATTTGTTTGGCTTTACATCATATATCTTTTGCTGTAATTTGATTGATGTATATACTTAATTTATTAACCTGTGAGAATTTCCAAAATAAAAAAAAAATGTTAGGATTTTATTAATATTTCAGTAACCAATGAGATCAAGAGCAGAAAACCCTAGATGGATTTAGATAACCCTTTAGTTAAAGATGTATATAGTGGTTAGTCAGGTTAGATAATTATTATAAAAATCATGCTCGCAACTTTATACTAAGCTCAATATCAGATATTATGATATATTTTATTCTTATTATAATTTGTATTATTAGTGTATAATTATAAATTACTATTCAAAATAATACAACTAGCCTTTAAAATTTTTTATTCAACATGAGAAAACTAGAGATGCAAAAGCTCATTCTGAACTATGTAAAAACATTTATTAAAACAATCTTGTAATTCAAATTATTATAGCTTAAGTCTTTCTACCAAAATATGTGGATAAGTGATTAGATGCCGGTATAGTATTATATTTATACACAATGTTTTTAAATAACATGAAAATTATATACAAAAGTGTAACTATAAATAAACTATAAAAGCGGTAAACATAACCATCAGGGGCATGTTAGTGATTATACGTGAAGTTTACTAACTTAAGCAATATGGTTTTTTATCTCTTCAAATTATGCATAAGTGTTATTGTTAACAAAATGTATGAAACGTTTATTTTAGTTGAGAAATAGTTTTTTTTTTTTATTAGCCAGTGTTAAGATAGAAAGATACATAAATTAAGTCAACAATTATATTAAACATGTGTAAGTAGAGATGGAGGAAGGGGAAGAAAGAGAATGATTATGTGATTACAGGTGGAGTTATTCTAAAAGATAGGAGAAATACGAAAAGAATTTGAAATATTATTATTCATCATATCTAGATTTAAGGGTTAAGAAAGTTTAATGACATAATAATAAATAAGTAAAATTTTAAAAAATAGATTAAAAGTATTTTAGTCTTGGCCAAAATTTCGAGTTTCACGTTACTTGTAACTTTTACATGATATATATATATATATATATATAATATATATATAATATATATATATATATATATATATATATATATATATATTAAATACATCATAAAACAATTGTTTTTTGTCTTTAAAACGCATATAATAATGTTTCATTACAAATGATTTTTTTACATTATTTCATTTTATTGTGTAATATTCGTCAACTAATTGTGTATTATCAGGTCATTGTGTAATATTCATTATGTTATTGTGTTTTATGCTGATCATTGTGTTTTCTATTGTATTTTTTTAAATAATAAATTTTAGATAGCATAATGCTAAAAATGTAACATTTTATTTGTATTTTCAATTCATTGTGTAATCTTGATTAGGTCATTGTGTAATTCTCGTCTAACAGTTCATTACGTCTATTGTTAATTATTGAGACTAGTGTTAATCATTGTGTTATCCGTTATGTCTAACGTTGATCATTGTGTTTTTTAAATGATAATTCTCGAATAACAAAATACTAAAAAACGTAAACCTTTTATGTTTCGAGTTCATTGTGTAATCCTCATCAGATAATTGTGTAATACTGGTTAATTCAGAAGATTATATGAGGATTAGTCGAAATTATACAATATGTTAAAAAAACGTGAAAAATCTTTTGTTTCTTGTATCAAAGCTATATGCGTTTAAAGATAAAAAATGATCATACTTATGGTGTTATTAAAAATTTTCGTATGTAAAAGTTACGAGCGTTTATAAAAAAGATAAACTTGAGAAGGAGGAACATTGCTAAATTTGTTCTTAACCTAATCTTAATTAAGAAAACACGTATCAACATGCTAACCCTTTTTATACTTTTCGGTTTTTTAAACTATAAAATAAAACAATGAAAATGGAAATGACCGTCTTTAATTACACTATCCCATTTCACTAATTAAAAAAGAAGTCGTGTTCTACCCCCACTCTAGCATATTTTTTTTCTATTAATTAACGTAAACTTGCAACCAAACAAAATGATTTTAAAATCTGTTTTAGGCTTTCCTGATTGGTTTATTCTCTTTAATCTTTTAATATTCATAATTACTTTTTGGAAAGATTTTATATTTTTCTTTAATTCCAATACATTGTTGCATTATACGTATTCTTATCTATGTGCGATATAAACTTTTGAGTAAAATTCGGTTTTGCTTTATAAGTTTGACAAAAATAATTAGTTTCCCTCTAAAGAATAAAACTTTTATAAATTGTTTTAATTCCAGTTCAAAAGTGTTATACATTATTTCAATTTTAGTTCAAAATATTAATTAGTTATTTCAAGTTGAATTCAAAAGAAAAAAAACTTTGGATTGAAATTGATGTTTTAAAACTTTTAGAGAAAAATAATTATTTTGTTAAACCTTATGGAACAAAATTTCAATTAACTCTAAAACTTTTTATAAAATCAAACCGAAGCAATTATTATATATTAATATTTTCTTCTTAGACCATCAGGTTTTTCTTAATAGTGTTTATAATGTAACTTTGTTAATCCATGTTTATTTCTATCAATGTTCCGATATGATTCCTTTTTATATAAAGTTCAAAATATTTTTACAAGTCTTGTTGTAATGCATAAGTTTATAACAGTTTCGGTTTTTATATAAATTGATGAATTATATCAACAACGTCTAGCCGTCCAGGTTTCCTTTCTTAACCCTCAATGTGTGGGTTATCGCCAACGTTTCGACATCAGTTTCTTTTACATTTTTATTTTTATGCACTCGCCACAATACGGAAATTTTAATACTATTTATTTTAAATAAATAAAAGTAGTAAAGGGTTGACTAGTCAACCTTACGAAACAATCATGTTAATATACATTAAAAGATTAGATGTTACCTTGAACCATTCTAGCATGTTATCAAGATTGTAAGACCAGTATATTTATTCACAAGAACACTACTCTTTTGGGTTCTTGTAATTTCATCTCAACATATTATATTGTTTTAACAAACAAGTATTTTATATCGTCTATTGTAGATAGCTTTTAGACGGTAAACCACAGTAGCTTTCACAAAAATTCACTCTAAACACATTCAACATGTCATATTGAATGTATCCAATACCATTCAATTAATTTTATATGTTTGAAACATACATACGCTATTAATGTTTAGTACACCACTAATTTTCTTAAATTATAACACGATTACCCATTTACCCTAGTTGAAGCATGAAATAGAAATAAAAACGAACAAAAATACCGATATAGCAATTAGTATGATTACAAAAGGTGTTTGATAAAATGTCTCGTATGATTTTATAAAAATGTTCGTTAACTTTAAAATGTCACATCAGCTCACACGCCCCGGGTCCAAGAGTTCTCCGAAGAGTCTTCTTATATTTAATAAACTCTCCACCATCGCTTAAATAAAATGATTAAAATCATAAAGTCATAGACATAGAGCCCTGAGGAGACTTTATCGGACCCCACATCTTGTCGGCTTGTCGTTTGGATTAATTGTGAGTGTCATTTTCTCGTGAATTTATTCATATTTTGCTCACCAAACTTCATTGCCTCTATTTTCATTCTTTCCCCTTTAGTTTCATTAAATGTCACAACCACTCCTCTAACATTTATTTTTTCTTACGCAAGTTACACCCTTAATTATTTGACAAGCTCTTTCTTTTATTCTTCTTTTATGTGATTAATATTTTTCTTTAGACGATTCATGTTAAATCTATTGCAATGTGCAACATAAGGGTTTAGTAACTTCCTCAAAAGAAATGAAAAGAAACGAAAACCATGGACACAACTCAACGTTAACGATTAGTGTCACACACGTTTTATCTACTTTTTATTTGAATGTCAACACAAATGCGTATAGATTTTACTAGACTTACTATCTGTTTCTTTACCTATATACCAAAATATTTTGTCACCTATCTACTTTTTTTATATATTTTTTGTATTTACTTCTTTTAAAGGGTTAAGTTTGACATTTTAAGACATTTTTTATGACACATAAATGTAAACAAGAGTAATAATATTACCACACGTATCACATTGCTATAAGTAATAAAGTTTAATCGTGTACGCTTATCCACGTATTATTCTAGTGATTTCCTTAAAAAGAAGTCCCAAAATCCCTTAACTTGGAATTTACCTAAAAAAGTGTTTTTATATTCTTGTTCTTTTGTCTTTGCATAGGATTCTCTACTTTTAAACAAAACAATTCGATACAAAACCACTAAAAGGAAAAACAGAGGAACTTTTGCTTTTATGAAAGCAACTTTCACAGAAAGAAATACAAACACCTAAATTCAGTTGGATTGTGTTGTACTCGAATAATATTCATTGTGCATAATAAAGGCTTAAACTTTCAATGAGGATGGGTAGGGTGTATAGTTGTAAATAATGAATTCATCACAACCAAGTGATTTGGTTTCGAGTCTTGAGTGTGACAAATAAATGTTGTCAATTAGTATACTTTAAAGTTATAGTAAAAAGGTATGTAAAATTGTCTTTCTTTGATAAACAAAAATAAGTAAATAAATAAAACAACGCCCTACTTCATAACATGACACATTAGGGTCACCTCACCCTTGTTTTTATAGTTTCTTCCAACATTTGTTGTTGTTTTCCTATTAATTCAACCCAAACTTGTTGTTTTCGCATAGAATTAAGAGAGAAGAAATACATGTACAAAATTACTAAAAAGGAATTGTATTTATGGGGTTAGAAAATTAATTAATATTTTTCTTTAAATTCCAAGGGTCAAATGACCATTGCGAAGTCGAAATGAGGGAAACTAAGACGGTGAGAACTAGTGAAAATTAATCAAAATTAAACAATTAAATAACCCCGTAATCAAATTAGGGGTGTTGTTTTAGGGTGGGGAAAAACTTTCTCGGATTATAAAAAGCACGTTCTCTAAATTAATATGAGTATATTCTATATATTATATGGTATGGTTCTTTAAATATATGCTCCCGTTATCTTCAATTTACTCGGTTCTCACTCTTTATAGCAGCTTAGCATTCCTAGTTTATTTGATGTCTATACTTGTTTTTCAGTTGGCCTCGTCTTACCGATGTAGCTCTTGTTTTTCTTTCTTATCGAGGTCTTCACTTTCCTCTAGTCTTACCACGGCAACTGACACAGAGTTAGACGGGGCTTCTTCCTCGAGTCTTGTCTAGCAAGTCTTTTCTTTTGAGAGGACAACTCAATCAACTTGGACCCGCTTGTCAAAATACTGAAGCGAGAGTTAAACATGTGTTTGACGGCCCTAATGTTGTGTTGGCACAACCAACTTCTTGGTTTTCGGGAAATACCTTGAATAATAGATCACTTTTTAAAGAAAACTAATGACAAGATAATTCATATTACAAATCTTACTAGATCTACTTGTTTTTTTAATCATAAAATTGTGATTTGGAACCCTTATAATTTTTTAATATATTTTAAGTGTTTGTAAGTGGAGTCGAGAGAAAAAAAAATTAATGATAGAGGTATAAAAAATATTATAGAATTGAAAAATAGAAAAAAATAATTGTGATATAATTATATGAATAAAATTGATGATATGAATGTTTTAATTGACTTAGGCGTTGGTTGGTAGCATCTTAATTAGCCTCTTAGTGGTTTAGATGTCTGAATGGTTAAGTACTTAATGGTTAAGATTGTTTATTTCGCGAGCAAATGTCTGAACCATTAAGTATTTTACCATTCAGACATCTAAACCACTAAGAGATGATTTTGAGTGAAGGAGAAAAAAAACGTTATTGTGGATTAGTAATTTTATAAAATTACTATTCAATCCTTATAAATTTTATAATATCTATTAAAGTGGTTGTGAGTGGATGAAAGAGAAAGAAATAATGATAAGTGTATAGAAATATTATTTAATTAAAAATAAAAGATAAAATATAGTGATTTTTAGTGTAATTATATGGATATAAATAAGAAACTCACTATAAATGCTCTTAACTATTATACTAATGCTAAATGGTTAAGATGTTTAATGTTGAATGTTAAGACCTACTATTTGAATTGGTTAGACATTTGTTTTTAAATAGTTAAACGATATACTAGCTTATAATGATTCATATCTCTTAATGATTAAACATTTAATGATTTAAATATTTTACTGATTCAACACTTAACCATTCAAAAATTAACAAACAACTTCGAATTAAAACGGTTATAAAATGTGATTATTCTTTTGTAATACTTTTCTCATAAAATATTAAAGTCCTATTTACAATCATGTGATTCAACCCGGGTGGGACAGAATGTTTAATACAAATGTCAAATGTGAACAGAGAAATATGTTTATGTATTGTGGGGACAACCTTAGGAGAAACCGATGATCAACTGTGAGACGCACAAAGCCGACACGTGGGTCCCACCACCACCCCCATCCCCAAATGTTTCTTTTACACCAAACTCATTACTCGTATCATAGCCCCTCTATTCTCTCTTCTTCACACCAAACTTTCAATCTTTCTTCTAAAGATTCAATCTTTCTCTCTAAAGATTCAATCTTTCTTGCAAAATGGATGTTACCCTTGGTTTATTAGCTGATTCTCCGCCCGGTGACGACGGTGGTGGGGTGCCGTCCGGTGGGTCAACCACCGCAAGGTCAATCTTGACAGGGTCAAAGGAAGATAACAACAAGAACACCATGGTTGTGTCTTCTGAGGCTACTTCATCATATCTTGTTGGTGATCAGAGTCAAGATGATCTTGAATTGGGGCTTGGGTTGAGTATTGGTGGTGGTGGTGGTTTGAAGTCAACGGCAGTGGCTGCAGCCCCTTGTTGGAGTCAATATGCAAGAATCTTGACAGCTAAAGATTTTAATACTTTGGTTTGTAAACAGAATTCTTGTTCTTCATCTTCTTCTGTTAGTATCCCAAAGTCATCAGCTTCTGGTACCAAAAGAACTGCCAGTGATTCTGTATCTCCTAAATCTACCAGGTATTAATTACTCAATACCACTAATTTTTTATTTTTATTTTTTGCTAATTATAAAGAGAATCCCACAGAAATTCTTCTTCAATTTCTTGTGCTTGTGTTCTTGATTTGTGTTGTTATTATTTTTTAAAACGTTTATTTGGAGAATTTTTTGGTAATTTGTTGGTTCTGTTCTTCAGTTTTGAATCCATTTTCTGATAAGAAAAAAAAAAGATGCATTTTTGGGTTCTATTATATATTTTTTTGAACCTATTGGAACCCTAAACATCAGTGTGTGTAACTGTGTATGTGTGTGAGTATTGAAATTTGAAAAGACCACAATTTGGCTTTTCTTTTGGTGTTTGGATGTGTGTTTAAACTGATTATGATTCTGATTGTTGTTGCTAGATTTTTGTTAATCCAGTTCAGATTCTTCAAGTCCAAATAAGGAATAATCACTGTGAAAACTCACATCCAAACATCCTCTTAGTGTATCTTCGTATGTGTATGAACATTAAAAAAGGCTATCAATCACCCTTTCTATATTGTTTGGATGTGTGTTTAAGCCAATTTTAATTCTGATTGCTGTATAAAGAAGATTGTTAATCCAATTCAGATACTTCAAGTCCCAATAATCACTGTGAAACCTTACCTCTAAACAGTAAACACCCCCTTAGTATGTGTGAATCTTAAAAATGAAAACCTTCAGGAGTGGTGCAGTGATAACACATGATCCTCATTGGTCTCATGTTCGAATCTTGCTTTCATTGGTTTAATGTCATAACCTCTAGAAGGCTCGCATGTTTAGCGAAGCTGTGAATTACCTGATCCTGTTGGTTAGTAGGGTATTGACATGTCGTGAGTTTTCTAGTAATGGGCTCTCATGGTTACCATAAAAAGTTATTGAAAATATCAATAAACTCACATTTCACAATCTCCATCTAGTTTAACTAATTTATGTTTGTAAATTTGCGTGTTTGTAGCGTTGTTGGATGGCCTCCTGTAAGTAAAGCTCACAGGATGCCGAGTTTGGCTAATGAAATCAAGTCACCAACTGGAAATCTTACCTCGATAGCGCGACAGAACAAAAGCAAGAACAGGACGACTGAATTCGAGGATTGTTCTAATGAGAGAAACAGGATTTCCAGCAAGAAATACCTGTCAGTAAAAGTTAACATGGATGGCACTTTGATCGGAAGAAAAGTTGATCTCAATGCTCATACATCCTATGAGATGTTGGCTCAAACCTTAGAACACATGTTCTTCGGAAGACGTGAGTTGATCTTTTTAGTTTCAGTTCTAGTTTTACACTTCACAGGCTTCCTTAAAACTGCATTATTTGGTTATGTTTCGATTATTATTTTGGCGGGAGAAAGTAATATAATTTTGTCATCTTATGCTAAAAATTATAAACACTCCTATATGTAGTTTATAACGATTTGATATGCTAATGTTATTAAGGACTGCACACAATTACAGTACCGAGTGTTAAAACAAGGTGATTTAACATGCATTAGATAAACCCTTTATGTGACTTCTCAAGCTATTACCTAAACTTTTTTACCATTTTGGATAAAACATAGACAAATCGATCCGTTTATAAGTAAATGGGTTGAAATACCCATCTGTAGCAAAAGTAGTTATTGCTTGGATGGTAAGAGTGGATTATTAGGGATTTCCAAAAAGATTATATCTTGATCTTTTGAATGAATTTTGGGTTTCGCCTGATCTCAAATGTTGATTTGACTCCATACAAAATTTGATTTTTGTAACATAGTTTGCTTCAGAATTTTTTAGATAACTGATAAAAGTAAGCTTTGTTCTTGTGTTTAGGGTCAAGCACAGAAGCTGGAAAATCTTCAAGATTATTGGATGGAACATCTGAATTCGTGCTCACTTACGAGGATAAAGATGGAGATTGTATGCTTGTTGGAGATGTTCCTTGGCTGTATGATTTCATAACTTTCTTATTATTTCCAAAAATCTGACCCACAACTCGATTTGTTTGACCAATGTTGACATCTACTCCACTTAATCTGTTTCAGGATGTTTCTTAGCTCGGTCAAGAGGCTTAGGATCATGAAAAATTCTGAGTCTAATGAGCTTGGTGAGTAGTTTCTTATGTTATATACTAGAAGTGGTTAAATTAGACGGGTCAAACAAGTTGGGCAACATGCTAAAACAGGTCACCTGTTCTACGGGTCAAAATAGGTCAGTTCGGCGTGAAAAACCGTGTCAGATATGATTAGAACAACTTATATTATCATAATAATAATCTAATCGTCCAAAAAAGTGATTTTGGAGGTTTTATGCTAAAACATAAACACTTTCTGGGACTTTCGACCCATTTGATTCGTGACTGTGTAGCCAGTATAAAACACAGCCCATATCGACCCATTTAATAGCAATGTGTTAAAATTGCCACCTCTATGTTGTTAATACAAATCTACTAATATATTATCTGAATATCAGCCAACTCTTTGATGTGATCATATCTCAGCACCGAGATTTCAAGAAAACAACGAGAGACACAGAACCGATGCTGTTTATTGATTATACATACATACTTTGTTTTCCGGTTAGAAGAACTCGAGCCAAGTTCTTGTTGGTTATAGTGTAAAGAGGGAGAGTAACATTTTGGTTTTGCAGGTTGTTTAAGTCCTTCAATTTTCATCACACCAGGGTTTCAGGTTGGCCCGGTTTTGTTTGGAAGCTTTTGTAAGCATATGTTTTTTGTTGCAGGCATATTACTAAGCATACACAATGCACACATCACTGATAACTTGAGTTCTATGATACTGTAATTATGGAATTTACTATCAATGAATTAGGGTTTTTGAGTTTTTTTTTTCGTGAAGCTTTGGTTGGATCTTTTGATGATCGATTTTCTTGTATATCGGCGTAGTGGCCAAATATCAACATGTCATTTGAGACTCTGTAACATGTCAAAATGAGTCATTTTTAATATGAGTCGATCCAGGTTGACGCGTAAACACCTTTGATTTTGTTTTAAGTTTTGTATGCTACCAATGTATTACGTAGAGTCAAGTTTGACCTGTCAAAACTTACTATATGTTTTTAAGTTCTGTATGCCATCATTGTATTACATGTGTGTGTATACATATGTCTATATATACCTGTTTTTATTAATATGATTTACATAATGACATTCGGAAATAAAAAATAATAAATTATTATATAAATTGAATTGACGTATAATTATTTTTCTTAATTTATTATTTATGGAAGAGGTAATGCAACATATAAAATAGGTTTATGTGTTTTGTTAATATATGAGGTCTTGGCCCTTGGGTACATTACCTTGCGAGAGCTTCTGAAATAAGTACTTTTAGTGGGCCAATTGTTTAAGGAATTGATATTTTGCCTTTTGTTTATGTCATGAATACGGCTGTAAATGAGTCAAGCTGAGTCAGGATGGGCTCGAAGCTTATCGAGCCGAGTCGAGCCAGCTCGAAAATTTTAACAAGCTCAAAACACCGGCTCGAGTTTGGCTCGTGAAAAGCTCGAGCCAGCTCCTGGCTCGTTCGAGCCGGCTCGAATTTATTTATTTTTCAAATTTTTTCACATTAATTTATATGAAAACACAAGATATATTAGGGCTTTTATATTTTGTTGAATACTCCGTACTTATAAGAAAAAAGATCATTATTTTGAATATAAACAATTTACTATCAAGTTATATGTTTTTTAAACAAAATACTTAATATTTCTAAAAAAATCAATTTTTATTTTAAGAAAATAGTTTTAAAATCCTAATATAAAAATAATAATCATAATAATAGTAGTAGTAGTAAATAATAATAATTATACTATAAATAGATATGTATACATATATTATATGCACCGAGTCATGAGTCGAGCCAACGAACCGAGCTTGAACTGAACTTCGAGACACGAACTTTTTTTATTTATAAGTTTGACTAAACAAACTGGTCAACAAGCGACTCTGTGGCCCAATGGATAAGGCGCTGGTCTACGGAACCAGAGATTCTGGGTTCGATCCCCAGCAGAGTCGTTTTTATTGATTTCTTTTTTTTTCAAATAAGAAAAAAAATAATTTAATGTTTATTATTGTATATCCAAATTAAAAAGGGGTGTTAAAACAAGAAAAAGATTAAATTTATGTTAATTAATGTATATCCAAATTTAAAACAAAAAAAAACCATTGTATGTATCCATGGGAGGTATTCACAGACCCTTGTGGCTTATAAACTGAAGAAATTAGGGTGATTTTATATTTATTCTACTTAATAATTCAAAGTTGAATTTAACGTTATAACAGTTCATAGGACAAATTGAAAATTAGAAATTGAAACTAGCCGTATAAACCGAAACTAATCCTCAAACCTTTGTTATCTAATTGTTTTTATCTTACAATATGTGATTATGGAAAAATAAATACTAACCGTCAAATATTTAGATATTGTTATATGCATGCTGGTTATTCACAGACTCTTAATGGCGACTAAACCGAAGAAATGACTGAAGTTATATATCAAATACTTAATTCACTGATCGGTTTAATGTTTTAACAGTTCGACTGAAGACTTCAAATTTAAAAGCTGGACTAGCGATTTAAATTGAAACTAGTTGTGAAATTTGTATCATTTTGTTAATTTCATTAAAGAATTTAATATAAATCAACCATCTAAAAGATGAAAAAAAATCTAGCCTATTTGGTTTGTCTTACATTAAAATCATTATTACCAAAGACGGTTTAACCTATTTAGATGCTAAAAGCGAGTTATAAATTTGACACCCTTTTCATAAAAGATAGTTATTTTTGTTAGGTCTAGGTTTATTAGATCTAGTTCATTATGTATAGGCTTAGTACTTGAATTAATATCTGTAATGAATGTTTGTAAATCATTATTGTGTATGCATTAAATATATATGTTAACCCATTTTTGTGTGTTGATTTATGTATGGTTGCAGGTACAATCATTATACTTGGTCAATTTATGAAATTGACCAAGTGTAAGAAACATCTACGGATGAACATTTTGTTCTTCCGTAGATCTATTTCTTACAAGTAACTATACATTCGAAGATCCTTTGCGGATGAACAACCAGAAGTGAAGAACAAGATTGCTTCGGAAGAACAAGATTGCTTCGGAAGAACAAGATTGCTTCGGAAGAACAAGAGTTCTGCGGAAGAACAATTCTTCTGCGGAAGAACAAATCATCTACTGAAGACAATCTTCCTACGGAGTACAAACACTTGTATAATACAAGTGTTACGATTCAACAAGTCAACTAGGCAGTTATGCGAATCCCGAGAAATCCGATGATTCCTTAACTAAAACAAATCAAATCCCAAGAGATCCGGTGTTTCTATAACTGAAACATCATTGTCTATATATATATATGGATCCTAGATTTCAATTCAAAGAGGTTGTTTTAGACGATTGATTGATCGACAACAGCAATAGCAATACGACAATCACTTCAAAGTCTCTCAATCAAACCCTAGCAGCCGTCACATCATAACATACTTTGATATCATTCATTCATTATATTTGTAATCATTAACATGTTCTAATGAAATACTTATTAATCATTAGTTGTGTTTTGTTACGTGTGTTCTTGATCATTTATTGATATTTAAAGTTTTTTCAAACAATTAAACAAAATTAACGTTGTTTCCGCAAACGTTGACTTGCCATCTACCGACATTGATAATTCCTGTTTGCGATCCTTGGATTCACAATTTTATTTACTTAATTATTACTCTAAATAATATACCTCCTTTAGTCATGGTTATAGTACTAATTCTTGATGCTTTCACACAATTTTTTTTTAAATAGTCATATTACCTTGTTGAAACATAGTCATATGTCCCTTGCTACATAAAAGTTGCGGTGGGAAATGTAATATTCTTTTAGCACAGGGACGAAACTAGTCATTAGTTCATAGTTCAAGTGTAAATTTTAAAAAAAAATCATAATATTAAACAATTGTCAAGAATGGGATTCGAACCCATGCCCTTTCGGACCAGTACCTGAAACTGGCGCCTTAGACCAACTCGGCCATCTTGACTTTGTGGCTTAAATTCCTAAATATAATGTATTTAATTGATTTTAGAAACTGTGATTTTAAAAACATTCTGTTGAAGGCTTTGTTCTTTAATAAAAGGTTGTATAACTTGACACATATATAATCATATTTTAGAAGAAGGTTTTCTTAAAATTCTTCAAGCTTTCTAGTGATTAATAATTTATGGACGTAGAGTTTAAGCCAATGTTAACTTCTTGAAAGTCCTTACACATACATTAGTATTCTAAACATGGATTGAATGTTGTGTGATTGACATTCTTCAAGAGGAAGACATGTAATGTAGAAACATAAACTTACCCATGAATGATTATCTAAAGGAAAATTTCACACAATAGTAATCGAGTTTTCGAAGTGTTCCACTAAAAGTCACTCAAAGTTCCTTAGTCCCTAATTTAATCCATTATATCTAAAACATGTATGATTTCTGTAGACTCAAGTTTATTTCATAAAAAACGAGTCAGAAATTCTAGAAGAGATGTTTTCTAAATATAAGTTTTCACATTAAATATTAAGTCAAATAAATGAGTTTCAGTTGTGTGACTAAAAGGGAAACAAAGAGTTTTCATCATTTTATGTGTAAGGAAAGATGTTTGACATTCAGATTTTTATCAAAGGGTTCGTTCATTTACGAAAGTGGTCACTGCTTTTTCAATCTGTAATCATTGATTTATTTTACTACTACTTTGATTCTGAAAATTCTAAGTTGTTACACATTAAATATTATATCCAATTCTTCAAATCCTAGTTTGATAAAAATATAAAAAATACTTGAAAATGAAATTAAATCATCTGGATATTTTTTAAATCGATTACAGTTTTAGATTAAACCATTTGTACATTTAGGATTTAATTGGATAAGATCCGGAATTTGAAACAAGAACTTAAATTGAATTTATGAAGTCCCTATAATTCGAGAATGCTATCTGCTAGTCTGTGTTGATTTTGATTGATATAAACTTAGAGGAGTTGGAGTTATTTCGGGTCAAGATATTCTGTTTAATGCTTGAATTATTTAGTTTATTTAATTTGGTAGCATATCTTTATTTACTTATGTTAAGAAGTTTTATTTTGTAATGATTCATTTAGGAGAACTACTTTTTTATTAGGTTAGGATATCTGGGTGTTGATACATAGTTTTTAGTACAAATAGAGTTGTAAGGATCAATATAATTTGTAATTTTCGATCCTTCATAAAGAGATAGACTCGTGACATGTTAGTCACAAAACTTTGTTGTTATTGTGTGTGCTTGATCCAATAAAAGTCCAAAAAGATTCCATAGACAATTGGTTGGGTTTCCAGCGGTCCGAGAGTAGAATCATCTGAAACCATAAACTTTGATTTTGTATTTGTACGAATGGAACCATAAGGTGTGGGCATGTGAATGTTACTTGTAACTACACAATGAGTCAATGACCAAAAGGCTTGTAGCATAGTGTTACCAATGTTTCCCAAATAGTTGAAGTGATATACATTGGTGTAGATTTAATTGGTGTAGATTTATGAGTAATTTTAGTGGACATGTGATATTCAGAAAAAAAAACTACACCATGCCTTGGTATTGGTATAGTTATTGTGAAGTCCACCTCCAAAATTTAAACATGATGCATATGTATCCTTTTTGAGGTAATAAACATGTATAAAAATGCTATATTTCAACAGCACCAATGATTCTTCTGTATGAGGGAGATGTGAGTGTAGTGTATGAGCATGAGAAAGATGAGAATTGTTGTTGTGAGGAGTGGGCTAACGCTAATGGGTTGAGTTGGTCTGGGCCATCAGATTGGGCCCAATATAAGGGTGCCCTCCCCATAATAGAACAGTTGTACAAGTCTACAAGATCATTGTTGTATGAAATTGTACTGATTAGGTAATCATATGTTTAAGTTCTTTAACGAGCTTTTATTCTTTACAAATTAATTTTAATAAAGTGTATAAATACATTTACTTATTATTTTAATTATGATACACAGGGGATATATATAAGGGCATTTCTTTTTCTTCCACTTTAACTATCCAACACTAATACAATTGCTTATGCGGCTATTGTCTTCTCTACTTGAAATTAGTTATGTACTAAATAAACCATATACTTTGTGTGTGTGTTTTACAAAAATTGACCGGTGGTCCATTGGTTCCAAGTGTTGTTATTTTCTTGTTATAAAGTTCACCTAATGTCGAGTTTGTGAGTTTAACTTTAGGAGCATATGGTTGTACAATGGTTGAGAGAAGCGTAGCTCGTGTGTAATGCGTATATCATCATGGATTGTATATTTGGTAGCAAACTAGCCTTTATAACCCAACTAGGTTAGTAACCCCTGTATTACACGAGTTAATAAATAAAATAATAAATAATTAGTAATTAAATTATGAATTATAAAACCATGATTAAAGATAAAATATGATTATAATTGCATATGAACAGTTATTTCAAGTAAAGAAACAATAGATAGGTTATAGATAGATAGATAGATAGATATATAAATAAATAAATAGATAGTCTAGAAATTTATTTATTAAATGGATTATAGTTAGTAATAAACACAAGAAGTTACAATACGATATTTTAATATAATATATTTATAAAATTATATATATGTACTTGTTCAAAAGAGAAAACAATTATACTATTTTTAACTCTCTTATTTAAATAGTTTTGTATTTAAATATTTTGTTTTAAGATTTTCTTATGAAAATTTATTGTTTATAAAAATCTTGTTTATTAAAAACTCAAGTTTTTAATTATTCTGGTTATTTTAATAAAAATGCTTTTTGAAAATTTCATATTTCTTATAATTCTTTTAAAAAAGAAGTGATTTAAAATATTTTGTTTTAAAAAGTTTAATGTTTTAGAAATGATATAAATTTTAATTTTCTTAATAAAACTTATTTTTAAGAACATAGTTTGATTTTAAAAAAATGTGGATGAGAGAGAAAAATATATCAATTGATCAAATTAATTTTTATGAAGATAGAGAAATTGTTTGAGTGTTTAAATTACTTTAAAAATATATCAATTGATCAAATTAATTTTTATGAAGATAAAGAAATGTTTGAGTGTTTAAATTACTTTAATATCATTTTGGAGTGAAAATAAATTGATGATGTTTAAAAGAATGATAAGTGTCAAAAAGATAGTTTAAGAAGATGTCAAGTGATAAAAAAAACTTTATTTTATTAATATCTATAGATTTTGATATAGATCTACTTCTAGGAGAATATGTTCAAGTTGAAGGAATGGATGTAGATGATTTAGTAGAGAAACTCAAGTTCAGATCAAATAGAAGTATAGCTTCCCCAACATGCATTTAGTCGATAATTTTTTTTTATCATTAATACGTACTCGTGTTTCTTTTGTCATTGTTGTATTTTCTTTTATGTTTAAATTTATGTCTATCTACAATTCATTCAATTCAATATCAAAATATAGTTTTATATATAAGCCAGCTAACTATTAGTATTTTTATTTTCTTTTCATATATATTGGGTTGCGTATATGTTGAGAACCATAGAATGTTATTGGACTAAGTTTGTACCAGTTGTTAATGTGGATTATGCTTATGATAACAAGAATTAAAGTCGGTGGATTATTCTTTAATGGACTTGTATCGAGTGGGGTTGCTACCCTAGATTGCTAGGTATATATACACAAATAAAGTTCAATAACTTATAACACATATCAGGAGCATCATTATCATTATTGTTATCTTCTTCTTCATCTGGTTTTCATCTGCTTATCATGATGAAGTAGTTGTTTTCCGTTTCAATCATCGACCACACACAACAATACATGTTTCTTATTTTGTTCTCATTTTTCTTCTGAATGGAGTTCTTTACATCGATCTTGTTCTTCATTCTTATGAGAGTTTCTTAGGGTTTTTATCTTTATGGTGATCTCTTGAGTCTGTTTAGATCTGCGTATCAGTTCTGTTTTGTAATTTTAATCTACCATTGTAGGTTTGATTTTGGTTCTCCATTACATTGTCTAGATTCCGAGTTTGGATGATGCATTAAATTGGGAATAAGAGTGTTTCTTTTGAGTTTTCTGATATTTTTCTTAAATTTTCAAAAACGTAATCTAGAGTCTAGACTGACCACAATATTAATTATCATTATTATTATTGTTATTGTTATTTTTAGGGCCATGTATGTAGATTCTAGACACCCTTGATAATAAATCAACACCCCAAAATTCTATACATGATGTGTAACAATATGTGCCGTATAGAGGGTCGTACAACCCTATATGATGAGTATAACACATCTGAAAACATTCTGAATTTTCCCTCGTATTCAGTGTTGAATTTTGCTATACACGTCGTATAGACTTATATATGTCGTATAGGGGGTCGTATAGCGCTATATGAGGCGTATAGCCCTTTGACTTTCACATCTGAATTTTTTTTTTGTTTTTAGTGTCTCTAACCAAATACGTCACATATAGGGCTATACAAGACGTATAAGAGTGTGTCAATTTATAATGTGAGTTGGTGTCCTATATTATGAAGAATGGTTGTGAGTCACTATGAGTGAAAGATGTAAAAAATTTATGGGGATTGTATCGTGTTTTTCCATATTTGGAAAACACGATACAACCCACAACCCCCATAAATTTTTAATGTTTTTGAAAATGGTTGTGAGTGAAGGACTGAAAAAATATAATGATAAATGTATGAAAAATATTATTTAATTGAAAAATAAATAGAAAAATTATGATATTTAATGTAATTATAAAAATTAAAATAAGAGATGAAGTGTGAATTCTTTAATAATGAATGTTTTTATAGGGTTTAGTTATTTATACACCTCACAATTATAAATCAACACCCCAAGTTTATATACGTGTCGTATAGCTTCATACACGTTCGTATATGGGGTGGATCATATAGGGCTATATGTGTCGTATGGGGTTATATGTGTCGTATAACAATCTGACAGCACTCTGAATTTTTCCTCATTGTTAGTGTCGAAATTCGTTATACGCGTCGTATAGCTCTATATGTGTCATATAGGGGGTCGTATAGGGCTATATGTGACGTATAACAATCTAACAGCCTCCCTGAATTTTTCTCGTTTTCAGTGTTTTCGGCGTATAGGTCGGTGTCGATTTATCCAAGTGGGTGTCTATTTATTAGGACCCTTTTTATATTAGTATCTATTATGAATTATAACCCTAACAAGTGGTTGAACTCTTTGTTAAATTTATAGATAAGTTTACTATGCTACTTATCTATGAAAATAGTTTCCCTTGTCTATCAAAATGATTGATATTTGTTATATAAATATCATCTTAATGCAGAGGAGAAGATGCATATCTTGTATACACTTTCATAAGATACACATTTCTCTTATTCTTGTTCTTACAATTCTCTTTAAAGATCTTTAGATTATAACACTAATCTTGTCTTAATTATTGTAATATTATAATACGTTATCAGCACAAGAGCTCTTAAACTCTAAACCGAAAATCAATAAAGCTAAAGTCATCCATTAATCAAGGTAAGACTCATTAAGTAATAATATAAAATATCTTATATTGAGAAGATAATTAAAATAAATAAAATAAGCATAAAGGAGATTTTATTATGGATATCTTGATAACCATGGGACTACTAACAAACTGACTTTTATTTATGCATCTAACTTTTTGATTATGCAACTAACATTTTATTTTATGTCAACTAATATTTACTTATGCATCTAACCTTTACTCAATCTTTATTTATACAACTAACGTTTCCTTTATGTCAACTAATATTTTAATTATATTGCTAATATTTATTCGTACTAACGTCTTATTCTTATCCTAATTTGTCGTTTTTATTCTCTTTTATTTTGATAAACTAAATTCATGTTTTTTTAACCTTATATATATCTATTTTATTTAAAAAATTATTGTTGATATATACATAAACGACAGTTATATAGCCGTTATAAACGGTCATATAGCCGTTGTAAACAATCACATAGTCGTTACAAAGGGTTATAATTTTAAACTGTAAATTGATCACTATCAAACTATTTTCGTTTACAATAAACAGGTCATCTCTTTTCTCAAGTTTATCCAATGAAATCTTTCAAAGATGATACACCCAGTTTTAATACTGGCAACCATAATGTTTATTTTAATTTTTATCCCTATTGCTAAACTACCACCCGAAGAATTTAAACTTTTCTTATTTTTATATTTGTTTATAGATTTATCATTTATTATATCGCAATGTTTATTGATATATATGGATTCTAATAATTGTCTTACTATTTGCTTAATTCTTGTTTAGAAATCAAAATGTCAAACATTACAAAAATCAACACTCAGATATTTAATAAACAAGAAAGAAAGAACAAAAGTGAAGAAAAAGAAAGAAACACAATTTAACCCAAGTTGAGGGGTTAAATGTGTTAAGAGGACAAAAAGTTTCAAAAGTGGGTGTAAAAGGTGGTATGGCCGCCCATGTTGTCTACACAACACCTTTTCAACCGGATTTAGAGAGAGAAAGTGAAGGAGCTTCGGTTTAGAGAGAAGAAGAAGAAGAAGAAGACTGAATTGAAGGTAAGAATTCTTTATTTTGTGTTGTTCTTGGTCGGCCTATGCATCGGTTACATGTTTATGTGTGTTTATGTGTGTTTATGTGTGTTTATGTGTGTTCAGGTTTGTGTTTTGGTGGGTTTTAGGTGTTTGAACTCAATTGCAAACAGGTTAGGAGGAAGTCATACCCAAAGGCTGCTAAGGTGAGTTCTAGAACCCCCTTTCTACATGTTTTACACTATTTTGGAGCTGGAAATGAATGTGTAAATGTTTTTGTATATATGGGTATTACACCCGTATGTTTATGTGTATGAATGCGGGTGGGTTATGATTTTGGGTGTTTTTGATGTTATGATGATTCCATGTTCTTGTTATGATGCTTAGAATGTTATAATAAGCTTAGAACATATTGAAATGATGATTGGGACTGAATTAGAATGATTTGTGGTGTATTAGTTGCTTATGCGCCTGAATAATGGCCCATGCGCCTAACTATCCAGATGCCTAAGTGTTTTCCCCATGCACTCAGAACTCATGCGCCCCAATAGTGTCCATGCGCCTAGGATTAAGCTTAGAATTGGTTAAGTGTTCCCATGCGCCTAAGTCAGGCCATGTGCCTGCATAGTGCCCGAATGCCCAAATGTTGCCCAAATGCCTAAGTGTTGGCCATGCGCCTAGAAATATCCCATGCGCCCAGAAGACCATGCGCTTGAATAGTGCCCATGCGCCTAAGACTTAGAATATTTTTCTGAATTTTAGGGAAAGTGTAAAGTGTAGCCTTTGACTTGGGATGTTCTCGGGAGTGATGTAAGTCGACCTTATGATGATGGGTGATTTGTGTTATGTCATGTATGATGTTGTATGTGATGTGTATGGTGATGTTATGGATGGTATGGGTATGTTTATGTTATGTCACTTGTTATGCATGTCTATTTTCTGTGGATTTGCGTGGTATGGTTATGAAAGTAAATGAAAAGTATCATGTAACGTAAAGCGGAAGATAATGAAAATAGGAACGTAAAGAATGAATGAATGCATGCATTAAAGAAAGGGTGAATGAATAGGTAAGTTTCTCTCGGTGTTGGTGCCAAGCTATGTGCGTTATGGAAGTCTAATAAACTTCGGCCCAGTACCCACTTTGTGCCTACGTTTGAGGTAAAATTATGTATGGAACCCTTGTTGTTTACCCCGGTGCTGGTGCCAGTCTAGTGCGTTATGGAAGTCTGATAAACTTCGGCCCAGTGCCCGTTTTATGCTATGTTTGGGGTATAGCATACAGGTGGGGTCTTTGTCGCTTACCTCGGTGCTAGTGCCAGGCTATGTGCGTTATGGAAGTCTGATAAAATTCAGCTAGTAGCCGCTTTGTGCCTACGTTTGGGGTATAGCTGATAACACTGGCCCGAAATGAATGAATGATGGTTAATGAATGGAATGTATGATAGGGAAGTTAATGAATGAAATGATGATGTACATTGAACAGAAGTTAATGAATGATAATAGAAGATAATAATGCTATTATCTATGTGTATGTATGATGTGTGATCACGTATAAAAGTAAAGAATAGTTTTGAACGAAAGTAAAGTATATTTTATTTTAAAACTAGAACTCACTCAGCAACGCTTACTTTTATGTGTTTCTAGTTAGCAGGTAATTAATTGCTGAGGAAGGCACGAGCGATTACTTGGCTTATTTTGGGCGGCATCCATTTTGTATAACGATAATGTTTTTGTAATATAATGCAACAATTTATATTTTGTAATCTGTTAACGTTTTATTAATTTTCAAAAGCAAATTTAATTATATGAAATAGTTTTAATTTATTACGCTACAATGTTTTAGTAAAGGTAAATGTAACTTATATGTTTAATGTGCAATGATCAGCCAGCTGTGAGCGTCCCGGGAACGGGGCCTTACAAATTCCTAGCGCATGTGAGAAGACATCTTAAATCAATGGGTGTCTTAGAACCAATATAAGAGGGGAATGCTTGCTCAGAGTAAGACAAGGCGAAAGCTGATGTCTTTTTACATAAACATATTGATGAAATTACACGATTTGAATATTTAAATTGTGAATATCCATATGTTTTATGGAAAGATTTACAAAGCATATTTGATTACCAAAGGGAAGTTCTACTTCCCATTACTAGAGATGAATGGAACAATCTTAGGTTCCAAGATTTTAAAAAGGTAAACAAGTACATATCTGCTTTTTGTTTAGAATATGCTTGACCTTTAAATTCTCCGGACAAAATGTAACCAAGGAAGATATGTTGGAGAAAACCTTATCCATATTTCATGCATCAAATATAAACTTGCAACAACAATATAGGTTGTAAAAGTTTAAAAGATATTATGATTTAAATTTATTTTTTCTCACAAAGAAAAAAATAATAAGCTCTTGATGAAAAATCATCAAGCTCGCCCCACAGGATCATTAGCAATTCCAGAGATAAATGTTGCTACTAAAAACTCTAGTAGAAAGTGGGGACGAGATTGTGGTTCTTTTGATAAAAGTGACCCTAATAATCGTAACCATTCTTTTAAGGTAATAATAATTACCGAGTTAACTTTTATGAACGTGGACGTGGTCGTGGCCGTGGATATGGTTGTGGTAGAAATCAAAGAACAGTCCATTACAACACCCTACAAAATAACAATTCCAACCAGTACAAAGGGATTGAAGTTGTTAGGTCCAAAAACAATAGCACTTTTTGTTTTAGATGTGGTAGCACAAACTACTGTCGAAGGCTTGTCGTATAGCTCTACATTTGTGTGAACTATATCAAACCTCTCTTAAAAGAAAAGATAAGGAAGTGAACCATGTTGATAATTTTAATGATCTCAACGTTGAGTTGAACACTACAGACTTTGATATAGACCTCTGAAACACATGTTGCTTGACCACAATAGTTATATGCAACAATAAATGTTTTTTGTAACATCCACCATTTTTTTTCAAGTTAAAAATCAAATCTTTGAGTTCTATTATAAAGTTATATTAATAATTTGATGGACCAAATGAACTAAATTTGCCATTTATATTGTGAATTATACATTGTTAATCATCTGAATAATTTGAAATAAATTATGATTTATAAACCATTCTTTATTATAAAATTATAAAGTGAATAAATCATTTTACAATAAATAATGAAAAAGACTTATTGCAATTTAAGAAAAAATTATAAAATAAAATTTTAACAAACTTATAAGGCTCTATTAGTAACCATGAATTAAACTTATTTAGTAAAAATAAATAATCAAGTGATAAGGGTTACAAGCTTATAAAAGTTTTAAAACATAGTAATTGATTTATTTGATTTATTATTCAAATTGGTTATATAAGTCTAGGGTTTATTTTGTAATTTCTAAAACTAAATTTAAAGTTTTAGCATGAAAATAAACTTTCAAACCACAGGGACCAAAACTGTAAATATCATTTAAAACCCAACCCCCTCCCTACTTTCCCCGTTTTCCCGGCGAACGGCCGGCGGCTCCTCCGGCCAAGTCCGGCGACTCCCAAACCAACTCATAACCCCCGAATTTTAAGCCTAAACGATGCTAACCGTTTCCTAAACCGTTTCGAGCACTTAATAAACTTTAATTCGAGTTAATATGGTCGATTGGACTCGGCAACCGTCGAACCCAAAGTTTCTAACCATTCGAACGTTAAACCGTAATAATAACTCAATTAACTTAACCTAATTAGTCATCTATCAATTCCTAAGCTTGTAACCAACATAATTTCCCATGGATCACACACCAACATCATACTTGATCCTCTCCAATGTCGCGACCTGCAACTCAACCGTAATCCATGCTCGAAGTTTTATTAAGCCAAATGGAAGAGGGCTTTCACTTATCAACATCATCCGAAGCTTCCTGCAAAGTTAATTTGATTACGAACAACGTTTGCACCTTGAATTAACAATCACATCGTCGCGACTCACTCTTAAACTTGAGATCATCAAATCGAACTCAATCATGTAAGTTTCATATATCATTATACTTGGTTTTACATGGGAAACAAAAGCCCTATGTTTAATTCAAGTATCGAAATCGTTTTCATGATCGATTGGAATCAAATCAAACTAGGGTTTATGTGGATTTGGGGTTTTCTTTTCAAATTGATTATATAGATTTATTTTGAATCTAGACTCAGATGCGGGCCTTAGCCCAACTAGTAACTTACAACCCACATAAGCAGGAGGTCCCGTGTTCGAGCCGGGCCCTGCCAACCTTTTTATTTTAATTGTTTTTGCCATATTTTTAATACAGAAAATTTATTATTATATTAATAAATTAAAATAAAAATTAAATTGTTAACTAGAACATTTCAAGATTTATTAAGTAAATTTTAAGGATTTTAAAACTTATGATTATAGATTTATTTTAAAATAACAAAGATTATAAAACATTATTAATTCTTTTATGTAATTTAAATGCTAAAAATATATTATGGTTCAAATTTTGATTATTTGAAAACATTATAAATTTATATGTTAAATAACTAATTATTCAAGTAGTTATTAAATTAATTATTTGAATAATTTATTATTCATCTAATCATTTGAGCATGTTATATCATAATTATTTAATAAATTTATTCGTTAACTTTTATGTAAATTCTTGAAAATTATAAAACAATATAATTTGCTTTTAATGTTTTTTTTTGTATTATAAAGCCTTTATAATAAATCATTTTAAAGCTCAAAACTTTATAAAATTATTTTAATAATTTCAACGTCATTTAAATATGTAATATCTTTATCAAGTTTTAAATAGTTAATTATTAAATTAATTATTTCTTTTCGCATATTATATTTAATTTCTATTAAATCAATAACTTAAATTGTTGAGATATTTTAATTGGTTTATATTGTCTTTATTAAACCAAAATATAAACAAGTCATTATTTTACTTAACTATTTAAACCCCCAAATTCTAATTGAAACCCTAGTTCATGTCTTATTGTTAATCGTATTATCGAACTTAATCTTGGAACATATACATTTAGGTATCTTGTAAGAGAAATCATTGGAGCCTCATTTGTTTTTCTTATCATCATCTTATATATATAATGTGAGTTTCCTTGCCCCCTTTTTACTTTATTTTCATACTATTTTGGGGTGAAACATGATACTTATACATCATACACTTATAAACGTTTGAGACTTGTAATGCACTTGCAATTCATCTTTATATTTTGTCATGGTATTTGTGTGTTGTAAGTGATTATATGAGATACATAGTTTGTTTACAATCATTAACTATTGCTAGCCTGGCGACGTCTTAGATCTTTGGGCCTGACAAGCCTATTGGTGCTAAAGTCGATGTATTATCGACTCCTGATGACGTATGTTTGTTCATCATGGGAACCAAATACACTTAGCCAATCTTATATACTTGTAATCAAATCGAGGTTTGGTTGTAACGATATGTGTGCTATAACCTTACTAACTTATAACCTATGACATTAATTGCTACTTGTAACCCTTTTATAAATATACATATATGCGTGTGTTTAAACCATGGAAACTCACCAACTATTTTTAGTTGACCTTTTATTTTTATCATGTTTCAGGTTTCCTACTTGAAGATCTTCTTGTGCTCATATAGGACTTGGACCTAGTTTAAATTAAAAGTCTTATGTTATTGGTTATATCTTGATTATTTTGTAATTACTTATTTGTCTTGTAATATTTAAATGAATAATGACATTTAATATTATTTTAACTTAATTAGTTCCATGTGCTATGAGCAATCGTCTCTCATTCGTCCGCCCCGATGATTCCGCCGTCGGTCGGGGTGTGACAGACCTCACCAAGGATGGTGACTTCTCGGGCTCATCGAGGACGATAAGTCCAAACAGGGGGTGCTTGTGACACCCTACACATATCCCACATCAGCCGTGGACAGGAGAGATTCTTGGTTCATAAGAAATATATGGCCTTTAACATCAACAACGCGTTTTGGGCGTATTGGCTGTGGATGAGAGGAGAACTTCACAGTTAAGCGTGCTCAGGTGGGAACAATCCAGGGATGGGTGACCTCCCTGGGAAGTTTTTACCCGGGCAAAGCGGACAATATTGTTGGTGTGAGGGGTCGGGTGTTACATTTTTCTATCTTTAATCATGTATTTTTTTTTCATGTAATGTTTTCTTTCAATTAAATAAAGTTCTTGTTAAAATATAACAATATCTTCATTATTTATTTATTATTTTTCTTTATACTTTTAAGATTAAAATGAATATTACTAGAGCGCAAGATCAAACAAATGAAGCAGATATATGTATAGCGGATAGTGGAGCCACACAGACTATACTTAGATCTAAAAAATATTTTTATAAACTTAAACCAACAAAGGAATCGTTAATATAATATCAGGCCCTACAGACCTAATAGAAGCAGTGGGAAAAGCTAATTTAACATTATCAAATGGTACAAAGCTTGTAATAGAAAATGCTTTATTTTTCTTAAAATCAATAAAAAAATTGTTGAGTTTCAAAAACATATATCAAAGCAGATATGATACTCAATCAAGGACTATTGATAATAAAAAAAATATTTGCATATCATAAGAAAAGATCAGATATTAGAAAATTTACCATGTTTCAGTTTAGTTACATTATACACACATTAATGTGCATCAGGTTTATATGACAGTTGAAGAAAAATTTTATGATCCTGAAACACTTAACTTATGGCATGATAGATTAGATCATCCAGGATCTACAATGACGAAAAGAATAATTGAAAACATTCATGGGAATCCATTGAAATATCAAAAGATCCTACAATTGAATAAAATTCCTTTGTGTACATCTTGTTCTTTTGGGAAATTAATCACAAGGCCTTCGACTATGAAAATTGAAAAAGAATCACATTTGTTTCTTCAAAGAATTCAAGGAGATATATTTGAGTCAATTCATCCACCATGTGGACAATTTAGATAATTTATAATTTTGATAGACGCATCAAGTAAATGGTCTCATGTCTCTTTGTTATTAACTCGTAATGTAGTGTTTGCAAAATTTCTTGTACAAATTATCAAATTACGAGCACATTTTTTATTATACTATCAAAAGGGTGAGACTTGATAATGTTGGTTAACTCAAAGAACATGCTTTTAATGATTATTGCATGTCTGTAGTAATTATTGTTGAACACCCTGTTGCTCATGTACACACACAAAATGGCTTAGCTGAGTCGTTAATCAAACATCTACAACTAATAGCTAGACCATTAATAATGAGGACAAAACTCCTTGTGTCTATTTGGGATGATGCAATTCTTCATGCTGGATCACTAATTCGTATGAGACCAAGTGCAAATCTTAAATACTATCCGTTACAAATTGTTTCTGGCAATGAGCCAAACATTTCCCACCTTAGAATTTTTGGATTTGTTGTGTATGTCCTTATTGCACCACAACAACGCATAAAATGGGTTCTAAAAGAAGTTTGGGAATATATGTTGGATATGAATCAGCTTCCATCATAAGATATCTTGAACCTTTAACGGGTAATGTATTTACATCACGTTTTGCTGACTGTTACATTAATAAGTCAGTTTTCCCGGCATTAGGGGAGAAAAGAAAAAAACAAGAAAATGATGTCTCATGGTATATTCCTTCATTATTGTATCTTGACCCATTACCTAAACAACGTGAGACAGAGGTTCAAAAGATAATACAACTACAGGAAATTACAAATCAATTACATGATGCATTTACCGATACAAATAGAGTTACTAACTCTTATATACCAGCTGCTAATTCTCCAGCTCGAGTTGACATTCCAAATAAGCAAATAGATAATACTACGACTCATAAATCTCAAAAACGTTTGAAACGAGGAAGACCAATTGGTTCCAAAGATAAAAATCCTCAAAAAAGGAACACTCATGAAAAGAAAGTTGACCATAAAATGAATGATCTTGATGCAACGCTAAATACCAAAACCTATCATGTGGGGTTTTGTATGAGAATAACAAGAAATATCAATTAACTATGGTCAAAAACATATCTTATGGAATCAAGATGAAATGGAAAGTATTGATAAAATATTTTTATATTCTGTAGCAACTGACATCATAAGTAGAGATGATGATCCTGAACCATAGTCAGTTAGTGACTATAAAATTAAACATGATTGGATAAAATGGAAAGGAGATATGCAAGATGAATTAGATTCACTTAACAAACAAAAGGTCTTTGGACCTATTGTTATTACTCTGATGGCTATAAAGCCTATAGGGTATAAATGTGTTTTTGTACGAAAACGAAATGAGAAAAATGAAATTATAAGGTATAAAGCTAGACTTGTAGCTCAATGTTTTTCATAAAATCCAAGGATTGATTATGAGGAAACATACTCCCTTGTTATGGATGCAATAACCTTTAGATACTTAATCAGTTTAGCAGTCTCTAGAAATTTAGAGATGCGTCTTATGGATGTTGTCACAACTTACTTGTATGGATCACTAGATAGTGACATCTATATGAAAATTCCTAAAGGTTTTAAATTCCCCGAAGCATTAAGCTCAAAGTCTAAAGAAATGTGTTCCATCAAATTACAAAGATCCTTTTATGGGCTCAAACAATCTGGAAGGATGTGGTACAATCGTTTGAGTGATTATGACAAGTAAAGGATACACAAGTAATCTTATTTGTCCATTCGTCTTTATTAAGAAAACAACACCAGGGTATGTGATCATAGTTGTGTATGTTGATGATCTAAATATAATTGGAACGCAAAAGGAAATAAATGAAGCAATTTCTCTTTTAAATAATGAATTTCAAATGAAAGACTTTGGAAAAACCAAATATTGTCTTGGTTTGTAGATTGAGCATATGCATAATGGAATACTTGTATATCAGTCAACTTATACTAAGAAACTCTTAAAGCATTTCAATATGGACAAAACAAATCCTTTAAACACATTGATGGTTGTTAGATCTCTCAAATTTGATAATGATCCATTCCGTCCTTGTGATGATAATAAAGAGGTTGTTGGTCTAGAGATACCATATCTCAGTGCAATTGGAGCTCTTATGTATCTTACTAACTGTACGAGACCTGACAGTTCTTTTGCAGTTAATTTGTTAGCAAGATTTAGTTTAGCTCCTACTAAAAGGCACTAGAACGGGATTAAACATATTTTTCGATATCTTCGAGATACTATTGATTTAGGCTTGTTTTATCCTAATAATTCAAAAGAAGTGTTGGTTGGTTATGCAGATGCAGGTTATTTATCTAATCCCCATAAAGCAAAATCTCAAACTGGATACGTATTAAAAATGAAGGAAGTGCAATTTCATGACGTTCTCAGAAATAAACACTCGTTGCGACATCCTAAAATATTGTTGAAGTCATTGCACTATATGAAGCTTCAAGAGAATGTGTATGGTTAAGATTTATGATACAACATAGATCAACTTCTTGTGGATTGAAAAAAGATGAAAATGCAATACCAATCTATGAAGATAATGCAGCTTGTGTCTCACAGATGAAAGAATGGTATATTAAAAGTGACAGAATAAAACATATACCACCAAGAATTTTTTTCATACACTCAAGATCTTATTAAAAATAAACAAGTTGAAATTATACGTTCAATCTAGTAAAAATTCGGTTAATCTTTTCACAAAGGCATTCCTAAAACAAGTGTTAGAAAACATGTTTATGATTTTCACAAAGACATGTACACGTAATGTGATGATCTACAAAAGACACTTTGAGGGGGAATTATAAGCTACACTTTTTTTTCTTAGCTAAGGTTTTTTGTCACTGGATTTTTTAGCAAAGTTTTTAACAAGCCAATACCTAAACTCTTGAAGTTTGAAAAGTGTCATCTAATGGAGAGTATTATGAATTATTACCATAGCAAATGGATGAACTTTTTGTCAAATTTGTAGATAAGTTTACTATGTTACTTATCTACCAAAATAGTTTACATTGTCTACCAAAATGATTGATATTTATAGTACAAATATCACCTCAATGTAAAAAAGAATATTCACTTCTTGTATACACTTTCATAAGATATATATTTCTCTTCTTGCTCTTACAATTCTTTTTAAATATCTTAAAATTATAACACTAATCTTGTGTTAATTATTGTAATATTATAAGAATATCCTATTTTTATTCTTATTATTGTATAATAAATGAAGACATTTATGTTGGTGTAGGATAAGGTTATAGTTTCCATCAGGTAAAAGGAAGAACCGAATAATGGAACGAGGGAAGTAAGATGGGACACAAAGCTACCAAGTAAGTGTCACAAGCAATTGACAAGTCTTATTGTAGCCATTTGCACCAACAAAGCCATCAGATATAGAGAGACCACATGTTACCTTTTGCAGCTCAAGTGACATACTTAGTACACACAAGTTTTTTTAGCTTATTACACTTTTTTTCTAATTTTATAGTAAAAGTATTTTAAATTGGTTTTAGAAAGCAAACAAATTAAAACACACATTGTTGTAGCATATTTTAAATTCTCTTTATAAATACCTGAATTATTATATAAAACAGAAACCTATCACAATAAAAAAATGTATTGAACATACCATTTAATTGTAAACCATTTTTTTTAATGTCAAGAACACTAACAGAAACATATATTCAATAACCAAAAGTGACATGCGTTCGTTGTTTAAATAAAGCCATGAACCATACTTCACAAAAAGTAATTATCAAATCTTAAAACAACTTAGCAAAAACATTTAAAATGCGTTAGTTTTTTTTGCTAACAGCTAAGAGATTTGTATTCATATTTTTCATCTCATTTTTATAATTACATTAAAAAATATTGTTTTTCAATTAAGCTATGCTTATACCTTTTTAATTACATTTTTTCTCTTTTCTAACTTACATCCAAAAATATTAATATTTAATGCAGAAAGCAGTATTTTACCAAATATAAATATAAACATTATTTTACCAAATATAAAAATTATAAAAGCATATTATTTATTCTACATTCAATCACTCACAAGTATTTTTTATAATATAAAACACACTCGGACATTCGGACTAGAAGAGGATGTTGTGTTGAGATTCTAAATGCACGAGTATACTTCAATCTAGTGCACGAGCTTAATGATCCTTGAATTCCGATTGGTAGATATGAAGACGTGATTTCATTAAATAATAACTTTGATACCATGTGAACCTTTTTCTTAAATTGATGTTGACGTGTCATAGAAAGAATGTTAAGATCAATTTTTTATATTTGTTTTTCATTATCAGTTTTCTCATAATTAATCAAATTATCTATAAAGATTCTATTAACTTATTATAACAAAACACATACTTCGTTGGTGATTAACGTATATAAACTAACTGTTGTATAAGTTATAACAGACATAAAAAAAATTAAAATCTTAGTAGCAACTGCTGATTTAAGTTGTACCACAAGCATCAAAAGTTGTACATTAACACAAAGGAAACAAGAATGCTTTCAAAGAGCTTGCAGACGACTACAACAATCCAAAAGACAGCAACATATCATAACCTCCAAAAACTAAAACATCTTACTCTACAACATACTGTCAGCCATCGTCGGGAGCCGTTTAAAGAAACAAACGGCTCTCGACGGCAGCTTGTTACGAAACCGTGGCGGCCTAAGGAAATACAACCCCCAGACCGCCACCACCCACCGGATCGGCACCAAATAAAACCCAACAGCAGCCAAGAAACAAACATGACAAACAAAAACGACGCCCGCGGGTCACGCCAGCTCAGCAAAGCCTGAAACCTTTCTCCTTGCGTCGCCATATCTCCAACCACGGTCTGAATCCTCCCAGCCACGCTCCTTAGCCGGTCATACCTGATCCGTACCATGTCAGCACTTCTGCTGGTCGGGAACGAGTCAAACTCCTCATCTAGTTCATCCGGGTGAACGCCTTCGGCCTGTGACAGACGTGTGTCCATGTGTGGCGGGTACCTCGGGCGGAAACGGTATTTCCATAGGCCCATGATGGCGAACCCGAGAAGGATCGAGGGTACGATCAGCTCGGGCATTAGTACCAGAAACATGAACGTGAAAACGAACATGCTCGAGTATACCGGAGCGTTCCAGCTCCGCATGCCCTCAACCACCCGGTTCATGAACACAAGCCAAGCCAACACGTTAGTGAGCCGGAAGAAGTTGGCTTTGCTCTTCCTCATGCTCCACATATGAGAGTCGTGATCGAGCATGTACTCCACCACTTCCCGCCCCAACGATGGCTCGGCTCGGCTGAGCCGTGAAGCCACCACGTTCAAGGCTTGGTACCGTAAGCTGTCAAGCTGGTTAACCGACAAGGGTTGTACGTAGTGCATCTTCGGTAGTAACGGCATAGTGTACATATGAAGCATGTTGAGCATGTTAGCACAAGAGAATCTAACAGCCAAATGAAGCTCACCCATTTTCTTCATACCAGATGGATGCAACATTAACAGAGGGTATGCATGGGTGTAGACCCGATCCGACTCGAGTGTCGACAACCGGATACGAACTTTCCCGATCCGCGAGTCACGAGCCCCCGCCCCACCACCACCAGACGGACTTTTATCAACCCGTGAGTTGTCGAAAACCCCGACTGTTATAACCGTGCACGGGTCAAAAACTTCCCAAGTATACTGCTCGTTCCATTTCGGGGCCAAGCTATCCACAACGGTTCGAGTCCTGACCCATTTCTGCCCGTATTTTGCTACACAATAAGCATCTGTCGACCCGCCTTTACCTTCTTTGATCTTCATTGGCATAAGATTAGAAGCCCCCAAAATACCCATTTCGAGAACACCAATATGAGGCTTCCATAACTGTTTAGCAGTTGGTCTAACATCACTACTATACATGGTAGCTTCATCAAGAACATGATACCCACCGTCGAGCGTGGCCCGAATATGGATCCGAGAGGCGAATCTCACTACCGCCTTCGCCTCATTCGGGTTACCCAAATGCCCATCAAGATTATACCACCTCGAAGCCACTTCCTTCGAGTCCAACCGCCTAGTAATAACCGATACAGGCAACACAACCCGACCCACAACCTCCTCGCGGTTCGGCCCAACCCGATCCTCAACCGACAACATAACATAATCCTCAAACGGCTCGGCCACGACAAACATCAAATCCTCGTTCCAAAACGGGTTGGAGAGGCTCCGGTTCGCCATAGCGGGAGCCACTCGGGTTTTCAAAACCTGGTTCCCCACCTGGACCTTAACATTAAGCTCAGGATACCTCATCAAAGATGACCCCTTTTCACCCAAAACAACATCTTGTGCTTCAATTACTGAAACCCTCAAGTACCATAGTTTCGGCGAAAGATATACCTTCGATTGGATCGAACAAATCCCGTCGAGGTGCACATTGGCAGCCTTCGAATGCCACGCCTCCGAAAACGCCTCATCGGCTTGAGTCCCGAACCATATCGCCACCATAACCTCACCCCCTTTCGCCCTTTCACCGCGCTTATCGTCCATTCGATACCACTGTGGTGCTAGCTGACTATCGGGTGGAACCCGTTTCGGAACCTCGTTCAAGTCGAACCAAACCCGACCCAAAACATCATCTTTATCCCTCTCTTTAACAAAAATCTCCACCATTGATGACTGTATAGTATCCTTAGAAAAAGCAAACACCTGATCCCATTCAGCATTGTTCAAAGCAACCCTCTTTGTAATCCCTCTATAGTTCCCAAGCTTCACCTCCGCCACCACCTCTCCGCCACCGGCCACCGGAATATCCCGCCCTTTCACCACCCTGACATAAAGATACTGCATCTGCTCCACCAGGTCGTACGTTGCACTCGTTTTGTCTTTATTCAACAAACCCCCACCCAAATGGGGCTTGTTTCCTTCAACGAGTACTCGTTCGACCCGGTGGAGAACAACCCCACCCGCCCGCCCCCGCCACCAACACCGCTCGGTACCGCAGCGGTCATGGCGGGGACGGGCGGGCCCGGGATGGAGGTGATCACAACCGGCTTCAGATCACCTCCTTTTCCCGAGTCGGGGTTGTTCGCCAACTGGTGGTTTAAATGACTCATCTTCTTGTTTTCCAAACCACCATCATTTTGCTGAACCACAGTGTTGGTACTCTGCTGCTGAAACTTCTTGCTCTTTTTGTTCACCCCACCGGAAACCACCGTTCCACCACCACCGCCACCGCCACCGCCGCCACCGTCGTGTTTCACATGCTCTTTCACTGACAAATACAGCTTGAAGGTGATCTCCCCCCGCACGTGCGAAAAGAGGCTTCTTTTATCAAGCGTGTGAAGCTGTGGTTAACTTCATCAACACCCTCACGACCAATGCTGGTGCCGGAGACTCGAACCTTACCCAAGAAGTTCCGACTACTGTTGGATCTCTTCTCGTTGAACACATTGACCTCAATGGTTCTGTACGGAAGATCAGCGACGTCGTTCACGTGGAACACGAGCTTCTCGTTCCACACGGGGTTCAAATCTTTGTATTTGACTTGTGTTCGTTGGCGTTGACCTTCGAATTCGACTTCTACAAATGCAGATGATGAGCCTTCGCCATCTTTGGGCATTAGGTTGTGGGCACCCAAGATTTCTACTACGAGCTTTTCTTTGGTCATTTGGGTGTTTGATTTGAACTTTTTTGTGTTTGTGGGTGTCTGAAAGAAGATGTTAAGAATGGTGGAAAATGGGGGTTTTGATTTTTGAAGTGTGTTGCAGAGGTGAAGTGAAGAGACAATGGAGTGGCTCAAGGAGAATATGAGGAGGGAGGAGAGAGATTTGAAAGCAACATGTCGTTGTCTCAGAGAGAGTGTGTATGGTGCATATAGAGATATAGAGACAGAATGGCGTGTGTATATGTGTATACAATCGAATTGAAATAATTAGAAAAAAAAACATAGAAATCAACGAGGTGGTTAAAACATAGTTTTGAAAACCGTCGAATTGTGAACCGGACGTCCGGTTCGATTATAAAAACCGTTTTGATGTTTAACCGAGTTGGTTATGCACGAAAGTAGTCCAGTCAAAACGGAGATTGGATCGGGAACCGGACCCAATGAACTGGTTTAAAATGTTTTTTATTTCAATATTAATTTTTTATATGTATTCACTAGTATACTTGTACATCATCTGATTCTTATGTTCGTTGCGACTGGTTGAACAAGTCTGACTATCAGACAGGTAATGCGTCTAGTTTACTAGCTTGTTCGGTTCTAAAGACATTGGTTGTACATGTATCACGGTCAATAGTTTTTGTTGGAGGTAATTGATGTTTTTATGCATACATGTTTATATCATCATTATGCATTCTAAATGTTTTTTAATTCAATATTTTTTTAAATAATATTCATTAAAATACTTATACATTCATCTGATTCTAATTTTCAGTGTAACTGGTTGAACCAGTCTAACCATTAGACAAATAATACGTCCGATTTACCATCTTGTTCGGTTCTAAAGACATTGGTTGTACATGTACCACGCTCAATATTTTTTGTTTGAGGTAATTGACGTTTTCTTTTATGCATGCATGTTTATACAGTCAAGAGAGCACAATATAAAGATATTTGCACGGTTCAAAATGAAATAATCATACCGTGTAATTTGTATCATCATTACGCATTTTAAATATTTCGTTTTAACAAAAACTATAATATTATAGTCGTATCAAGAGTAATAAATATGGGATTTTATAGGAATAATATATTGAAGAATATTAGTATTAATAGGTCAACAGAATAGCTAAATTCTTCCATTATACTCCTTAATCCTCACTGTCATTGTATTAATTTTAGCTGTTAAATTAGTATTTTAATTAATAGGTCAACAGAATAGCTAAATTATCCCTTTATACTTATCATTGTCATTGTGCTAATTTTAGCTGTGAAATAATACAAATAAATGACATAAATTGTGTTTTTTATGTTTTTAAGGCAAACAACAAAAACACAATAACCCTTCTAAAATTACTCTTAAGATAGATCCATCTAAGATTGAAACGCAAATCAATTTAACAAGGACAAATACAACAATCATGGGTGGATCTATATGGAGCCGAGGGGTAGCCTCCGTTACCCTTCAATTTTTTACGGGTATTGTATTTACGGTTTTACGAAATAAAAAATAAAAAAATTACGGTTTTATGTTACATCTAAGAAAATATTATGTTACCCCTGAGAAAATATTATGTTACCCTTAAATGTTTTTAACCTCGACACTTTATTGAAAGTTTAAAATATTATAAAATTAATCTTATATTTTATAAAACACATTACATTTTATAAAAATATAAATAATTAATAAACCCAAAATATCCAATAATTCAATACAATAATAATTAACAAGCCCAAAAAAACATTAAACAAGTTCTTATTGTAAAATTTTTATAGAAAATTTCAAGAGTGAGATATTAGGTTTAATAATGATGATGATATTGGATCAACAAATTTTTCAAGTTCAAATCCTACGATCTCAAATGAATTTGATTTAAATGACCCTACTTCGATCCCTTTTATTAATATAAATGTACGGAAAAGAATTTTACGTTACCACTGAATTTTGTGTCTAGATCCGCCGCTGAAAACAATGCTACCATAAAGACATCGACACAAATATGCAAATACATAAATAGTGTGTGTGTATAAATGCATCCATGCTAAACACTAAAGAAACTATGGTCTAGCAAATATTAGTTACAACATAAAATTGAGATTTTAAAGGTACCAATAATAAAAGGTATCACTCTCCGGTCATTTATCCAAAAAATATTATTATAACATGGAGATAAAGCGAAAAAAAAAACAGATGAAAATAGTTATAATATTTTAGCTGTTAAAAAAGAATAAAAAAGTAAGATGGAGATTTTAGAATGGATATGGGAGTGTTTTAGTTGCAGAGGAGAAGATAGCTGATGACGTCTGGAAACTATACAAGACAGGAAAGATTACTGGATTTTATTGGTTTATCCCACGCGCGCTCTTATTTGGTGTTCCGGTCACGCGCTCTCTTATTTGGTATTCAGCACACGCGCTTACTTGCAGCTTTTTTCGTTAAAGTACAATCCTTTTAATGCAATATGGTACATTATTTAATGCGTTATACCTCATTCCTTCATTTTTAATAATTCATTTAATTCTTCCATACAACTATAAACTCTTGTATTTTTTTTCAGTTTTCTTATCCTTCAAAATAACCAACATTGATTACTTTTTTTGTTTTTTTAAACAGCAAATATATATATTTTTTTAATTACATTTCATGTATAGGTTTGAAATAAGATCTTTAAATTACTCTTTGTATTGTTATTACTTTACATTTTTCTAGATTTAAACATGCAATTATTTGGTTTGATCATTTTGATATTAGAATGTATGTATACATGTATATATACTACAATGTTGTAATCATTTTAATATTAGACTATATGTGTTGACTATATTCAACTAACTCATAGTTATTTATAATCATCATTAATAAGTACGGAATTAATTTGCATTATGATTTTATCCAAGAATAAGATACTATATATTTTGATGATATATAATAATTCTTGATAATGGCAAGATAATTATTATAAGTTAGTTTCCGATGTATTTGACCGTCATTTTATGTTAGGGTATCATTTTTTAATTTTTTTTAAATGTTATTGCTATTAATTATTTACTATTATTAAAAAAAAAGGATAAAATAACTATAATTAAAAAATATTAGAAAAGTTTTACGTTAATTATTTCTTCATGAACACCATCAACAACCACAACTTGCAATGTAATCCTAAAACAATCAAGACCCGTTTACTATTTGTAGACTCTTTTGACACTATTAATGATTTCAATGTGCAAGATAGGTATTTAAAGATATTATAAGTTAGTTTATTTCAATAAAATTTCTAATGAATGTTTATTATCTTGTGAGTTTATAACTTGAGGGACTGGTTTGTTCATGCGCAAAAAAATGGAACCTGACTTGTTCGTTTGTTAAGTTGGAGGATTAAAGTTGCACATCTTTAATTCTTCTTGTCTGTTTTTTGTTCGTATTGTTCGAAGACAACCCTAATCGTCATATTCGTCCCATAGGGTTTCTAGTTGTGTTTGTTCATCTTTTCATCTTAAGCTTTCAAAGTGAATATGATTCCATTGATTATGTTAATATGTGATGACTAGCATCTCATTAATGCTAGTCTAATTGTTTGATTAATGTTAGTAGTCCAGAGTTGAAGAATCGTTATCATTTGATCTTGTTGTTGCTTTCATTCTACAAATGTTTCATTTCATACCATTAGACTTGAGAAAAGTTTAAAATAGTATTTTTGCTATCTTTTAATACTATAAATTATTATATGAGCTTTAGGTTAAATGTCAATTGGCCAAACAATTGAACTACATGTATAGACATCTATTTTGTCGTGTACCAGTTGTTTATGATTGAATCTTAGATGCACTCTTATCATTTGATAGTTTCAAGTTATAGGTATTACAAAGGTGTTAATATTTACACGAACATCTAATTATAGGTATTACAAGGATGCTAGTATTTACATCATGAAAGAGCAAAAATGAATAAATGTAGGAGGAAAAGAAAGAATAATACAAGTGTGTAAGGGAATTAAAAAAGAACATATAGAAAAAAATGTAAACACTACAAAAAAATTGTCATACAATGACACACAAAAAGTGTCACAGGATACTCAAAAAGTACCACTAATGACCCCTGTATGAATGTGTGACACACAAAAAAAATGTCACTAGAAGCAGTGCCACTAAAGCCATTTAATGACACTTTTTTGTGTGCCACCCATTCTTACATAGATATTTAGTGGCACTTATATTTATACCATAATATTAAACACAACATATCTATACTAATTTAGTGGCACAATTTTTTTTGCCATAAATTTAAAAAGACTTTTGTGGGCATAAATGTTGTGACAATAAATGTACTTCTAGTTAGAGATAAATGAAAGTTTTGAATCAGTATTATTTTACAATATAAAATAAAAATGAAAATAAAAAACACGTAAAATTATATAATCATAACTTAGATTATAGTTTCAATCCAAAACATGTTCCAGTGTTAACGAACACATACATAATAAGTTTCAAACGCATTTCAAGTTTTACAAACAAAGTAAATATGCTTTTTCGGGTCATCAACTCTATTCCAAGGAATCCAACACTTCACATTTTTTGAACTCTGCCTTCATTATCATGACTTTGATCTTTCGTTACTAGTTGAAGAACCAACACGAGGGACCTAAAAAATACAAAGTAATGAAAATAGATGTTAATACAAAGTAGTAGGGACGAGCAGCAACTATAAAATAAAAGAACCCAAAATTATGTATACATAGAGTAATAAACAGGTCAAACTAGTTAAGCTATACATATAGTAATAAACAGGTCAAATAAGTAAAGCTATATATATAATAATAAACGGGTCAAACAAGTAATACATATATAAATGGCTCAAACAAGTAAAATACATATGGTAATAAACATGTCAAACAATTAAAGCTATGCATATTGTAATAAATCATTAAGATCTGACGAGCAAAACTAATGGTTGACTATGTTGACTCTAATTACATAACATAATCATGGGTGAAACCATACGGGTTTGCAGTCCCCAAAGAGAGTTTGATAGTAAAAATTGTGTTACTCAATCTAATGATTTTGAGTTTTTCTACGGTTTACAAGTTTGATTAAATTGTTGTGAAAAAAAATCAAATTTCCTTTATTGATGATATTCATAACCATTGGTTGTGGGCCAGAGCCTACTAGTAAATTTAAAAGATGTTGTACGAAAATAGATTTACGTTAAAGGTCTTATACGTTGTCATTTATCACATAATTTATAGGTTGTTTGACAACTTTTAAATGATTAAATGTTGAAATAATAAAAGGTCTGAATCATTAAGTGTTGAACCATTAAAAGGTCTGAACCATTAAGAGATAATATATCGTTTAACTATTCAAATGTAAATGTCTGACCAATTCAGCTAAAAGGTCTTAATCATTCAACATTATACATTTTAACCATTTAACACTATTATAATGCTTAACCATTTAGAAATAAATGTCTGAACCATTCAGATATCTGAATCATTTAGAGGCTGTCAAATAACCCCTTAGTCATAATAGTTTTATAACTTAATTGTTTATAAAATTTGATAAAATAGTTATTATACAAAGTTGATATTTTTAAGCAGATTAAATGTTAGATGTTAGCATCGCTAGATTAATAATTATTAGATATTTGAACACTTGCCATAATCTAATTCGTTGAATATTTAGATTTTTTCAAAATCAATAATTATTATTGTAAATTTGATCGGTGTTATATTAAAAATTTTCTCTTTTGAAAATATGATGTGAAGCACACGCGTATGAAGGTCTAGTGGGGGGATAATTTGGGATACAGAGGCGCGTGACAGACAAAAAGAAATAATTATTAGAATCTTTTGGTCCAAAAGAAAAAATATATCGAAGTCCGAGGTTTGTAAGGTAGCTGCTGCTAAGCTTAACTAGTTTCGGGAATGTTGGAAAATCGCACTCCCGAGGCGCGTGTTTCACGCTTCTATGCACACCCACACCAACTCCTTTTAACTTCTTTTCCGCTAAAGACCTTTATTATAATAAATGGATAAGCTATTTTTGAATTCAAAATTCTAGTCTCGTTTATGACGGGTTAATGTAAATAAGTTGAGATGTTAAACTAATGGGTTGTTTGATAATATTTGAAATAACCTTTTAATGTTTAAAATGTTTGAATCGTTTAGCGGGTTTAGACTGTTTGTTTCGCGAGCAAATGTCTGGATGGTTCAGACATTTGCTTCTAAATGGTTAAACATTATAGTAATGTAGAATTGTTCATATGTCTAATGCTAAATGGTTAAAACATCTTATCAAAATTGGTCAGATGTTTTCTTTTAAATAGTTATACAATATACTGCATTTTAATGATTAGACCTCTTAGTGGTTAAAAACTTAATTTGTTTCAGACTTTTTATTGGTTCAACACTAATTTATTCAAAAATTATCAAAACACCCTTAAAAATAGATTAATTCGATGTGTGAGGTTTTCTTTTTTTTTATTTTTTACTTCACCAATGGTTTCTATAATATGTTCATAGTTTACGCCTATAATTTTCAACTTTCTAAAATTACATCTACGGGTTATTATTATTATTCACTAGGTGACGAGGTTTTATTTTATGTTGGAAGTGGTTGAGGCTTAAAAGGTGTTATGATTAAGTTATGATTTGGGTATCATTAAGCTTTTGGTGACTTAATGGTCCTATGTTTTGATTTTTAAATTGCTTTTTAGGGAGCACAACATACAGATAATTATGATTGCTTATTAAGGTAGAGAATAAGTATCGCATATTAAGAACCCCTATATCATTATTTGAGTGATAGTATTTAAACTGTTTTTGTGATGTTTATTAACAAGATATTTTTTCATTCTGGATTTTTATATTTATCCAAGTTTAACTGTTTGCTTTTGTTTTCTTGATTGCTAAGAATTCTAAGATTCAATTAAGCTTTGATTTCACCCAACTTATTTTTAATCATGAGTTCAATTATTTATGTTCATAATGAAAAATCTCATTTTATCTTATTTTATTTCTTATTATTCTAATAAAAAAGTAAATGGAGATGTCATGTGTCAGCACCACAATCATTCTTACCAATTTTTCCCCGTCTCTCTCTCCTATTAAATAATTACCTTAATTATTAATAAAATTATTTTAATACATTTTAATATATAATAAATTAAGAAATAAATTTATTTATTAAGGTTATTTCTAAATAAATTGATATTTTTAATAAGTCAATTTTAAAAAAAAATCAAATTTGGGAGTTGTAATAAGAAATTTTTAAAAAATAATATTTTTATACGGTTTGTTTTAAAATTAAAATGTTTATTTTTTAAAAGAATTAAAAAGTTGATATCATTGCTCTATTATTTATAGTCATTTTTGATACGTAATTTTAGTCATATCATATCTTAAAATATTATTTTATAATTAATAAATTTATTATATCAATATTTTATTTATTCAACCCGTGTAATACACGAGTTTACTAAAGCTAATAGAAATATATTTTTGTTCAAATTTGTCAAAACACACCAAGAACTCACATACTTATCATCTTAATTAAGATAGATAATTAAAATTAAACATAACTAATATTTTCTAATAATTATATGAGATGTTTATAAGAAATTAGATTCATATAAATATAAATTAATAATTTGGATTAAAAAACCCACTTAATTTTTTAAACTTAGAGACAAAGTTTCATGTATTCTTACCAAACGAACAAGTCTTGCTTTAAATACTCATGAATGGGCTTACACTAGTGTTTTAGCCATAAATTTCACAAATGCATAGTGAAATAGTGTGATGCTTGCAATTTCCCCCTGGGCTTTTGTATGCTTAATTCGATTCAAAACAAATTTCATGATATGAAATGACATGACAACTTAATTGTAACTACTCAAAACAAAAATCCAATTAACCTCTGTTGTCCCCTTAAAAGTAACTGGTTACCGACCCATCAACTAATAGTGTGCCTCGTATGATTTTGCCAACGTGACAATCCACATCGGCATGTTAGTAGTCATGCCTATGTGGCAGTCATTTTATCATTTGGCAACGTATATTGTGAAACTTTTTGGTAATAATCTAACCATATTATACATTCAACAACAATCAAACCTTAACAATGTCGTTGTTTCTCCACTCAATTCTTCATTTTGAAATGCTCTCTAGGAAGGTGCAACGATAGGGATGTTATTAGTCATTCGAACCCCAGAAGTGTACGAACCTGCTCGTCTAGATATGATTATTGGAAGCATATATTAGAGTGGAATGAGTATTCAATACCCGTTTGGTAGTCACACAAAAATTTCAATAATTACTATTTATTAATACGTGGATTTATTTGGAAACATTTGTAATGTAATTCCGGAATAGATCATTTTGATTTGGAGAGAGGAAAAATGTATTGGTTTGTTTTTAAAAAAATATTCTGTTGATAAGGTGTATCATTTCTATTTCAAATGTACATGATTTAAATACTGCAAGTTGATAAGGTGTATCATTTTTATATAAAATGTACATGGTTTTTAATACTGCAAGTTGTTTGCATAAGAGATTAATAATAACAAATGAAAAGTGTTTCTGCAACCCTTGATGTTATAGTTTGTTTCTATAATTAAATTTTATGGTTTAGTTATAGTTATATACATACAAATAACTACATAATTCTAGGTCCTCGTATATGTAAATGTTACACAACTTTCTCTTGCAAACAAATACAAATACTAAAATAGCATTTTTTTTTAAAAAAATAAGATTTTTAGAGTGAGGGGGTTGACAAGAGGGGATAGTCTCGTCAGATTTTGACTTCAAGGGTACCCGCCCCTGCCAGGAACGAGTTTTGCATCTCGATCATCGTACCAAATGTTTGATGCAATGTTTGATGTGACTGCATGGAGAGACCACACCCTTGGCAAGGGCGGGTTCTTCAAGTTCTATGAACCGTTCGATTTACTTACCTCAACAATCTCAACCACACATTTAAAAAAATTAATTTTAAAATAGGTATTTTTTAAAAAGTTATTTTTTTAAAACAAAAAGTAATTAAATCTGTGAGTTATAATAAGGAAAATTTTAAAATAATATTTTATAATTTATACCATTTGTTTTAGAACAATATATTTATTTTTTTCTGGAAAAAGTTTTAAAAATAAAATTATAAAAAATTGATATCACTGTTTTATTATTTATAGTTATTTCTTATATGAAATTTCAGTCATATATTATCTTATAATATCATTTTATAATTAATATATTTTATTATATTAATGTTTTATTTTATTCAACCCGTATAACACACGAGTTACTAAAGGTCAGTTGAATGAAATAGATTCTTTTTTCGATATCAAAATAGAAATCGGATAGGAATTTTATTATATCATTTTAATTATTTTATGTTTTAAAAAATTAACTTTTTAAAAATACCGATTTTAAAATTGACTTTTTTAAAATGTATGATTAAAATTATTGTGGTAAGTATATCAGATGGTTCATAGGACTTGGAGAATCCGTCATTACCAAGGGCATGATCTCTCCATTTAGTCACATCAAACAATGGGTGTAGTGATCGAGATACAAAACCCGCCCCTAGTAGGGGCAGGTATCCTTAAAGTCAAATACGAGATTCTCCCCTCTTGTCAATCACCTTTCTTTAAAATCCCTATTTTTTTAAAAAAATCCTCAAATAGCATGATAAAAAAAAAGTTAATAAAAAATAGCACTAAATATTTAAATCCATATATCTAATAAGGAAAACGAAATCCAAGAGCTTGTTCACCTCTGAGTCTTTGAACACCCTTTGGCATTTACTATTTTAACCGTTAGTGTGCATGCGCTCATAGTATCATATGAAGAATTTGAAGAATATGATATAATTAATTTAATGTCTAAATCGTATGCGTTTTGTTTTTAAGATGATGAGTTTAAGTTTTACATTAAAAATATAAAAAATATGAAGTAGATTTATTTTGGAAGAACACAATAACTTAATTACATAGTATTATAACTAAATGTATTACGACCATCGACTCAACACCAAAGCCTTTACAACGGGATACGTTTTCATTTATCTCAACGCCAATAACAAGGTAATCGAAGCAACACATAGACCGTCAAACAGTTACCAATTATTCTTAGCCCAACTAGTTAAGGTGAGTTACTCATAAATATTAAGTGATTATTAGTTCAAATCTCACTTTTAGCAAAACGTTTAGAGTTGAGTCAGATAGTTTTTTCAACAATGAGTTTCCTTTTGAGTGGGTTAGGGGTGTGTTTCTAGTTGTAAAATAAATAGATGAATTCAATTAAAATAACAGTTAGATAGACCCTATTAAAATAACAGTTATTCTGTGTTAGGTTTGATAAACCTATTGTTTATTTAAAATATTAAGCTCAAAACTTATAATTATAGAATGCTAAATAATAACATATTATTTATTGAAAATGACAAAAATAACCGGCCGGTTTGGGTAATAAACCCACCGTTTGTCCGCAGTGAAGTGTTGTGTCAGATTCTTACCACATTGCTGCCATACACCTTCTTTATTGCTAACGTGCTCTGTCAAACAACAACATTAATATTTAAACTCCAAATATATCATTGACTTGTTTCTTTAATTAATAATAATTGTTATAGGGGATTTTGAAAGGGTGGTTTTATTTGAACACCCATCAATTTTAAATCAACATCCATTTGATCCTATTCGTCGCGTATAGGTTCATACGCGGCGTATAGGGTTGCGAAAATATTCTTTATAAGTCGCGTATGGGTCCATACGCGGCGTATAAGGTATATTCTGACAAGACCATGACAAGACCCATGTCACACGCGTGTCGATGAGGCTATACGCGGCGTATAATTTTCCCAAATTTTTTCTGCAATATTTCTATGTATTGTGAAGGGAGTATACACCGCGCATGGGTTAGTACATATAAAATTTTTGTCGGCTTTATTTTGTACGTTAAGGTTGACACTTTGCGTATAAGTTATATTTTGTAACATATTAATCGATAATTTTAAATCTTAGTTAACAAATAAAACATATAAAACAAAACAAACTTTAAATGATAATATAAATAAATAACGAAGTTTTTAAATACATAACAAAATAAAAGTACAATTAAAAAAATAAAACTACGGTGAATTTGGGTATATCGAGGCGGTGGCAAGTCTGGAGGATTGAATACCAGCAGCACGGGCTCGTGCAATCTCAAGCTGAACGTGCCAATCCATAAGATCCTCAATTCGATCGAGGCGACGACCCTGATCCCGTAATCTCGTATTAATCTTCTGCATAAATGTCTCAATACGTGTAGGCACCCTTACATCTCTATAAATATGCCGAGGGAACTGTGACTGGTCGTGTGGCGGCTGATCATGCGGAATATGCTCCTGCTGCTGGTATGGATGGTTATTGCCGACCTGCTGAATAGGTGTAGGATGCCAGATCTCACTGGGTCGAAGAGAGAACCGTATGCCACCCGAAAACTGGCGTATAATACGCATGCCGTATAACGTATGACGATCTAATCTCACCGGCTCGATCGGAGGAGATACGTCAGCAGCATGGCGAGGAAGGTAACTAAGAGAACGCGCAATGATCGTAATGTATGCGCCGCCATACACCGCTCCTCGCTCCTGGCGATGATAATATGAAGCGTAATACTCAGCTAAACATCTCGCCAGGTTGCACCTGGTCCCCGTAAGCAAACAATATAGGTAAAATAAGTCGGGAATGGTACACCACTCCCGACTCTTGCCACGTCCCGTGATGGATGTGGCGATCATCCGATGCAAGTAACGGATAAGAGGGTCTCTAATGGCAGTGACCCTGCCCTTAGTCCTCTGAAACGGACCTCCGGCAATTTGAGGCCACCAATCTCTCAATCGGGTCTCCTTCATCTCAGTAATTCCCTCTGTAAATAGAGGGGTAACGGTCTCCAGCTCATAATAAAGTCCCAAGAGAACGGCAAACTGCTCAATCGACATCTGATAAAATCGTCCACATAGCCGAAACGAAATCTCAGATCGCTCATCGTCCTCCACCATCTCATCAGGACGAACATAAATAAAGGTGGATAAAAACTCCACCGTCAGCTCTCGGTATGAAGGTAAGAACGCCAGCTCAAACAATCGACTCCATGGCGTATTATCTCCGATAATCCCAGCGAGTCTATCGCGCTCCCCAAGTTCGGCCATCAGTCCATCACCTCCCAATCCACTGCCTTTTGATGACTGATCTTCATACGAATGAATTTTGAGCACTTTGCATGCTCAATAGTACCGGGCTCAAACTCTAGCCATGGATGATTGGCAATAACATCAACCTCAACCTCAACCTCAGAATCGGAAGACATATCTGCAAAAAAAAATGAAAAATTTTAAGACCTGCGTATGGGACCTATACGCCGCGTATAGACATATACGCCGCGTATAGGTACCCGCCGCGTATAGGTACCCACGTATGGGATTTGTGTGTGTCGTATGGGACCTATACGCCGCGTATAGGTACCCGCGTATGGGTCTTGTGTGTGTCGTATGGGTCCTATATGTCGCGTATAGCCTTATACGTCGCGTAGAGGTACCAACCTATGGGTTTTCTTCAGCGGGTCTATACGCCGCGTATGGTTCCATACGCGGCGTATAGGTGTCGGTGGAGATGCGTCCCACATCCATACGACCCAGGCCTATACGCCGCGTATGGATCCATACGCGGCGTATAGACCCGTCGAATGACTGATTTGACTTCGACAGTTTTGTTTTCTGAAAAGTCTATACGCCGCGTATTGGTCCATACGCGGCATATAGGCTCACTGATGTGACGTGGAATTCTTGGCATTTATGAGGGAGTCCTATACGCCGCGTATGGACCCATACGCGACGTATAGGCGGGTGTCGATATAAATTTGAGGGTGTCTCTTTATTAGAACCCTTTTGAAATTACAACAATACCAAACTATTCAATTATGTGTTGCGCATTTGATCTTGACGTTATCTTACGTTTAAGTTTTTGTTAGAAAATAACAGGAATATAATGTCTGTTAATTTCAAGTATAAATAAAAAGATTACGACGTTCAGTTAAATCTAGTTACTAAAGCCCTAATTTTACTTTACTAAAACAATGGAGTCTTTATAATTATCTTTCTGATATAAGGATAATATAAATAAACAACTTCATCTCATTCTTTATGATTTCTTTTATGCCTAGATTATTAGAATTGTATGTATATGGTTTATATTATGAATGATTTTTTGCCCATCCCAACTGGCCCAACCAGTGGTCCGCGAAGCTTGCATCCTTGCTCACCAGGCCCAAGAAAATATATGTATCAAATTTGGGCCTTATGTTTGGGCTTGACAAAGACCCATGGTTTTTGGGCTCCTTATTTTAGTTTCACAATTCACTATTTCACTTTAACATTGGTGTCTTAACCGAACCCAACCCGAACCCGACTAAAAAAACCTAGGTGGAATGAACCAGATTAAAATTTAAACCCGTAAGGAGATGCATATTTGGTTTGATAATCGAGTTAAATAAATCATAGTTGGGTTAGCCCAAGTAACCCGATTTAATTTGCTTGTGTGACTTTTCCTAAATATATTTTTTATTTAGTTTTCTTTTCTGTTTATTGATTTGAAAATGATAGTGGTACGTATTAACTAAACAAGTCTTTCATAAGTTTTTTTTAATTAAGTATTGTAATAAGTGCAATTACCTTAAGCATCAAATGCAACAACCTCGTGCATTATTATAGTTTTTCTCTCTTTGAGATTTATGGGTATGAATAAATTTCTTAATCTATAAACTAACTAATGATTGATTCGTTGAAAACTCTGGTGATAGTACTAAAACGAGGTTGACTCAACCTCAAGCTTAAAGTATAGATCATTTAAGGATCGACCTCGAATTCAAGTTTCTGACTATAATATGTATTAGGTTATATATAAATATATGTATAGATTTGCCTAAAGATAGTTATACAGATAAATAAATTATAATAAGGAGTCAAAACTAAGTTCGTAAAGTTACTCACATAACCAACTTGAGTTATGAAAGCTACCGAGCTTAAACCTAATCATGTTAGTCCTATTGTTTAAATGCTAACAACTTCCTTATGTGGATATGTGAATCAAAAAGACCGGGTTCACAACTGTGTAATTGAGGAGAAATTTGATTTTAATATTCTAACATGATATGAAAATAGTTTATAAGGAATGTAAGGGAACTTATAAAAGTTACAGTTATTGTAGTGGTAAAAAACTAGAATGAGACGTCATTTTGGATAAAGTAGATAGAGGCGTGAGAACACAAATCCACCGTGATATCACAATTATTGTTTGTTCTTAACAAACATTCACCAATCTAACTTATTTGGTGGCACATGATGCTATTTGTCTAGGAGAGGTGTATAAACCGGATTTTTTTTCAAATTGGTTAAACCGGACCGTTTTTTTTAATATGTACAAACCAATTTTTTTCAACTGGTTCTATGTTAAATCCGTATTTCATCAATAATTCTCAAACCAGTCAAATCGATTCGGACCGCTTTGTAAACCGGTTTTTTTAGAAAAAAACGTTTTTCCCGGTTTAACCGGTTTTTATAAATTTGAGATCGGTTTCCAAACTGGTTTTCAGTGCCGGATTACAAACCCATATACAAATCGGTGGTTCGGGTCGGGCTATGAATTTCTCAAACCGATTGGGTTTTTTCCCCAAATCGGATTTTTTGTACACCTCTACTGTCAGGTCATATTTTCTTCTATTACCTGCATTCAAATGAGAGATTTTGCATAAAAAGGTGATAAAACACAATTGATGATCATGCCAAGAAGAGATAAAAAACTATACCAAAAGAGACCATACCCTCATTTTAATAGAGACTTCTTTTTGTTTATTATGATGTCTTTTTTGCTTCTGTTCATTAATGGGATATACGTACATCATTTTTGAACTCAACCTCATTATCCTTAACAATTTAACATCATATTGGCTTGGATCACAGCCATGCAACTTTCACTTTGTTAACGTGTTTTCCATAGTCTTTGTGAATTAGTCTTTATGGTTGAAAAAAGATGGTTTTCGGCAGGCAAGTAGATGGGTGATATAAAGACTATGAATAACACGTAAACGGTAAAATTTTTAAATGGCTGTAGTTAAAGCCAATACAATGTTACATGTCAAAACTTTAAAACCTATTCTAAAGAGTCTTGAGATGATATGGTTCTCTTTAAAATAAGAAGAACTTGACGATATTAAAAGAAGCCATGAAAGATCTCTTGTGCAAGATAGAAGATTAGCAAATCATCATAGAGATACTTATCTATATGTTATAGTTTACAAGATATTTTGTTTAAAAATCTTGTTTAAATGCATATCTAAAGCAATGAATTATTTTTTTAAAACTATATTTCATTAAATAAATACAAACATTTAACTTTTTATATGAATGTAGATGTTACTTCTAATTAGTATATGAATAAAATAATACTAATAGGTTATACATTCCGTAGATGTTACTTCTAATTAGTATATGAATAAAATAATACTAATAGGTTATACATTCCACATGTAATGGCTCAAATTCGAATAAAAGTTATATTTAAACCTAGATAAAGATATGTACGTCGCAACAAAAGATTCGTAACTAAAAAAATACATTACAGTGAAGATAAGGGTTCATTACTCAAATTGAACTCAAAAATTTGAAATTCAAGTTGAACCAAATTCTAATTTGATATTGAACTTCAAATAACATAAGCGGTTTTCGAATTAACTAAATAATCAAATTTGATATTTGAATTATCTACAATTGAATCAGATTCGAATAAACCGAACTAAAATAACATATTTATTTTTATTTGCTTTTTCAGTTTTTGTATATGTATTATAACCTAACATTTCTTTATACATATGATATTTCTTTTATTTTATGTATATGATGTAGTCATTTTATATAATTACATGATATAACTTATTTAAAATGAATTGGTTTGAATTTGAATGCAATTTTAAAATTGTCAAAACCAAATAAAACGATTCCAATAAACCAAAAAGCAAATGAACAACCCTAATCAAGACTATTTCTAATTACCATTTGTGTTAAATTAAATTAAAATATTATTACTTAAATATGTTACTTTTGTGCAACACCCGGTTATTTTTAGAAGACAAGATATGAGAAATAAAAAGAAGAAAGACAAATAAGTCCAAGTGGAGGGACTAAAAATGTCCAAAAGGACAAAATTTTGTAAAAGTTTGTGTAAAGGTGGGCATGGCCGCCCACCCTCATTTCACATCACCATTTATTCGGTTTTAGAGAGAGAGAGAGAGCAAGGGAAACTCTCGGCTGAAGAAAAGAAAAAGAAGTGAACGAATTCAAGGTAAGAATTCGTGGTTTTTATGTGTTTATGACGGGTTTTATCCCGGTTGTATGCTTATGTGCTTATGTGTTTGTGTATGTGCTCGGGTGTGTGTGTTGGGTGTTGTTTTTAGGTGTTTGAACTCATTGCAAGCGGGTTAGAAAGGAAGAGATACCCAAGTTGCATCAGGTGAGTTCTAGACCCCGATTTTTACTTGTTTTTAAACATCTTGGGGCTGGAAATATATTAAAATGATTTTTACAATGTTTGAGTATGTATGCCCGTATGTATTGTGCATGTTGAAGGATGATTACTAGATGCTTATAGGTTGTTCATGTTTAGAATAGCCACATTAAGCTTATAACAGATGGATTTGATGATTGGGTTTGAAAACATACTGGCAACATGTTGAACAGAATGTCCATGCGCCTAGATAAGGCTCATGCGCCTAGATAAGGCTCATGCGCCTAGATAAGGCTCATGCGCCTAGATAAGGCTCATGCGCCTAGATAAGGCTCATGCGCCTAGATAAGGCTCATGCGCCTAGATAAGGCTCATGTGCCTGAAAATGCCTTAGAAAGAATTAAGTGTAATCCATGCGTCTGAACAGTGGCCCATGCGCCTAGAAATAATAGTCGTATGACTAAGTGTAGGGCCATGCGCCCCAATAGTGCCCATGCGCCCCAATAGTGCCCATGCGCCCCAATAGTGCCCATGCGCCCAAGTGGCTCATGTGCCTGAATAGTACCCATGCGCCTAGAATTTGGGCTGGAACTGATCAAGTGTCCAGACGTCCAGGATTCCCATGCGTCTAAGCACCCATGCGCCTGCATAGTGCCCATGCGCCAGAAAATTTCCCATGCGCCTAAGTGTTCCCCATGCGCCTGCATAGTGCCCATGCGCCTGAAAGTTGCCCATGCGCCTAAGTGTTCCCTATGCGCCTGCATAGTGTCCATGCGCCTGCATAGTGCCCATGCGCCTAAGGACTTAGAATATTTTTTTTTGATTTTTGGGGAAAATGTGTAAAGTAGGCTTTGACTTGGGAGATTCCCGGGGGACTATATAAGTTGACTTTTGGGGTCATAGATGGTATGATGGGCATGTTATGTATTGTGATTGATGCTTATGCATGATGATGATGATGTTGCATGGTTATACATGATGTATGTTATGTATGTATAATGCCCTGCATGATGATGTATGAATGATATGTTATGTTCCTTATGATGATGTATGTTTATCTTTCCCGTGGCTTTACGTGTTATGTTAATGAATGTAATGAAAGTATTATGTAACATAAAGTGAAAGATAAAGGAAATAGGAACATGAAGTAAGAATGCATGCATTAATGAGTAATGAATGTAGTGATAGTCTTGTAAGCATGGCATGTACATCAGGGTCTTTCTTTGTGATTGACCATTTGCATAGAACTATTGCTGCATACCTTAGGTACTGTGACCACGAGGTGCGATGCACCGTTATAGAAGGTCTATGATAGGCCTAGGTCCAGAACCACGAACAGAAAGGTATTGCATGTGGTAATGGTAGACCTACATTCATACCTTAGGTACTGTGACCACGAGGTGCGATGCACCGTTATAGAAGGTCTATGATAGGCCGAGTTACAGAACCACGAACATAAAGGTATTCATAGTAAACAGACATTCATACCTTAGGTATTGTGACCACGAGGTGCGATGCACCGTTATAGAAGGCCTATGAGAGGCCTAGGTCCAGAACCACAAATAGAAAGGTATTACATATTGCATAGTAAACCTAAATCTTACCCTAGGTACTGGGACCATGAGGTGCAATGCACCGTTATAAAAGGTCTATGATAGGCTAGGTCCAGAAGCACGAACAGAAAGGTATTGCATATGGCAATGGTAAACCTACATTCATACCTTAGGTACTGTGACCACAAGGTGTGATGCACCGTTATAGAAGGTCTATGATAGGCCTAGGTCCAGAACCACGAACAGAAAGGTATTGCATAGTAGACAGACATTCGTACCTTAGGTACTGGGACCACGAGGTGCGATGCATCGTTATAGAAGGTCTATGATAGGCCTAGGTCCAGAACCACAAACAAAAAGGTATTACATATTGTATAGTAAACCTAAATCTTACCCTAGGTACTGTGACCACAAGGTGCGATGCACCATTATAGAAGGTCTATGATAGGCCTAGGTCCAGTACCATGAACAGCAAGGAATGGTTTATGGTTGTCAGAAAGAAAAAGTAAAGCATGAAAGATTAAAGAAGATAATGATGCTATTATCTGTATGTACGTATAACGTATGATCACGGATGAATGAAAAGTATAGTATGATTTTGAAAGAAAGTAATGAACGGTTTTCGTAAGAAAAGTATGTTTTATTTATAAAACTAGAACTCACTCAGCAACGCTGACTTTTATACATTTTCAGTTGGCAGGTAAACGTTGCTGGGGATGGCACGAGGCGGCTACTCAACTCTTTTGGATGGCATTCTTTTATTAATGTTTTTGCATTGTAATGCAAACAAACGAAATTGTATTATGAATGTTGTATTATTTTGCAAAAGCATCTATAATGAAAAAGTTATTTTAATGTTTCGCTACGATGCTTTATGAAAGTTAAATGTAATTATATGTTTTATGAGCAATGAATGACCAACTGTGGGGTCTCCGGGAACGGGGCCTTACATTTTGTTAGTGTTTTTGTTAAAATAAGATAAAAATTAAGGGATTTTTACATATATCCCCTTCCTAAGAACATAAATTACATATTTCCCCAACCAAAAAAATCAATTACATATTTCCTCTTCCTATAACTTATATATCACACATATATCTATTTCATTCAACTTAAACTATTAAATAACTATTTTACCTTGTTTTTGAAAGAGATTCTTACATATGGATGTTTTATTATTAAAATTATTTAAAACTTTTGACAACTGTGTTTTGTATTTGGAGATATAACTTTGGAAATCGGTTATTGTAGTTTTGAAATAAAGTTTTAAATGAGATATGATTTTTTATTTCTATTTATATAGAAGACTCAAACTTGAAGAACTTCGTAATTAATAGTATTAGAAAGTGAAATGTGCAAAAGTACTTTGGTGAAACACAGGTAAAATAATCATTCAATAAATTATTTCATCAAAATAGGTAAATATATAATATATATATTTTAGAAAGGGAAAATATGTAATTAATTTTTTGATTTGGATAAATATGTAATTAATGATATTAGTAAGAGGAAATATGTAAATGCCCCAAAAATTAAAAAGTTAAACATAATACTCAAACTCATTACAAATTTGAAAACTAGTAACTCATAATTATGGTAAACATACATGATACACTATATATTTCTAAAATTCTTCAATTTGGGCGTTGACTCGTACCAAAAGTTATCTATGCTGACCCGTTACTAAGCATGCCTAGTCTATCCATTTTGCCGCCTATATACATTAACATTTTTGCCTTACTTGTTTACTTTCGCATGTATGTTGAGGGCCACAAACTGTGTAGTTGAGGAGAAACTTGATTTTAATAGGGAATTATAAGGGGACATAAAACACTCATATCTCATTTCTTACTTTTATCCTTATAATTACATTAACAATCATTATTTTTTATCTCTTGTTTCAGTTAAATTACACATTTTTATACATTTAACTTTTATCTTTTCTTTGCTCCAAACAACTACATTTAAAAATATTAAAAAAGTATAAGGGTTGAACAGTAAATTATTAAATTTATTGATACACAATGATATTTTCTTTTTAATTCACTCACAAGCACTCAAAACCATTCCATATAATATAAGGAGTTCCACTTACATATTTTTAAGTAACAAACTATGAATGATCTTATAGAAACCGTAGCTGTTTTAGAAGTAAAAAACTAGAAATAAGATATGTGAATTTAGATAAAACAAATAAAGGGGTTAGAAGACAAATACACCATGATATCACCGATTATAGTTTCTTCTTAACAAACATTCACCAACCCAAACTTATTTAGGTAGACCTTGAATGTTATCCGTCAAGTCCTTTGTCCTATTAGTTGCTGCATATAGAATGAGAGATTTTACACAGAGGTAATATAAACACATCTGATAATTATGTCAAGAAGAGTTAATCGAACGATAGCAAAAGAGACCATACCCTCATTTTTAATAGAGACTTCTTCGTGTTTACTTTTATGACTTCTTTGCTTCTACTCATTAATGGTATATATGTACACTATTTTTGAACCAAATTTTTTTATCCTTAACAATGTAACATCATATTGGCTTGGATCACAGTCATGAAATTTTCACTTTGTTATTTGTTATCCATAGTCTTTGTGGTTGAGAAACATGATTTTCAATAGCATGTAGATGGGTGATATAAAGACTATGAAAAACATGTAAACGGTAAATTTTCAAATGGTTGTAGTTCAAGCCAATACAATGTTACATGTCAAAACTTGAAAGCGTATTCTTAAGAGTAATGAGACAAGATTGGTTCTCTTTAAAGTAAGCAAAACTTGACAATGTTAAAAAAAGCCATGGACAATCTCTTATGCAATAGAAAAGATTGGCAAATCACCATTGAGATACTTATCTATATGTTACTAGGTTATAACCACGTGTATTACACGGTTTGAATAAAAAATACTATATATATACATACATATATATATATATATATATATATTATATATATATATATATATATATATAATATATATATATATATATATATATATATATTAGCGAAGAGTTAGGAACAATATACTGTTATTTTGATATGATATATAATTGAAATTGCGTATAAATAAGTATTATGATTAGGTGATAAAACCTTTTTATAAAATTTAAATTTACGTTTAAAACTTTGTTGCTTAAAAATTTTCATTTTAATGAATATCTTATTGTTTAAAAAATTTGGCTAGATTTGTAAAGAAAAGTTTATATAAAACTTCTAGTATTTTGAAAGATTGATTTTAAAATGTTTCATAATTTAAAATAGTTTTATTGTTTTACAAAACATTCATAATTTTAGAATATTTGTTTTCAAAAAAATGCATTTATAAAAAAATACTTAGTTTTTATTTAATGAAAAACTGTCTTATAAAATTTATTGATTCAAAAAAGACTTAATTTATAATATATGGAAAGAAAGAAATATATTTGAAATTAATTTTTGTTTTACTTTTTATAATACAATATAGTTTAGGCGTGAAAATAATTAAGTAAGAGAGTGCATGTATGAAAATAAAGAATTATTACGATAGATATTTTACAAGATATTTAGCTTAAATTAATTATTTCTTTAACACTATCTTTTATTAGATAAATACAAATATTTAGCTTTTATATGTGAATGTAAACGTTACTTCTAATTATTATATGAATAAGATAATACTAGTAGGTTATGTCCGTCGCTATAATGGCTCGAATTCAACTAATTTATATTTAAACCTAGATAAATATATGTATTTCGCAACAAAATATTTGTAATTAAAAAAATATGTGAAGATAAATGTAAGAAACACAAAAAAAGGAAATAAGTAAATAAAATGAACGAATAAATGTTATATCGAAACCTTGATAAAAGTAAACACGTCGTGATGGCATACTCAAAATTAAAGAGAGTTAGTGTAATAAAAGAATAAGTAAAAATATATAATACTTTATAGTAATTAGTGTAAATAAAAAAATATTGTGGAACGGTATATTTAAAATTTAATAAAATATATATTTTTTAAAAGTTATAAGAGCAAAAATAAACAAACTATGATTAAAAAATTTATGAACATCATAATTACAAACGTATACACAAACTTATTATCATTGGGTTTGAAGATAGAAGTGTGTAATATTTTTTAAAGTTATCCTAATCTTATACAACTTTATATATACATGTGTGATAATTAAAATAAACACATTCGATTCACTAGCAGCAAAACTGACTTAGTATTAACCTGATTCCATTATCCCTCCTTTTTTAGGGTTATTTCAATACACTGATGCAAGCTTATAGGCAAAGGAGTTAATTAGATGGATGGTTATATCATATAAATAAAATAACAGATTTAAGTGTTAAACAAAAAAGATAACAAGTTCTAATTTGAATCAAATTCTAATTTAATATTGCTTTGAATAATGTAAGTGGTTTTCAAATTAACTAAATTATCAAATTCGATATTTGAATCAAATTCGAATTTAAATATCTTCAGCGAAGTCAGATTCGAATAAACCAAAATTAAATAACATATATATCTTTATTATTTTTTAGTTTTTGTATATGTATTATAACCTAAATTTCTTTATACATATGATATTTTCTTTTCACATAATTACATGATATAAGTTATTTAAATTGAATTGGTTCGAATTTGAATGCAATTTTAAAATTGTCAAAACCAAATAAAATGATTCAAATAAACCAAAAGCCGAATGGACAACCCTAATTAAGACTAGGTCTTATTACAATTTCTGTTAAATTAAATTAAAATGGTATTACTTAAATATGTTATTTTTGTTAGCCTTTTTGTTAAATAAGATAAAAATAAAAAGTTAAAATTAATACCGAAACTCATTACAAATTTAAAAACTAGTAAACTCATAATTTTAAACATACTTGATACCCTATATATTTTGAAATATTTTCAATTGAGGATTTGACTCGTACCAAAAGTTATCTATGTTGATCCGTTACTAAGCATGCCTAGTCTATCTATTTTGCCGCCTATATACATCAACATTTTGATCTTAATTGTTTACTTTCATATATGTGTTAATAAAAATGATTGAGGCCCACAAACTATGTAATTGAGGAGAAACTTGATTTTAATATTCTAACATGATATAAAAATAATTTATAAAGAACTATAAGGGGAAATAAATCACTCAAATCCCATTTCTTATTTATATTCTTATAACTAGACTAACAATTACTAATTTTTCTCTCTACTTTCAATTAAATAATACATTTTTTATACTTTTGATATTATTTTTTTTCCTACTCCACTCACAATTATTTTCTAAAAAAGTAAATAAATTTTAAGGGTTGAACAATAAATGTTTGCAGGACTGTTTGAAGGGTTGGTCGCTTACAACATAACACACAATGAGAAGAGATTGATTTTAGAACACTTAACAGATTAAATGGGGAACTAGAAACCAGTTACAATGATACTAAGAAACACAAGTAATTAAGAGACAGAACAAGAACAAAAATACCCAAGTGTTTGATTTTCAAGAATGATGTATATTGCTCTCTAGTTCCTTACAAGTGTTACAACGAATACATAATATACAAAGGACCAGAGATACTTTATACTACATCTTACAGTCGGCCATACTTTAAAGGCCAGCTGGATACATGATCTAAACAACAACAAAATCAATGTAAAGTCAAAAGGTAGATTTTCTTTTAACTAGTGACTGTGACATGCCATAGCTCACATCCTACTATATTACAAAAAGATAAAAGTACATAAAATAGAAAGAAACAGACTTAAGACCTTAATGTACAGTTCACCAAAAGCATGAACATTTTCACCAACTTGTGAAAGTTGATGAGTAAAACAGAGTTGCAACGGAAAGGTGGTCCAACTTTATGGTAAAAGGTACACCAGATAAAGCATGTATTCAAAAGTCTTGGAAGAAATCTGTCTTCATAAAATAGCTTCGGAAGACTTTGTCTCTAAAGCTTTGGAAGACCTCATGTTTGGCTTCGGAAGATATTGGTATTGGCTTCGGAAGATTTCACACTTAGAATATTTCTAATGCAGAATGTGAAACTTCCGAAGCATTCTACTTGAGCACTTTGTGCATGCATGCATGACAGACTATTTGGATGTTTTGGATTGCATCAACCTTATATGAAACCTTACAAACTCACCCTAGGCTGATGCTACCAAAACAATCCTCATTAATATGATGACCATGTCTTTCTTCATAAGATGGTCAGGATCATTCAGACAATCAAAATGTCTTCTCATCTCAAAGAGATCATTCAGAGGTAGATTGAACATGTCTTGCCATGTGTAAACATTTTCAACACCTTGATCTCTGATGACATGCCATCTTTTTGGATTTGTAGAGTAAGACTAGGACAAGATGGATCTTCCTGAAGCCAGATGAGCTACTTGGATTGGAGTTGGTTGATCTACCTCTTGTTGCACATCTCAGGATGTTCTGACTTATCCTGAGGTTTGGAGATTGTAAGGCACCGTTCACGGGACGCTCACAACTAGTAAATCATTACACATCAAAACATAAAATTTTCATTTACCATTACTAAAACATTGCAGCAGAATAAATCTAAACCATTTTATATAATTACAATTGCTTTTGCAAAATAATACATCGCTAACTAATTATAAAATATAACTTGTTGCATTACATCACAAAAATATTATCGTTATACAAAATTAATGCCATCCAAAATAAGCCAAATAGCCTCCCGTGCCATCTTGAGTAACTGTTACCTGCCAACTGGAAACACATAAAAGTCAGCGTTGCTGAGTGAGTTCTAGTTTTAAATAAAATACTTTACTTTAATTTAAAATCTTTCTTTTCTTACTTTCACAAGTGTTTATGCATCATACGTACACATAGATAATAGCATTATTATCTTCATCATAGTTCATTCACTTTTGTTCATTCATCATCATACGCCATCATTATCATTCGTTATCTTTCTTTCCGTACCTTACGTACATTCATTATTAACTTCTTTACATTTCAAACCAATGCCATGTGCCATAACCCACCGTCATGAATACAACCTGTACTAGGCCGAGGTCTATAAATAGACCCCTATACATTGTGCCCGGTGGCCTGACCATAGTAACAGGGTAAGCGACAAGGGTCCCATACATATGGTCAATCACAAAGATTAGAACCTAGTGTGTATCCTTTTGGGGTAGTTAACCCACACACTGTTGAGCTAACACCCTTCATTGAGTGTGAATCTCCATACAAGGCTTGCAAGAATTTCTTTACTTTCCTTTCATTAATGCATGCATTCTTTCATTTATTACGTTCCTCTTTTCATTATCTTCCACTTTAGGTTACATAATACTTTCCATTTACATTCATAACCATACCACGTAAGCCACCGAAAATAAACATACATAACAAGGAACATAACATAATCATAACCATACCATACATAACATCACATACAACAACATTCATGACATAACACGCATCATCCATCATTAAAAAGTCAACTTACATCACCCCCGAGAATATCCCAAGTCAAAGCCTACACTTTACATTTTCCCCAAAATTCAGAAAATAATTCTAAGTCTTAGGCACATGGGCACTATGTAGACGAATGGGCACTATGCAGGCGCATAGCTTTCTGGGCTTATAGGAACACTTAGGCACATGAGAAGATTCTAGGCGCATGGGCACTATTTGGGCGCATGACCCAACACTTAGTCATTCTGGCAAGATTCTAAGCGCATGAGCACTATGCAGGCGCATGAGTGCTTAGGCGCATGGGCTTTTCAGGCGCATGGCCACTTAGTCAATTTCAGCCTATTTCTAGGCGCATGGCTACTATTTGGGCGTATGAGTTTTGGGCACATAAGGAAAACACTTAGGCGTCTGGACAGTTAGACGCATGGGCTACTGTTGAGGCGCATGGGTAACTAACACACCATAAATCATTCTAATTCAGTCCCAAACATCATTTCAACATATTCTAAGCTTATCTCTAAAATTCTAAGGATCATAACATGAACATAGCATCATCATAACATCAAGAACACCCAAGAATCATAACCCACCCACAAACACACACACACACACACACGCATACGAGGGTAACACCCACATTTATAAAAACATTCACACATGCATTTCCAGCCCCAAATCAGTTTAAAACATGTAAAAAGAGGGTTCTAGAACTCACCTTAGCAGCCTATAGGTATGACTTCCTTCAACCCCGTTTAAAATTGAGTTCAAACACCTAAAACCCACCAAAACACAAACCCGAACACACACAAACACATATAAGCACATAAGTGAGGCATAGGCCGACCAAGAACATCTTAAAACCAAGAATTCTTACCTTGAATTTGAATTTCTTGATCTTATTCTTCAAAACCGAGCTCTGCTCTTTCTCTCTCTAGAAAATCCAAATGAAAGAAAGTATGCAGGAAGAGTGGGCGGCCATCACCTTTTGCATCCACTTTTGAAACTTTCTTGTCCTTTTGACACATTTACCCCCTCATCTTGGGTTAAATTGTGTTTCTTTCTTTATTTGCTTTTATTCTTTCTTTCTCGCCTTAATAAAAATGTCCGGGTGTTACAGAGATAGATGCCTCTTTCTTCTTCTTCTTTGACTTTGGTTTAGAAGCCATTCTTTTTCTCCTCTTTGAACTTTTAACTGAGAAAACTGGCCTGTAGCACATTGTTGATCATCTTTATCTTGCTCAGTTGGGTTTTCCTCTCTCACAGGTTCAGTTTGAGAGGGGACCGAACCCTGTTATGGATCAGAAGATGAAGCTTGTTGAGATTCAGCAGGAGGTCCAGGTTGTGTTGTCTCAAAAAGTTCAACCTTAACATCCACTTCTTAAGGGACCTGACTTGGTAGGGAGTGTAAGTCAACAAGTTCTCCTCTTTTGATCATTGCTTGATCACCCTAATGTGCTCATCCATGGTAGATAGAGGCATAGGGCCAAGTCTCCTTCTGGAGAATTGTTGGATCAAGAAGAAGGCTAATGCAACCAAAACTAAGTCACTTAGATAATTTTTTGGTGTTGCATGCAAAGGCTTCCGAAGCTTAGCATGGAACTTCCGAAGGTTGTAGAATTCTTCCGAATGTAATGTGAAAGATTAACTTCCGAAAATAGAACTCTACTTCCAAAGTCAAGTGTATACTTCCGAAGTTCAAGTCTTAGAAGAATAAGCTGAAGACCACTTCCGAAGTATGTTGAAAAGAAGAAGTCTGCAAGCCTTGGAAGAAGCAGTCTCCAAGCCTTGGAAGAAGCAGTCTCTTCCGAAGTATAAGTGGCTTCGGAAGTACTTACTCTTCCGAAGCCATTAACCTTCGGAAGACACTGCTATGAACTAGTGGACACAAGTATGGTCTCTGACACTACGCTGCAGACCTCTAATACTGTATGGCTTCTTCCTAAAGAGCCATGCAGTTGACCATACTTTATTCCACTGTTCACCTTTTCATGATAGTACAAATTACCAACTTTAGTTGGTGACAAAAGGTAAGTCAGGGACATGTCCTGACTACCAAATCTCAGATAAGACTTTATCCGAGATACCTTAAACTTTAGTCGTGTAGTATAGACTTTAGCTATAGGATCTTAACTGGTATCAAAGTATATCCGGCTGTAGGTAGTATTATATATGGGTTATCTTTATAACTCATCAACAACTTCTTGTAAGAGTCTTGTATTATTGAGTTGAGAAGCAATATATAAAAGTACCTTGAAAATTACTTCCTGTGTTCTTTATTACTTTTTATATTGTGATCAACTCTTACTGATTCTATCTTAACCAGAGTATTGTTCTAGGTGAGTTTGAGAGAAAAACATAAGTGTTTGGTGACAAACATCGATCCTGCAATTGGTATAAGAGCTTCTCAGGCTCTTGATTGCGTGATCTAACCATCCAAATCAACCTGTTTTTCACTCCTCCCTACAACCCACTCACTTTAATGGCCCTTAACAAGTCCGAGATAGAGATGGGAACCATGACAAAGGCTCCCATCATTACTCCTGAAAATTTTAGGTCTTGGAGCAGGAGAATGGAAGGCTTCATCAGATATCAAGACAACAAAATGTGGAACTCCATCATCAATGGCCCGTATAAACTAAAAGTGGCATCACCTGGTGGAAACGGTGCCATGATAGAAAAGGCTGTGGAGGATTACTCTGATGAAGACAGAAACAAGATGGACATCGACAGCTGCCATGACCATTCTCATGATTGCAATACCGAACTCCGTTATGGTGGGATTCGAGCATTGCACGACTGCCAAAGAATTGTTTGATGCGCTTGCTCAGATGTACTTAAGCTCCAATGACTCAAAGAAAGACTCGCTGAAGCAACAGTTTGAGAACTTCACTCATATTGCTGGAGAAACCCTCAGCCAGCAGTACTTCAGGTACATGGATCTTATCTCTTCTCTTCAGTCTGTGAAGATCACTCCTGAACTTAGAGATCTTACTAGAAAGTTCATGAGTGCTCTTCCAAACGAGTGGACATTCTACTGTGTCTCCATCAAGAGGACAAGGAACTTAAACACTCTCACCATGACTAAACTCTATGGCATCCTTGATGGATATCGCCTAGAGATGGAGAGTAAGAAGGGCCACCAAACAAGCAGACCCATGAGTCTTCCTGCTAGCAACGCATTAATGGTTGCTGAAGGCTCATTACCCCCACAACCTCAGCATTACCTGACTTATCAGCAACCATCCTGCTCTTCTGGACCTTACATCACTTTTCCTAAGACTCCAAAGTCTCAACAGGCTCAACACAACTCCTTTCAGGAAAGTTGTGCCTTTCTCTCAGGGAGTGGACACTCTGGTGATTTTCAATACTGCTTTGATGATCTTGAGTGTTTCAGTCTAGATGATGTAGAGTACGTGGACATTGTCCAACAGATGGCTCTTTTAACTTATAGAGCGAATAAGTTCTTTAAGAGAACTGGAAGGCACTTCCCTCAAAACCCAACTACCAACAAGTTCGGGTTTGACAAGACCAAGGCAAAGTGTTACAACTGTAACCAACTGGGTCATTTTGCAAGGGAATGCAAGGCTCCCAAGATCAATCCGAGAACCCCACAGGCCTCCACACATCCCTCAACCTCAAAGCCCGCTGAGAAGTCAACTGAAACAGCTGCAATAGCTCAAGAAGTTGACTGGAGCTTCATGGTACAGGATGTGACTACTGCTCAAGCTCTCATGGCCGGAACAGATGATGCCCAGGTATATGAACATCTCTACACTCCAGCCTGTATAGCTAAAGTTAAACTCTATCAGGATTACAATATGGAAATCAGATCTGATATTGAGTCTTTAAATATCTTAAAATCTGATTTTAAAAGAACTGAATCTGACTATCAAAAGAAAATTGAGTAGTTAGAGAAAACTGTGTCTCTTTTAAAACATGAACACACCAACTACAAGACTCAAATAAAAGATTTGATATCCAAATTGTCTGAGGCTCAAGCCCAGCTTGTCACTGCTGAGGCTCATGCCAGGAAGCATGCTATCTCTGAGCAAAACTTCCAAGCTATTCTCATATCATCCTCCCACTCCAAACTCTGTTATCAGAACAAAGGAGGGTTGGGAACCAATGAAATTGCTCCACCACACTCCTATGAGTCTATTAGACAGCCTAGATGTGGTACTGAGGAGCAAGAGGTTCCAACTACTGACCCTTTCTCACTAGAGTTGAAGGATGAAGCAACAATAGTGGTCACCACAGGGAAGGAACAGGTAGATGTACCCTTCTCCTCCTGTGAAGAACTGATCCTAACCACTAAGGCCAGAAGAAGCAGAGCTAAAGCTGCTAGGAGAATTGCCAAAAAGGTGGCTGAGTCCAAGCTGAAGATTGACCCAAAGCAAAAGGGTGTCTTTATCTCAACTGGATTCCAAGTGTTAGGTACTTCTGATTCAGGAAAGGAGTGTAATACCAGCAGTTCTGTTCTGCCATAGGATCAGAAGTTGAAGGGAAAAATTGCTGTTGAAGAAAAGAAGCCCAAGAAACAGCAATCCTCACATTCTCAAAGAACTAACATTGCATGCATAATGTGTGGTCTGCAAAACCACATGGCAAAAGATTGTTACTACAATCTTGCAAGCACACATTATGCAAATAGTGTTAGAAAAGAAGGAGTCAAGGAAGGTTTCACATTTGGACCTTTTCAAACGGTTCAAGTGATGAAAAATGGAAAGCTAGTTTCAGAAGCCAAGTTGCTTTCGGAAGAAACTCTTTCTTCCGAAGGGAAAATGGCTTCGGAAGCAAAAGCTACTAAAGTTCGGAAGAACAAGAAAGTTCCCTTGAAACCTCTCCAGAAGAAGACTTCTTCGGAAGAAAAGGTGGTGAAGACTTCTTCCGAAAAGAAAGAAGCTTCGGAAGATAGCCATGCTGCTAAAGCTTCAACAAGCTCATCCTCCAAGATCAACCAAAGGATGGACTGGAAGATCAAGGAAGATGCTGCAGCTCAAACCTCTTCTTCAAAGACCTCTATTGAACCCCCATGCATAACATTTGGTTCAATTATGTCATTATCTTTGGAAGAACCCAAGACCAGCAAGGCTTGGGCTTCCAAACAAAGCTAACAATCTCATGTTATGTGCAGGGACATCCATATGACAAGAACAACAATGTCTGGATTATAGACAATGGATGCTCCAGGCACATGACAGGGAACAGATCTCTCCTTCAACAGTTTCAGAACTATGATGGAGCACCTGTCCAATTCGGAGGTGAGGCCGGAGGATATATTTCTGGCAGAGGGAGTATATCCAATGGTAAATTAAAAGTTGACAAAGTTCACTTTATCAAACAGCTTGAACACAATCCGTTAAGTGTTTCTCAATTCTGTGATCAAAAGCACCAAATGCTTTTCACAAAACATGAGTGCATTATCCTCAAACCTGGGATGACAATCCCTCCGGAATTGGTGCTTCTTAGATCTCCCAGAAAAGGAGATATGTACAAGCTTGATATGAATAATGCTTCTCAATGGGTGAAGTATCATGCTTTCTTACCAAAGTTGATGGTGATGAGTCAACACTGTGACATAAACGTATGTGTCATGTAAATTTTAAGACAATGAATAAATTGGCTAAAAATAACTTGGGACATGGTTTGCCTAAAAAGGAGTTTTTTTGCAAAGATAACTGTGTTGCATGCCTGAAAGGGAAACAACACAGGACATCTCATAAATCCAAATGTGTTAACTCTATCACTACTTCATTACACTTATTGCACATGGATCTTTTTGGCCCCATAAGTAATTTGAGCATTAGAAGGAAATTATATGCCTTGTGATAGTTGATGATTTTACAAGATTCACATGGGTATTCTTTTTAAAAACTAAAGATGAAACAACTGAAACACTAAATCTTTTATTCTTAAAATAGAAAATCAAATTGATCACAAGGTTAAAATCATTAAAAGTGATCAAGGGACTGAGTTTAAGAACTTTGTTATTGACTTATTCTGTAACTCAAAAGGGATTGCCAGACAATATAGTGCTCCCAGAACTCCTCAACAAAACGGTGTTGCTGAGAGGAGGAATATGACACTTATTGAGGCTGCTCGAACTATGTTAGCTGATTCAAAACTACATCTAACATTCTGGGCAGAGGCAATCAGCACTGCATGCTATATGCAGAACAGAGTTCTTGTAGTTAAGCCCCATGGAAAAACCCCTTATGAGCTATGGAACAAGAGGCCACCGTTCATTGGATTTCTAAGGTCCTTTGGCAGCAGGTGTACCATACTTAACACAAAAGACAATTTAGCAAAGTTTGCTGAAAAGTCGGATGATGCTATCTTTGTTGGGTACTCTTCTAGCTCCAAAGCTTATAGAGTATACAACATTAAGAATCAACAATTTGAGGAGTCATCCAACATAGTTGTTAATGAGCACACTCCTTGTGTTAGGGAGAATACCCTGATCATATCTTCAATTTAGAATTTTTTCCAACTATTCTAAACCTTATTGTGAGAATGTTTTAGTTGGAACATGAGTTCAAAATGATGCTGATGCTACTGCTGAATCAACTGTTTGAGCTACCCAGATCTAGTCCAGATTCTTCAAGAGCTGCAACAAACGAAGTTTCCACCATTCATAGATTTGATAGCTTGACTATGTCAAGGAATTATGAAGCTTCTATAAGTGAATCACTTACTGAGCCTCAAAACTCATCAGGTGATCCACCACACACGAGGAAGAAGGAAGTAGTGTTTTGAAGGAACATGAAACTGTTAATACTACTTCCACTGCAACCATGATGATGTTTCTCACTTATTCAATCAGTCCTCATTGAATGATTTTGAAACAACAGCAGGACAGAGTGTTCCAATTCCTGAGCAAAATATGTCCAACCTGGATCTATCTCTGCAACTGGAAGTGATTCCTCGCCTTAGGATTCATAACACTCATCCTGCTGAGAACATCATAGGGGATGTCACTGAGGGTGTGAGAACAAGAGGACAAACTCATCATGGGAATGTCCGCTTGTACTCATGCTTTCTATCCTAGATGGAACCCAAGAAGGTAGAAGATGCCTTAAAAGATAGTAGCTGGCTTGAATCAATGCAAGAGGAGTTGCTTCAATTCAAGAGACAGAAGGTATGGAACCTATATCCGCTACCATCTGGTCAAGTACCAATAGGCACTAAATGGGTGTTCAGAAACAAGAGAGATGATAGAGGCTTGATCATCAAGAACAAAGCAAGACTTGTAGTTCAAGGATACACACAAGAGGAAGGAATTGATTATACTGATGTCTTTGCACCCGTTGCAAGACTTGAGGCAGTTAGGATCTTCCTTGCTTATGCTGCATCCAAGGACTTCACTATCTATCAACTTGATGTCAAGTATGCATTTCTATATGGGGATATAGATAGGGAAGTCTATGTATGCCAACCTCCAGGATTTGAAGACCCACAACACCCTAACTATGTGTGCAAATTGGGTAAAGCTCTATATGGGCTGCACCAAGCACCTAGGCTGTGGTATGAGACATTATCTCAATTTCTTCTGAAGAACGGCTACACTAGAGGTACCATTGACAAGACTCTCTTCATCAGAAAGTATGGAAAGGACATCTTTCTCGTTCAAGTCTATGTTGATGACATCATATTTGGTTCTGCGAATGACCAAATGTGTAAGGATTTTGAGAGCATTATGAAGAAGAAGTTTGAAATGAGTTCCATGGGAAAAATGGACTTTTTCCTTGGAATTTAGGTGAAGCAAATGAAGGAAGGGTTCTTCATTAATCAATCTAAGTATGTCTCTGACATCTTAGAAAGATTTGAAATGAAGGATTGCAAGCCTGCAAAGACACCCTTACCTAGAAACCATAACCTTTGTCTTGACCTTGAGGGGGAGGATACTGATCAACATCAGTATAGGGCAATCATTGGTTCTCTAATGTATCTTACTGCCAGTAGACCTGATATCATGTTTGCTACTTGCATTTGTGCAAGATATCAGGCTGCTCCAAAGGTGTCTCACCTATTGCTATTAAGAGAATCCTCAGATAACTCAAAGGAGCACCTAAACTAGGTCTTTGGTATGCCAGAAACAAGGATTTTAATCTCTATGGATACTCTGACAGTGACTATGGTGGCAACAATATTGACAAGAAATCAACATCAGGAGGATGTCAATTTCTTGGTGGAAGGATCATCTCATGGCAATGCAAGAAACAATCCTGTGTATCTACATCAACACTGAAGCTGAATACATTGCTGCTGCTAACTGCTGTGCTCAACTGCTATGGATTTAGAATCAGATGTTCGACTGCCCTAGAAATTTCTCTCCTCTCTAACTTTACCCAAGCTCAAAATCATCCGCATTCACCTTTCTCCAAATGGCACATAATCCTCAGCACAACCAAGTCGCACTTCTTGATTCTTCAAGGGATGCCAACTTCTCTGAAATCATCTCCTTTCTCACCCAATCACTTATTACACTGCTCTTACCGTTAACCCCACTGTTTACTCCAACCACATGGCCGAATTTTGGGGAAATGGTCAAGCCGAAACCCTAAATGGATTCGAGTACTGAGGTCCAACATTTTGGACAGAGTTGATCAGTACTGAACACTCTCAGGGAGCATCTAGAGCTTCATGATGAAGGAGCTCCTACTGAATTCCCTAAGGCATATTTGGACAGCACCTACATCCTAATGGGATATGGCAGAGACATAAGCAGGTCAACGGTATATACGAGTTCAACTTCTCCTACAACTGGAAGTTCCTCCTGCATGTTGTTCTCCACTGCTTGTCCAACAAGTCTGGTGGATAGGATCAAATCCCATATGAACTAGGATGCTTAGTTCATGGACTGGTGAGAGGCCTGTCCTTCAATTACTCAAGATTTGTGTTCACCAATCTGATTGGGAATCTACAAAGGAGACATTCTATATGTATCCTAGATTCATTCAACACATCATCAACTATGAGTTGGACCAGAGCATGCTTGTCTCTACAGCTGCTCTAACTGTCCCCCACATGCGGCCTACCATCTTTAAGACCTTAAAAAAGGTATCCACCAATTCACTGGAAGGTACACCCTCTACTTCCAGGTATGATTGAGTGCATAGCTCCTGGTGACATCCCTGATCACCCCACAGGTGATGAACCCACACCAGCAACCACCATCATAATGCCAACACTGCCTTCTCCACCCATCACCATCACATATCAAAGACACCCCAACGAACCCTTGCTCAATCTACTCTGATTGAACAAGCCTCTCCTGTTCAATCCAAAAAGACTAGAGTGGAAACATGGGCTCCCACTCAGTCTGAGGTCTCTCCATCCTTCTCTTTTGACCTCAATATGGGTTTTGAGTCTCCTCAGTCTCAAACCCAGGAGCCCGACACCGAAAACAACAGCCTTCAAAATAAGTATATACACTCTTCTGAACAGCCAACTAGGGACAGCCCCACCAAAGGCTCAATGCCTGTAGACATTGATCAAGGTCCCGGGTTAGTAGGCTTAACCTCTCTATCTTTTACTGATATTCTCTTCAAAACTGATGAAGAGATAACATCTCTCCATGGAAATGAAGTTGATCTACAACACCTTCTTCAAGATCAACAGAGCCCGGAGAAATCCCTTATCTCTAGCCCCCATCAGCAACCTATAACTGAGGTGAATCCTATTGATGTGGAGGGGACACATGCAGATTCAGCTACCACTACAGAAGGTGCCTCAATGGACCTTGTGGACAGTGGTAACACATCTTAGACTGAATCTGCGGCAACCGAGCCCTTTGATGACTCTGAAAGAGACATCATTGAGCACGGGAAACCAGGGTGCCAAGAAACCACATCTGGCGGTGAGGCTGAACATACCAGGTATGTTACCTCATCTCCCCGTGATTCTTCAAAAGAAGACAAGGGAAGAATGCAACTCCTTATTCACGACCTTCTATCTAATGTCTCAAACCTTGAATCTTTGGTTAGGACTTTAGAAGAAAGGTCCGTCACTCAGCAACTTGAGATTGACAATCTCAAGGACAAACTAGCTGAGAAACAGACTGAGAGATCTGTTAGGCATATACCTGTTCAGGTCTCATTGACTTCTTCCTCTAGCTCATCTAGCTCTCAAGATGATGCTACCAAAAATAGGGAGAATGTTCAGAGACAAACACTTGAGGACCCACAACAGAGCCACACTTCAACTTTAACTTCATTTACTCCTATCATTACTGTGTCTGAGCCATCTCAAGTCATTCTTTAAATTGACTCAAAGATGCTCAACGATCTCTACAGACTCTTCACAAGTTTCTATTGAGATCCACCACTGATCAGCCAAGCCCAGATGCTGCAATGCTCTACTTTAGAGCTGAAGAGCTTCAGAGGCTGACTGCACCTTCTACCACTGTGGAAGAAGTTGGTTAACCTAAGGTCCACATGGAACCTAAGATTCATTTCGAAGGGGAAATGGGGACTGATGGTCCAGCAACTGAAACAGTTGGGACAGAATCTGCATCTCCTCCAACTTCCGAAGCTGAAGTTAAAGCCTCGGAAGAACAAGCTGAATCTTCCGAAGCTGAAATGGAAGCTGCGGAAGGACTGTTTAAAATGTCCGAAGAGCTGATAATCACAGATGCAATTCTTGAAATGGCATCTGAGGTGAACAGCGAGGACTTTCTAAATCTACCTCCATCCCAAACACCATCTCTGCCTCTCTCACAATCAGAATCCACTCTCCAAGAACCACCACAGTCAGGATCTTTAGAAGATAAAGGGAAAAGAAAGATGATTGCGGAAGAGCTTCAGGAAGAAGAAAAGATTGAGAAACTTAAAAAGAAAGGAAGACTTCCAACTGAGAAGTTGCTAGCTGCCAGTACAAAAGCAGCTGCAGCCAATCAGGAGGATGTCAACAATAAGAAAAGGGAAGAGATCATTAACCAGCTTATACAAATGGGAGCTGCCAATGAAGAGACACTCCTGCTACCACTAGAGAAGTTGGTGAATCTGGAGAAGGTAACCCAGCTAAAACTTGACGAAGAAGCCAGGTTGTCATTGGAGAAAGAAGAAGAATAACAGAAGGAAGTTGAGCTGCAGCTAAGGAGAGACAGGATAAATTTCCTACTCTCCAGAGGTTTTAATCTTTAAGAACTTTCTCCACACAATGATGAGACGATCCTCTAGCTCTAAAACAAAGAGCAGGATCAAATGGAGAAAGAAAGAAGGCTGCAAGAGAAAAGGCAAAGGAGAAGAAGAAGAAGGAAGAAAAGGCTAGGGACACTGCAACCAGAAAGCTTAGTGAAAAGGCCTAGATGAAAGACTATCTTCGGGCCCATGGCTTCTCTGGAAGGCAGGTGGGTCCCATGTCTGAGAAGACATTTCAACGGATTGTCAGTGAAATCAAGGCTGACATCCAGATGGGGAAGAGAAAAGAGATGTACAGAAGGGTAAAGGGGATGACCTTCACTGCAACCACTCAACCACAACCTAAATTCTCACCCTTACCCTTCACCATTAAAACCGAACCTTTCACCCCAAACCCACACCATTACCCACAACTTCTCCCTCACCACAACCACCCAAACTTCCAATCCTTCAACCCAAAACACTCGCCAGAACCTCTGAACCTCAACCTACCCAACAATCATCCAAACCATCCCCTTAGCCTTCTCAACATCTCTCTCTTGAGGAGTTCAAGGTAATCATGTCACACCCCAACCTTGACGGCGGAAACATCGAGGAGTGAGAGTTAAGATCGTTCACAACCACATAACGCTATTATTAAATCCAAATATATTATTCATAAGTTTGAAAGGTACATTACAAGCATAAGTATCAAATAAGAAAACATAATAAGAAATACAACAAGCTCATTCATTAAATTAACTAGGTCCATTCCTAGGTGTGAACAACTTCAAAAATGGCGATCAAGCTTGAGTATTTCCTAAAACATGTTAAAATTAAAAGGTCAACATAATGTTGGTGAGATTTCCATAGTTTTCGATACATAAGTATATAAAAGATGGCAATTCATGTTGTAAGTTAGAGAACAAAGTAACTAGGGATGTAAGACAGAATGCACAATCAAACCTCGACAAAGTTTTACAAGTCTCAAACGTTTACAAGTATATACGATTAGCTAAGTGTACTTGGATCAACCAAGCAGGCTTGTCTGGCTCATAGATCTATGACTTCGCTAGGCTAGCAATAGTTAATGATTGTACATATATTCGACATTACATGGTAGCCACAAAGCTCAACTAACCACACCATACAGGTGAAATGCCATAAGTTTACAAGAATCAAACATGTTTACAAGTGCAAAGTTTATAAAGTAACATGTTTCACCCCAAAGTGTAAAAATATAAAAAGGGGTATAGAAATGCTCACCTGGAAAATAAGTATAAGAATGATGATAAAAGATTAAACGAGGCTACAACGATTTCTTTTACGAGATACCTAACGTATATATACTCCAAGGTTAAGTTTAAAGGTAAGATTAATGAATAAACGTGAACTAGGGTTTCAATTGGAAATTTGGGGGTTTAAATAGTTAAATGAAATAATGAATTGTTTATGTTTTGGTTTAATAAAGATGATATGAATCAATAAAAATTATAATGAAAGATTCAATAGTTTAATTTATTGATTAATGAAGATTAAATATGCTACGCGAAGAGAGATAAATAATAATTAATTATTTAAAATTGGTAAAGGTTCTTGAATACTTATTTTAAATAACTTGTAAGATAACTTGAAATTTTTAAATCATTTTACAAAGTTTTTAAACCTTTGAATGATTTTTATAATATCCAAAACCTTAAAATAAGAATAAAAAATCATAGGAAATTATATTGTTTTATTAGTTTCAAGAGTGTAAATAAAAGTTAAAAAATAAATTTATTAGCTAATTATGATATAAGATTTATAGCATTTAAATTACATGAAAGAATTAATAATGTTTTATAACTCATGTTATTCTTAAAATAAACAAATAAACAAACATAAAACCATAAGTTTTAAAACTCTTAAATTTTGATTTAATAATTTCTGAAACATTTTAGTTAAAGATATAATTTTTATTTTGATTTTATAATATGATAATAATTTTCCGAATTATAAAATATTAACAAAACTAAATGAAAACAAAAATGGTGGAGGCCCGGTTCGAACCCGGGACCTCTTGGTCGTAATCTAAGCTAATAACCAGCTGGGCTATAAGCCAATTTGGTTGAAAGCCCCATTATAATATTTAAATTTGTTGATTTCAAAATCCCTCAATTCAGAAGAACCCTAGATTCGATTTGAATCAAATTGAACATGAATTCGAAGTTTATAACGAAATCCAACATAGGCTTTTGTTCCCTAGATGAAATCGAGTGTGTGGGTGTGTGTAATTACCAGGGTGATGTTGATGTGTTGATAAAAGATGAAACAAGGCCGCGATTAATTAAGGAATCAATTTGGGAGATTTAGATGCTAATACCCTGAATTGGTAAGTGTAGAAGCTTCTAAGAATGATAAGGATCGATAGACATCAACCAATTGAAATCAAGATTACTTAGAAATGGTCACTCAAAAGAGTTACAGGTCGCGGTTGGAGATGATGGTCGTATGCGATGTGTGTGTATATTTCAGATGAAATTGGGAGTTCTAATAGTTTTAAGAGTATTGAAATGTCGATTTACCCTCGGTTTTAGGCACGATTCGATCAGTTACAAGTCAGATGAGTTCAATGCCTTGAATGCAATGTTCGGTTTCGCAAACACACTCATAACAGTCCGAAAAGATCAATTGAAATATCACCTAAGTTCGAAACAACTTAAGAAACGGTTTCAGTGGGTTTAATCGGGAATTAACTGATGGATAACGGGTAATTGTTATCACCGAAGCTCGCTGACCCGGTGGCCGGATATGGGTCGACGGGAAGGGGAATAGGGAGGGAGGTTTGGGTTGTTTTTAATCAATTGACAATTTCAGTCCCTGTGGTTTTGAAAGTTTGTTATTTTATGCACAAAACCTTTTTATTAAGTTTCAGAAATTACAATTTAAACCTTAAACTTATAAAAACAAATTTAACTAATAACTCAAATTAAATGTTTATTAATCTTTTTTTATTTAACTTTCATAAAACTTGTAAACTTTATGATTATTTATAAAAGTTCATGACTACTAATAAAACTTTATAATCTTATTAAAACGTATTTCATAACTTGATAAATTTTAATAAAACTTTTTTTTTCAATTAGTTATTTATCGTAACATGATTAATAAGAATTTATAATTTTATGAAAAGATTTATTTCTAAATAAATTATTACAAGTTATTTTTAGATTACGAATAGTTCATAATAATAAATTACACATTTAATGTATTTGATCAATTAAAATTATTATAATTTTATAATAAAACTTAGAAATTGGATTTTAGTTTGGTAAAAATAGCGGATGTTACAAATCAAGACCACGCTCATCAACTGCACAACTCTGAGCGAAGTCACATGTGATGAAGATTCTATCAACATTACTTATGTTGATGGATCCTCCTGTTCCCTCACAAGAGATCAATTTCTTGATTTACCTAGAGGAACATTGGACCAGACAGCTAGACTTCTAGGCCTCAACTCAGATTCATTAAATGATGAAGAGAAGAAACTTAGAAGAAAACTGGTGACTCTGCTGGACACTAAGAAAGAGGACAAGATTCCCAGTCAGTCTCTTGTGCCTAGAAAGAAAATAGTCTAGTGGAGGTTTGATGAAACTTCTCACAACTTTGTTGTGGAAAGGGAAAATGACGAAGTCAATAGACTTAATGCAACCTCTTTGCTACACTCCAGCATATTTGATATTGCTGAGTTAGCAGAGAAGCCATTCTCCAACCCCTCTAACTCTGAAGCTGCTGCACTCATCAGAAATCATCTCAACAGCCTTCACCTAGCCGAGCTAACTGCAAAGGCCAAGATTGAAGAAGAGTTGAGATTGATAAGACAGGAAGACAAGGAAAGACCTCCTACCAAAGGCACTGCCTTTCTACAGATAGTGGAAGGTCCAGAATTGGAACCTATAGTCAGATGTGAATATGATTATAGTTCCCATCAACTAACTCTTTTCAGAGGGCAACAACAGAGGGTACATGTTATCCAAGGTGACAGACTGGATTTCCTGTCTACCAAGGATCTGTACAAACTTCTCAGCACCACATCAAGGAAGAACAAGGAGACAGACAAATATTTACTCTCCTTGGTGCTAAAAGTTTTGAGAAGCAGAAACAAGTAAAGTTTTGGTAGCATCAGCCGAGGAGGAGTTTGTTGAATCAAGAAGAAGGCTAATGCAACCAAAACTAAGTCACTTAGATACTTTTTTGGTGCTGCATGCAAAAGCTTCCGAAGCTTAGCATGGAACTTCCGAAGGTTGTAGAGTTCTTCCGAAGACAATGTGAAAGATTAACTTCCGAAGACAGAACTCTACTTCCGAAGTCAAGTGTATAATTCCGAAGTTCAAGTCTTAGAAGAATAAGCTGAAGACCACTTCCAAAGTATCTTGAAAAGAAGAAGTCTCCAAGCCTTGGAAGAAGCAGTCTCTTCTGAAGTATAAGTGGCTTCAGAAGTACTTACTCTTCCAAAGCCATTTAACCTTCGGAAGACACTGCTATGAACCAGTGGACACAAGTATGGTCTTTGACACTCTGCTGCAGACCTCTGATACTGTATGGCTTCTTCCTAAAGAGCCATGCAGTTGACCATACTTTATTCCACTGTTCACCTTTTCTTGATAGTACAAATTACCAACTTTAGTTGGTGACAAAAGGTAAGTCAGGGACATGTCCTGACTACCAAATCTCAGATATGACTTTATTCGAGATACCTTAAACTTTAGTCGTATAGTATAGACTTTAGCTATAGGATCCCAACTGGTATCAAAGTATATCCGGTTGTAGGTAGTATTATATATAGATTCTCTTTGTAACTCATCAACAACTGCTTGTAAGAGTCTTGTATTATTGAGTTGAGAAGCAATATATAAAAGTACCTTGAAAATTACTTCCTGTGTTCTTTATTACTTTCTATATTGTGATCAACTCTTACTGATTCTATCTAACCAGAGTATTGTTCTAGGTGAGTTTGAGATAAAAACATAAGTGTTTAGTGACAAACAACGATCCTGATCCATACAACTTTAAGAAGCTCATCATCCTCTGCCTATTAGCAGACTTTTTCACGCACTTTTGGATGATGGCTCTTTCCTTTGCAGCTTCTTCTCTCGTCTTTCTCTTTGTTTTCTTTCTCTCTTTGAGTACTTAAAGTTTAAGCTGTTTGAGATACTCAAACTCTATGTACTTAAAGGACAAGGAAAGAAGTGCATCTGCTTGATATAGGCTTGTGGCACTCAGGTAGTTGATCATATTGATCCTATCAGTTTCTTGTCTACCTGAGGTTCTTGTGGAGCCATAGCCTCTTGTTCAGGACTTTCTTGAACTGGTGAAAAGGTAGGAACATATTTGTATAAGAAGCAATCTTGCATCCCCCGCCTCCTTCCTTTCTCTTAACATTTCCATGTCAGACAGTTCATTTAGTTCCTCTAAGGGGAGCGAGATGATATTATCAATATCATAGTTCCTAGTCTGTAAGGAGGCAATCCTGACTACCCTCAACTCATCATTCTGAGTGTTTGGTCTGGGAGTAGCCCTAATTGCAGCTTCCATGAAGCTAGCAGATCCAACAGAGGAACTTTCTACCCTAGCTTCCTTTTCCTCTCTCTCTCTTCCTCCTTAATCTCCTTAGGAGTTATTTCCCTTTTTCCTTTTTCAATCACAGACCTTTATGAATCAGGGTGGAGAGAGCTTTGGCCTTCATTGCTTGGTGTAGCATCCAAGCTTTGGCCAGAGAGAGGTTGAGATGCCCCTTCACCGGTAGGTGTCTCATCAAAGGAATGGACTTCTGAAGCAGTTGTAGGTGTAACAGGACTCTCAGGTTCAATCATTGGGCCTTTAGTCAAGGTTTTCCCTTTAAATCTAATCTCAAGGTCTGCATTAACATCCAGTTGACCAATGACATTGCCTGATTGCCTCTGTCTCCTTCTAAGGCTGAACTGTTCAGTAATACTGTCTTGAATCCTTTGAGCCAACTTATCAGCTTGTCTAGATTGGCTTGGATTGATAAGTGGTATGTTTACAAGGTTAAGACCTTCATATTAGTTCAAGGTCTGAAAATTGAAGACTTCTTGCTACCCTTGAACTCTTTGAAGAATGAGGGCTCTTCTGTTGGCATCATACATCCACCTTATGATGTAATTGGAAGTTCTTTGAGGTGGAGATGACATAGCCCTTGGAATGCCTTCCTCAAAAAGACTCTGAATGAAGGAGTCTCTAGAGTCCACATCAATATAAACTTGAGAAAATTGTTGAGTATGGACAGTTGCAAGTGAAGATGGTGAGTCTTCAAAGTCCATACTCTATGAAAAACTCCTAGGTTCTATAATTGTAATAACTTTATCCCCCATTTTTGGTAGCATCACCCTCTTGCATAGGTGAGCTAGGAGTTAGGTCAATCACGTTCACATGTTCTTGTGTTCCTGGTTGAGATCTTCTTAAAGGTCTCCCAACTAGTTTCTCCTTGAGATAAGAAATATCAAGTTGCTGATCATTAACCCTATTATGTAAGGTAGTCACCTGGTATTCCAAGTGACTAACCTTAGAGACTATATAGGTGCATGCTTTTGACAGTTTTTGCATATTTAGTCTTAGATTCCCCTCTTATTCATTGGGAGATAAGATAATTGGACCAAAGTCCTAAGTCTCACCATTAGCATGATGTTCTTGGTTGTTGGTTTTCCTCTGCTCACTGACGACTTCAGATGGATTATTAATGGGCTGAGTTGTTATGGTTAAGATCTTAAAGATGTAATCACTTGCAGAAGTGAGAGCCTCTTCCATATGGACTTCCTGAGCAGAGTCAGGGACATCCACCTCTGTAGTGGGTAGATGATGTGGGCTAAACAAGGGAGAAGTAGGAGTATTCATCTCTCCTTGAGTGGGGGAAGAGAAAAGAGACTCATGATACTCAATAAATCACAAGTCTTTATCATCATAGAAATCAAGGCTAGGGATTGGTTGGTTAAGATCTAAAGGCTAGGGATGGTAACTTTCCCCTAAAGGTTGTTGACTAGAGCGTTGAGACTCTAAGTGAAGGCTTAAGGCTATTGGGCTAATGAGCTCATCAGTCTGAGCATGAGGAATCTCAAGACTGATAGTTAAAGTAATGAGAGTGGTTTGCTCCTCAAGAGAAGTGGGAGCTCTAGAGTCTAGTTCCTCCTGTGTGGGTAGTAGTATGGGGGCCTGCATAAACTGAGTAACTTGTGCAAGGGTTTGTTTGGATTTTCTTTTGTAGGTGAGGGTGATTTGTGGCTGTTTTGATGGTTGAGAGGTTGAAGGTGTGGGTTCAACATTAGCTCGTGTTGTTAGATTGTCACCTTGAGCAATGAGCTCTAACATTTTTGAGACAAGGGCTGTTTCTACCCCAGAGAAGCCAACAGTTGGCTTCTTCAAAAGTTTAAAGATGTCGGGTTTCATCTGTCCCAATTTAATAATATTATTTGTTTCTCGACTGTTAGCCCAATTCATAGTTGAGAATATGTTGAACATATCTAGGACACATATAATACTCTAAGGAATCCAAGTTTGCAAGTAAATTTGTATAGAAAAACTAAGAGTACTTGAACTTGACCCCCTGAACCATTATATGCACTATGAAGGAGAGATCTTCAGGAATCTAGTCCTAACCGTCATGCTTGTTGGACAAGCTGTGGATGACCATATTTAGTAAGTACTTCCACTGGGATGAGACCTTCCCTTTTCTGAAGGTCTTTACAGATAAATCCCCCTCATAGGGTTAGAAGACATATCCACCATGATATCACCATTTATGGTTTCTTCTTAAGAAACATTCACCAACCCAAAAAATATTTAGGTAGACCTAGGATTGTAAGACCCCGTTCCCGGGACACTTACAGTTGGATCCTCATCGCACATAAAACATATAATTACACTTGCCTTATGAAAATATTACAGCGGAAACATAAAAATAACTTTTCATATCATTACAAATGCTTTTGCAAGTTAATACAAGCATTCATTTCAAAATATCATTCGTTTGCATTACAATGCAAAAACATTAACAAAAGAATGCTATCCAAAAGAGCTGAGTAGCCGCCTCGTGCCATCCTCAGCAACATTTACCTGCCAACTGAAAATGTATAAAAGTCAGTGTCGCTGAGTGAGTTCTAGTTTTATAATAAAACATACATTTCAATCGTTAAAACCGTTCTTTACTTTCTTTCAAATCATACTATACTTTACATTCGTTCATGATCATACATCATACGTACCTACAGATAATATCATTATTATCATCCATTACATTCGTTAACTTCGTTCATTTTATACTTTCGTTCTCCCGTGTTTGTTGCGACAACAAGGTCGCTCACCTTATTAACAATCCCAACGATGGCATGCTATCCGAGTCTGTTGCAACAACAGGGTTGCTCACCTCATTGCCAATCTCAATGATAGTACACTATCCGAGTCTGTTGCAACAACAGGGTTGCTCACCTTATGACAACTTCACGATAGCACGCCATCCGAGTCTGTAGCAACCACAGGGTTGCTCACCTCATAGGCAATCTCAACGATTGCACGCTATCCGAGTCTGTTGTAACAACAGGGTTGCTCACCTTATAGGCAATCTCAACGATTGCACGCTGTCCGAGTCTGTTGCAACAATAGGGTTGCTCACCTCATAAATGTGCTTCCAAGCCTTTCCTTCGTTCATTCATCATTCAATAATGCATGCATTCTTACTTCATGTTCCTCTTTCATTATCTTTCACTTTATGTTACATAATACTTCATTCGTTCATTTATTAACATGACACGTAAAGCCATAAGAAAGATAAACATGCATCATCATAAGGAACATATCATACAATCATGCATAATCATCAAACATCACCAATCACACATCATCATGCCTAATCACCCATCTTACATCACATCAAACATCACCCATTACAACAGTTATGACTTCAAAAAGTCAACTTACATAGCCCCCGGGAACTTCCCAAGTCAAAGCCTACATTACACTTTTTCCCCAAAAATTAGAAAATATTCTAAGTCCTTAGGCGCATGGGCACTATGCAGGCGCATGGGGAACACTTAGGCGCATGGGCAACTTTCAGGCGCATGGGGAACACTTAGGCGCATGGGTAACTTTCAAGCGCATGGGGAACACTTAGGGGCATGGGGAACACTTAGGCGCATGGGCAACTTTCAGGCGCATGGGGAACACTTAGGCGCATGGGCAACTTTCAGGCGCATGGGGAACACTTAGGCGCATGGGCAACTTTCAGGCGCATGGGGAACACTTAGGCGCATGGGCAACTTTCAGGCGCATGGGCACTATGCAGACGCATGAGTGCCTAGGCGCATAAGAATCCTGGACGTCTGGACACTTAGTCAATTCCAGCCTAATTCTAGGCGCATGGGTACTATTTGGGCGCATGGACGTTATTTCTGTTGGGTGCATGGGCCACTGTTTAAGCGCATGGGCAGACTGTAACACACTTAAACATCATACTCAGTTCCCAATCATCATCTATGGTGTTTTAAGCTTCAATCATACATCCTACACTTAGCAACACAACCATAACATCAACATACACAGCATAGCCCAAAATCAAACCCCACCCATAAACACACACAAATACACGTACGGGTATACATACATACACATTGTAAAAAAAATCATTCAAATACATTTTCAGCCCCAAAGAGTTTAAAACAAGTAAAAACTAGGGTCTAGAAACTCACCTGGTGCAACTTTGGACGTATCTTCCTTCAAACCGTATGCGAATGAGTTCAAACACCTAAAAACTCACAACACACACACACGAACACCCACAAGCACATAAGCATACACCCGAGACCAAAACCCAACACAAACACTTAAAAATCCATGAATTCTTATCTTGAATTCAGCCTCCTCTTCTTCTTCTCCTTCAAATCGTAGTTTCTGCTCTCTCTCTCTCTAACCGGAGTAAAAATGTGATGAGAAGTGAGGGTGGGCGGCCATGCCCACCTTTACATCAACTTTTGTACTTTTATCCTTCTTTTACATTTTTAACCCATAAACTTGAGTTTAATTGCAATACCTTCTTTTATTCTTTATTTCTTATCTTCTTTTTAAAAAAATAACTAGGTGTTACAGTTACAAGGATGTTATACGTCAAGTCAATTGTCTTATTAGCTGCTGCATGTAGAATGAGATATTTTACACAAAAACGTAATTAAAAAATATTTGATAATTATGTCATGAAGAGATAATCGAACTTTACCAAAAGAGACCATACCATCATTTTAATAGACTTTTTTATGTTTATTATATATCTTCTTTGCTTCTACTCAATAATGGTATATACGTACACCATTTTTGAACTAAAACTTTTTATACTTAACAATTTAACATCATATTGGCTTGGATCATAACCATGAAATTTTCACTTTGTGAACTTGTTTTCCACAGTCTTCTTGAATTAGCCTTTGTGGTTGAAAAATATGATTTTCAAAAGGCATTAGGATGGGTGATATAAGACTATAAAAAACACATATATATTAAATTTCAAATGGTTGTAGTTCAAGCCAATACAAGGTTACATGTCAAAACTTGAAAACTTATTTTAAAGAGTAATGAGACGAGATTGGTTCTCTTTAAAGTAAGCAAAACTTGATGATGTTAAAAGAAGCCATGGATGATCTCTTATGCAACAGAGAAGATTAGCAAATTACCATTGAGATACTTATCTATATGTTACTAGGTTATAACCCCGTGTGTGTACATGTATTGAATGAACAAATCTATAACCTTTAATAAACCAAGGTTTTTTAGCCTCTTGACATTCTCTTAACATATGTTTTTGCCACTTGTCACTTTTCTAGACATACACACATTAATTTTTCCTTCAAAATGTGTTATAGTAATTTAAATTCTCAAGTAAATTCTCTCTCTTATTAAAATAAATATTATTAATTGATATGTTTCTCTCTCTTATCTATTCTTTTTTAAAATCAAACTAATTTTTTTAAAATATATTTTATGAAGGAAATTAAAAATAACAACTTTTAATTAAAATCTAAATAACAAAAAACTAAAGTTTTATATAATATGAAATTTTCTAAAACATTAAATATTTTGAAAACAAAAATTTTTAAAATTGTTTTGTTTTTAAAAAAAATTATAATAGGTGAAATATTTTAAAACAATCTTATTTAAAAAACAGAATAATTACAAATCATATTTTCTTGAAACAATATTTTATAAAAAATATTTTCTTATATAAATCTTAAAATGAATGTTTGAAAATAAAACTATTTACATAAGAGAGTTAAAAATGGTATAATTGTCTTATTTATTGAACTATTACCTATATATAATTTTAATTATATTTACATTAAAATATTATACTGTACTATTCATGTTTATTTTACATTTATATTTACTATAAATTTAATTCGTTTACTTAATGAGTATTTAGCTTGTCTATCTATCTTTAAAAAACTAAAATAAGCATGAAACTACTATAGATCTTATTATACTTACTTTCTTATTTATCTATATTAATAATATAATATTTAATATTAATAATATTACTCATACCATTTTCAAATTAAAAACCATTTTCATTAAAACCACACTCTTTAAAAACAAAAATTCACAACTTTTTTATAAAATAAAAGTTTAAGAAAAATATATTATTGTTTAATTACTTAAAATAGCTACTTATATTACTTATAATCATATTTTATCCATGGATATGTGTTCCCACTTCCACATAGGGATCTCGGGTTGCTCAAGTAATCCACTCGGACGTTGATGTTCAGCTTTGACCTTCGTACACGTGAGGCACTTAGCTACCTATGACGCTATATCTTTCTTCATTCCAGGCCACCAATATTGACCACGTAGGTCCATGTACATCTTATCGAAACCAGGATGAATAGAATAACGAGTTTGATGAGCCTCATTCATGATAAAGATACGAAGGTTATCGCGATTTGGAATCCAAATTCGATTTGCGAAGTACATCAACCCATTGGGTTTCGTTTCCAATTGGGTTAAAAGATTAGGCTTCAGTTCATCCTTCATTCTTCCTTCTTGTTGCACCACTTGTTGAGCCTCCAAAATACTAGACTCGATGTCACTATCTATTCTCAAGTTTTGTAGCAGTACGGTAGTCTCGTTGACATCTAGTCGGATCTCAGTATCGAACTCACCCAAAGTGTCAAACCATTGACGTCGATCGGGAATTTCTTGGAATGAGATCATCTTGTTGTGAATCTTTCGGCTTAGTGCATCGGCTACAACATTTGCTTTACCAGGATGGTAACGAATATCACAATCGTAATCACTAATTAACTCCACCCAACGACGTTGTCTCATATTGAGATCTTTTTGATTGAAAACGTGTTGAAGGCTTTTGTGAGCGGTGTAGACTATGCATTGTGTACCATACAAGTAGTGTCTCCAAATCTTCAAAGCAAATACAACAGCACTAAGCTCGAGATCATGAGTTGTGTAATTCACCTCGTGAACCTTCAATTGTCTCAATGCATAAGCTATGACCTTCCCTCGTTGCATAAGAACACAACCAAGGCCTTGTTTAGATACATCACAATACACGGTGAAGTCGTCATTTCCATCGGGCAAGGTCAAGATAGGAGCATTGCACAACTTGTGCTTTAGCGCTTCAAAAGCTTCTTCTTGCCTGGAACCCCACTCGAACGGTTTATTCTTTTGTGTCAAAGAAGTGAGTGGTTTCGCGATTCTTGAAAAGTTGGCAATGAACCGCCGATAGTAACCAGCAAGACCAAGAAAGGAACAAACTTCGGTAGGAGTAGTAGGAAGACACCAATTCTTCACAGCTTCCACCTTTGCAGGATCAACGTGAATTCCTTGGCTATTCACCATGTGTCCTAGAAATTGAACTTCCTCGAGCCAGAAGTCACACTTTGAGAACTTCACGTACAATTGCTCTTTCTTCAACAACTCAAGAACCAATCTCAAATGCAGTTCATGATCGGTGTTGGACTTGGAATAGATAAGTATGTCATCAATGAAGACGATCACAAACTTGTCTAGATAAGGCTTGCATACTCGGTTCATGAGATCCATGAAGACAGTAGGAGCATTGGTTAAACCAAAAGGCATCACCATAAACTCATAGTGCCCATAACGAGTATAGAAAGCGGTTTTTAGGATATCATCATCATGGACTCTCAATTGATGATAACCAGAACGTAAATCGATCTTCGAGAAAATAGCAGCTCCTTGAAGTTGGTCAAACAAATCATCAATACGAGGAAGAGGATAACGGTTCTTGATGGTAAGCTTGTTAAGCTCACGATAATCGATGCACATACGAAACGATCCATCTTTCTTCTTCACGAAAAGAACAGGTGCTCCCCAAGGCGAAGAACTAGGACGGATGAAGCCCTTCTCGGATAGCTCTTGAAGTTGACTAGAGAGTTCTTGCATTTCCGATGGTGCAAGCCGATATGGTGACTTAGCCACGGGGTTTGCTCCCGGTATGAAGTCAATTTTAAACTTGACTTCACGCACGGGAGGTAAACCAATAAGGTCATCGGGAAATACTTCAGGAAAATCTCGTACGATAGGGACATCCTTAAGTTCTTTCCCTTTGACTTTCGTGTTGACCACGTAAGCCAAGAAGGCCATATACTTCTTGCTTAAGCACTTTCGAGCTTGAGTGCAAGACATGAGTTTATGTCCTTTGGAAGATTTTCAACGAACACTTTCAAAGTATCTCCAGAAGGTAACGGTATACTAATACACTTCTCGAAACAAATGATCTCGGCATGGTGTTTGGCTAACCAATCCATACCTATGATGACGTCGAAGCTTCCAAGTTTCATAGGGATAAGATCGATAAGAAAATCATGCGTGTCAAGACTTAAGATGCAATCACGAATAGTGACGTCAACGGTGATCGGTTCTCCATCGGCAACTTCAACGGTAAGGGGTCTTTCTAGTCTCGTATGTGGCTTAGCAAGTATGGGTTCAAATTCCAACGAAACAAAACTCTTATCGGCTCCAGAATCAAATAGGACATGGACATAAGTTTTATTAATAAGGAACATACCTGTTCAAATTTTATGGTATTTAACGATACAGGTAAAGTATGAAAAGAATTAGATCACAAAATTTAAAAGTGAGTTAACATACCATTCACCACATCGTTGTTTGCTTGTGCTTGGTTAGCGTTGATGTTGAAAGCACTTCCTCGGGCTTGTGGCACATTACCCACAAGACGGGGACATTGTGGGCGGAAATGACCAGGTTCCCCACAGTTGTAGCAAACACAGTTTGTGACCACGGCAGCATTGTTAGGTGCACGGTGGCAAGTCGCCACCAAATGACCATATTTACCGCATAAGGTGCAGATGCGGCATGGTTGATTCCCTAGATGATGATACCTACACGTGTTGCACATAGGCCGAGGACCTGCATAAGCCCTAGCCCCAGGCACTTGCGCCACAGGTGCAGTCGTAAGTACAAGTTGTCTTTGTGGTTGTTTGGGTGCAGCCACGGCATAGTTGCGTGCCGGTGTGAACTTGCGCTTTTTGTTGTTGTTGTTGTAAGACGGTTCAGCTTTGGTCTCCTTAACAGTCTCGGTAGCCGTCTTCTCTACCTTCTTTGCACCCTTCACAGACATGGTGCCCGCTCGTATATGGTTCTCGGTGAGTTGAGCGGTGATAGTAATGGCTTCTTCCAAGGTTGTGGGTCGGCTACCCACCACAGCATCTTGAATTTGGGGTGGTACACCCTTAATGAACTTCTCGATGTTGCGGGGGACAGTGTCGACCATGTGAGGCAGCAATATACTCAACTCATGATGCCTAGTTGAGTAGGCCAAATGATCACCATCGTTTTGCTTCAAGTTCCAAAATTCCTCCTCCAACTTTTGCAGTTCACTTCTCGGGAAGAACTTCGCGATGGCGAGGTTCTTAAACTCTTCCCAAGTAAGTGCTAACACAGCTTCAGGACCACGGTTTCTCTTCTCGTTATTCCACCAGGTAAGTGCCCTTTGTTGGAGCATACTAGTGGCATAACGAACCTTGAGTGTCGACACTCACAATTAAAAAAGTATTCTCCATGCCCTCGAACCACTCAAGAAGACCAGTGGCTCCTTCCTTGCCACTAAAACTAGTGGGCTTGCAAGAGCTAAAGTGCTTGAAAGTGCAAGTTTTGTTGTTCCCGTGTTGATTGTTCCCGTTTTGGTTGTTGCTATTCTCTCCATGACCATTTCCATTGTTGCTAGCGTTGGTCATTAAGGTGCTATTAAGTTCAGCAACCATGGTCGGGATGACAGCAACCATTTGTCGAGCAATCATGGCGGCTAGCTTACGATCGGAACTTCCACGCTTTCCATGATGACGAGACATGCTAGAATATACAAAATGAGTTAGATACGAGAATTGGAATAACAAGGATTATAGTTCAACAAGGATAAGGCAAAAGTTGCAAGGCACATGGAATGGTTCCATTTGGTAACGCATTACCATTTGGAAACGTTGACACGTCAAGGTAAGTTGACCCACTCGCCTTAGAAATTTGTGTATGTTGACCATAGTTTATCACTCATCCCAGAAATCCCCAGGTAAGCATAACTAGTCCTGTAGGATTTATGTGATATGCTTGCCTTAGCCCGAGGGCCTTTTGCCAGGAAATCCAGAATACAAGTGTCTATGTGTCACACAAGTTTCATAGGTTCATAAAATCAAAACCTTGATGAGATTTTACATAGATTAGACATAAGTCTAAGGATCCAAGTCTTAAGCATAAATATACAATTCCATGTGTCGTCGAGAATAAGATTAAGAAGTTCCATTTGTCGGGGAGAGTCAAAGTGTCAAAGATAAGTTTAGGGAGACAAGTAACAAAGTTTAAACAATTACAAGGCGAACCTATGCTAAGGCATCAAGTTGCACATAAGTAAGGTATAGCATTATGTAGCATGTAACAATATATATATTTCCAAGAATATAAATATTATCCTATGAGGTTCATGCATAAGCTATAGTCTAGGTCACAATTTCTAATAACCTAAATCCCTATAGTTATGGGCTCTGATACCAATCTGTCACACCCCAACCTTGACGGCGGAAACGTCAAGATGTGAGGGTTAAGATTGTTCATAACCACATAACGCTATAATTAAATGTAAATATTTAAATTATAAGTTTCAAAAGGAAGTAAAAACATAAGTATCAAACTTGAAATAAGTTCACATAAATCAAAACATAACATAACATTTTTATTATTAAACTAGGTCCAAGTCCTAGTTTCATTGCAAGCTTCAAAAGTCCACTTTAAACTTGGGGATTTCTTGAAACATGATAAAAATAAAAAGGTTAACTATAAATAGTTGGTGAGTTCCCAAGGTTTCATACATAATATGATGAGATTACAAGTAGCAATTCATGTCATAGGTCATAAGCAAGTAAGGTTATAGAACACATATCGTTACAACCAAACCTCGACTTGATTACAAGTATAAAAGATTGGCTAAGTGTATTTGGTTCCCATGATGAACAAGCATACGTCATCAGGAGTCGGCAATACCTCGACTTTAGCACCAAATAGGCTTGTCAGGGCCAAAGATCTAAGACGTTGCCAGGCTAGCAATAGTTAATGATTGTAAACAAAAATATGTATCTCATATAAAACACTTACAATACACAAATAACCATGACAAAAATATGAATTGCAAGTGCTTTACAAGGCTAAACGTTTACAAGTGTGTTAAGTATAAGTAATCATGTTTCACCCCAAATTAGTGTGAAAAAGGTAAAAAGGGGGCAAGGAAAACTCACATGTTAAAATAAGTGCAAGAATGAAGATTAATAAGAATAATAACAAGCGTCGCTCCAAGATGTATCGTCACAAGACATCTAAATATATACGCTTACAAGATTAAAGCTTTACCATAAGTTTAAAGAATTAACAAGGACTAGGAATCAACTTGATGTTTGGGGTTTTGTTGATTATATTTACCAAATAAGGACTCAATTATATTCTTGTGGGAACGATTTTATTTATATTTTATATAAACATATGGATTAAGAATAACTTTTATAATAATTTTGTAATGTTTATAAAGTTTAGATCAATTTTGTAATTAAATAAAAAGAACACAAATTAAACAATAGTTTAAAAGCAAAGTTTGAAATAATAGTTTGTGTAAATTAAACTAGTATTTAAAGTCTACATTTTTATAAAAATATTGTAACTATATTATTAACTTTAGGATAATAATATAAGGTATTTTTATAAATAAATTACAGAAAAATGGTTAATAGTTTTAAAAGAAACAAAGTTTATGAAATGATTTTTCATAATTTTTAGAAAATTTTAACATTAAATTTGAAGGTCAAAAAGGCCTAAAAAATGCTTGAGGTTCCCCGGATTCGAACCGAGGACCTCTTGTTTAGAGGACATGTGTCTTACCAGTGAACCAAAGGCTCTCAGCCGCGTTATGATTTACGTTTTAACTGTTAAATACCAACTTAAACAAACCCCCAAATTTCACATGAACCCTAGAAACATGTTCGATCAAATTGAAGTTCGATTCGATAGCATTTTCAGAAATACACATGGGGCTTTGATTCCCCACGTATTTTCGAGTATGCACATAAGTTAAATTACCCGGATCGAAGATTTGATTGGTAAGAACGGTTTAAGAACAGCCGCGACCACGTAGAGTCCGATTGTTGGTCAATTGATGATCATAATCCAATTAACTTCGTGTGGAGCTTCGCGAAACGTACACGAATCAAAGCCCTCAAACAATCTCAGGTTCTGAAGTCCCGAAGGTAGTGTTCGAGTAAGTTGCAAGTCATGACAAACAAGAGAATCGAACGAGACGTTTATGCTTATTTCAGATGAAATTGATGATTGTATTCGATTAAAGGTAGATAGACGTTCGTTAGTGTTGAATTAATTGACTTATTATTGGTGATTAAGGCTCGAATGGTTATGGGGTTTAAGGTTTCGATTATACATTCGATTGGAGTTTGTAACGGGTTTGATAAACGCATTAAAAGTTCATAACGAGGTTCGAATTGTGTTCACGAAGCGATTGGTATAATTTGGGAATAAAACGGATGAATTTTTGCGGGTTTTGGAACCTCGCCGGCGCCGCGCCGGAGCTTCGCCAGCCGGCGGCCGGAAACTCGGGGAGAGAGAATGGTTTGGGTTGGGTTTTTTAGTTAATTTACACAATCAGCCCTCCAACTTTGATTTCTTATCATTTTATGCATAAAACTTCTATTTAAAGTTTATAAAATGACATTAAGACCCCCTAAACTTTAATCTAACATGTTAATTATTCAAGTATTATTATTATTATTATTGTTACTTTTATTAATATTAACATTATTTTTATTTAATATTTATATTTTTAACATTCATAAAAAACCCAAATGGCAATAATGAATAAGCACAAAACAACACATGAGTTTCAAAATTGACAAATATAACCTTGTAAGAATAAACGAAATTAACTTTTAGTTAACAAAAATACGAGATGTTACAATATGTATGTCACAACAAAATATTCGTATTTAAAAAAATACATCAAGGTGAAGATAAGGGTAAGAAACACAAAAAGAAAATAAGTAAATACAATATATGAGTAAAATTTATCACGAAACCTGGATAAAATTAAACATGTTTTGACGGCATACTTAGAATTTAAGAAAGTGAGTGTAATATATATATATATTATATATATAATATATATATATATATATATATATATATATATATATATATATATATAATACTTTTGTATTAATTAATGTAAATAAAAAGAATATTGCAACCGTATATTTATAATTTAAGAAAATATATATTTTTTAAAAGTTACAAGAGCAAAAACAACTATGATTAAAATATTTATTAGCATCATAATAACAAATATATACAAATACTTATTATCGTTCGCTTTGAAGATAGAAGTGTGTAATATTTTTTAAAGTTTTTCTTATCTTATACAATTTTATATATACATGTGTGAGAATTAAAATAAACACATTCAATTTACTAGCAGCAAACTGACTTAGTATTAACCTGGTTCCATTATAACTCCTCTTTTTTAGGGTTGTTTCGATGCACTAATGCATGCTTATAGGCAAAGGAGAAATATAGATGAATGGTTATATAATTTAAATAAAGTAACAAATTTAAGTGTTAAACAAAAAAACACGTTTGATAATAACTATTAATTTTATTACAAATTTTAGGGTTTCATTACCCTAATTGAACTAAAAAAATCTAAAATTCAAGTTGAACCATATTCTAATTTGATATTGAACTTTGAATAATGTAAGCTTTTTTTCGAATTAACTAAATTATCAAATTTGATATTTGAATCGAATTCAGATTTAAATTTCTCATCACATCCGAATAAAATCATATATATCTTTATTTTTTGTTTTCGTATATGTATTATAACCTACATATATGATATTTATGTTATTTTTAATGCATATGATATAGTCTTTTTGTATAATTACATGATATAACTTATTTAAAATGAATTGGCTCGAATTTGAATGCAATTTAAAATTATTAAAACCAAATTAAACGATTCCAATAAACAAAAAATCAAATGAACAACCTAACTAAGACTAGTTCTAATTACTATTTCTGTTAAATTAATTAAAATGTTAATACTTAGATATGTTACTTTTGTTAGGTTTTTTGTTAATATAAGATAGAAATTAAAAAGTTAAACTTAATACTCACACTCATTACAAATTTAAAAACTAGTAAACTCATAATTTTGGTAAACATATTTGATACATAGTATATTTTTAAAATTATTCATTTGTGGCTTTGACTCGTACCAAAAGTTACCTATGTTGACTTGTTACTAAGAATGCATAGTCTATCCATTTTGCCGCCTATATACATCAACATTTTAGCCTTACTTGTTTACTTTCGTATGTATGTTAATAAAAAAGATTGAGCGCCACAAATTGTGTAATTGAGTAGAAACTTGATTTTAATATTCTAAAATGATATAAAAATTATGAGGGGACATAAATCACTCACATCCCTTCCTTACTTGTATCATTATAATTACACTAACAATCACTAACTATTATCTTCTTCAATTAAATATATATTTTTATACATTTAACATTATCTTTTCTCTCTACTATACTAACAACTACTTTCAAAAATATTAAAAAATTTATAATAGTTGAACAGTGAATTTTAAATTTATAGTAACATTTTCTTTATAATCTACTTACAATCATTTAAAACCATTTTATATAATATACGGTTGTAACACTCGGATATTTTTTTGAAGCCGACGAAAGAAGAAAAAGAAATAAAGTCCAAAGTCGAGGGATCAAACTTGCCAAAGCGCGAGAAAGTTCGGAAGAAAAGGGGAATAAGAGGGGAGGGCAGCCCACACCCTCCTCACATCTCCAAAAACTCAGCAAAGAAAAGAAAGAAGAGAGAAAAGGGAGAAAAGAAGAGAAAAATGTTGGTCCAGGTACATTCAAGCGTGCAAAATCGTCGTGTAGCGGGTCTAAACGAAGCTCTCCTTCGCGGTGTTGTTTGTGTGAGTTCTAGGACCCCTCTTTTACACGTTTTTGAATGATTTTGGGGCTAGAACACATCTGAAAATCAGATTTTTGAAGTGTGTGTGTGTTTGACCCGTTTATGTATGTGGGTATGTGTATGATTCGTTTGGGTCTTGCTTTTGAGCTTGTGTGTGCTTGAATGGTGTTGTGGTAGGTATTCCTAAGGTTTAAGATGGTTGATTGGGCTTAGAATGGTTTGGATGAGCTTAGAGGTAGAAAATATGCAGGATCATTGAAGGGGGTCAGTTACAACACAACAATACAAAGAGGAGATTAACTAAACTTAATCAAACAGTAAGACTAGATTATCCAAGGTAAGAAACTAAGAACACAAGTAATGTAAGAGATAGAACACAAAGAACACAAGTATATGGTTTTCAAGAATGTAGTATATTGCTTTCTCTATGTTCTATGACAAGTGTCACAAAACATATTGGAAAGATACAAGAACATGAGATACTTATACTACATCCTACAGCCGGCTATACTTTGAAAGCCAGCCGGATACAATTGACTAGACACAAAACAAAATCAATTGTAGAATCAAAAGGCAGATTGCCTTTTGACTAGTGACTATGACATGCCATAGCTCATATCCTTATCTATTATAAAAAGGATAAAGTACATAAAGTAGAAAGTTACATACTTAATACCTCAATGTACAGTTACCAAAAGCATGGACCTCTTCACCAACTCATGTAAGTTGGTGACCTTACAGAGGTGCAGTGGAAAGGTGTCAAGCTTTATGGAAAAGTACATCGGATAAAGCATGTGTCAAAAGTATTCGGAAGAAATCTGTCTTCATGAGTGAAGCTTCGGAAGACTTCATATTTGGCTTCGGAAGATTTCACACTTAGAATATTTCTGTGCATGTGTGAAACTTCCTAAGCATTCTTCTTCATAGTACTTGTGCAGCATGCAGGAGAGACTTTGCATGTTTAGGTTGCATCAGCCTCTTCATTAATCTCTACAAACTCCCCCTAGGCTGATGCTGCCAAAACACTTTGTAGATTTCAAATATCAACAGTCCTTATTAGAATGATCACCATTCCTTTCTTCATAAGGTGATCAGGATCCTTCAGACTGTCAAAATGTCTTCTTATATCAAAGAGGTCATGCAGAGGCAACTGAAACATATCTTTCCATGTGTAAATGTCTTCAGTGCCTTGATCTCTAATGACATGCCATCTATTTGGATTTGTGGTGTATGTCCAAGAAAAGATGGGTCTTCCTGATGCTAGAGGAGCTGTTTGGATTGGAGTTGATGTAGCATCCTCTGGCTGCATATCCTCAGGATGTTCTGACTCATCCTGGGGTTTAGAAGAGGGTGCAGTCTTCTTCTTCTTTAGCTTTGGTTTAGAATCCATCCTCTTCTTTCTCTTTATAGGTTTTAACTGAGAAGACTGGCCTGCAGTACCAGATTGGTCGTCATTGTCTTTCTCAGTTGGGACTTCCTCTCTCCCAGGCTCAGAAGGAGAGGGAGGTTGACCCTGTTATGGATCAGAAGATGAAGCTTACTGAGTTTCAGCAGGAGATCCAGGTTGTGTTGTCTCTGTTTGTTCAACCTTAATCTCCACTTCAGGTGGGGCTTGACTTGGAGTGGAGTGTAAATCAATGAGCTCTCCACTTTTGATCTTCAGCTTGATCACCCTAATATGCTCATCCATAGTGGATAGAGACATGGGGCCAAGTCTCCTTCCGGAGAATCCATATAGCTTCAAGAAGCTCATCATCCTCTGCCTATCAGCAGACTTCTTCATGCTCTTTTGGATGATAGCTCTTGATTTTGCAGCTTCTTTCCTTAGCTTCTTCTTATTTGTCTTTCTGTCCTTGACTATCTCAAGTTCAAGCTGTTTTAAGTACTTAAACTCAAAAAGTCGTAGGACAAGGGAAGAAATGCATCTGCCTGATAGAAGCCTGTGGCACTCAGGTAGATGATCATCTTGATCCTATCTTCTTCTTTGTCTACCTGAGGTTCTTATTGAACCCTATCTTCTTGTGTAGGACTTTCCTGAATTGGGGATAGGGTAGGCATATCCTTGTATAGTTTTTTTCTTCTTCTCTCTTCTTTGACTTGTACTAGAAGCTCTGCATCTTCTGTCCCCTTCTTCTCCTTTGACCTTTCCAGGTCAACCAGTTCATTCAACTCATCTAAGGGGAGAGAGATGACACTGTTTATGTCATAGTTCCTTGTCTGCAGATAATTTATCCTGACCGCCCTTAACTCATCATTCTGAGTATCTAGTCTGGGGGCAGCCCTGATAGCAGACTCCATGAGTCTTGAAGACTCAGCAGAGGAACTTTCTCCCCTCAGCCTCCTTTTCCTCTCTCTTTCCTCCTCCTCAATCTCCTTAGATGTCATCTTTCTTTTCCTTTTGTCACTCACAGACCTTTGTGACTCAGGGTGGAGAGAGCTTTGGCCAGAGAGAGGTTGAGAAGCACCTTCACCGGTAGGTGTCTCAATAGGAGTGTGGATCTCTGCAGCAGTTGATGATGATGAGACAGGGGTCTCAGGTTCTGCCACTGGGCCTTCAGTCAAGGTTTCCCCTATGAAACTAATCTTAGGGTCTGCCTCAACATCCAGTTGACCGATGGCATTGCCTGATTCCCTAAGTCTCCTTCTTAAGCTGAACTCTGCAGTGATCCTATCTTGGATTCTTTGAGCCAGTCTGTCAGCTTGTCTTGATTTGCTTGGGTTGACAAGTGGCATGTTGACTAAATCCAGACCTTCATAGTAGTTCAAAGTCTGAAAATTGAAGACTTCTTGTTGTCCTTGAACTCTTATGATGATTAGGGCTTTCCTGATGTTGTCATATCTCCACCTAATGATGTGATTTGAAGATGGTGAAGATGACATAGCCCTTGGTATCTCATCCTCAAACAGACTCTATATGAAGGAGTCTGTGTAGTTCACATCAATGTGAATTTGAGGAGGTTGTTGAGAATGCACAATTACAAGTGAGGATGGTGAGTCCTTAATGTCCACTCTCTCTGAAGAACTCCTAGGTTCTGTAGCTGTGATGACTTTTTCCTCCTTTTTGGTAGCATCACCCACTTGCATAGGTGAGCTGGAAGATAGGTCAATCACATTCACATGTTCTTGTGTTCCTGGTTGAGCTCTTCTTAAGGGTCTCCCAGCTAGTTTTTTCTTAAGATATGAAATCTCAAGTTGCTGATCATTGATCTTGTTGTGTAAGGTAGTCACTTGAGATTCAAGGTGACTGACCTTTGAGACTAAATAGGTGCATGTTTTAGTTATTTTGTGCACCATTAGTCTCAGATTCCCCTCATCTTCATCAAAAGACTCATTGGGGGATGAGATGATTGGACCAAAGTCCTCTCTCTCACCACCAGCTTCAGGTTCTTGGCTGTTGGTTTTCCTCTGCTCACTGGCAATCTCAGTTGAGATGTCAGTGGGCTGAGTTGCCATGGTTGAGGTCTTAATGATGTAATCACTTTCAGAAGTGAGAGCCTCTTCCATATGGACATCTTGAACAGGTTCAGAAGTGTCCACCTCAGTTGTAGGTGATTGATGTGGGATAGATATAGGAGACTCAGGAGCATTCATCTCTCTTTGAGTAGGGGTAAAGACGAAATACTCATTATACTCACTAAAACCTAGATCTTCATTAGTATAGAAGTCAAGGTTGGAAATTGGTTGGTTGAGATTTATAGGCTGGGGATGGTAACTGTCCCTGAAGGTTGATCACTTGAGTGTTGAGACTCAGAGTGATGGCTTAAGGTAGTTGGGCTAATGAGCTCATCAGGCTAAGCATGAGGAACCTCAACACTGATTCTTGAAGAGATGGGAGTGGTCTGCTCCTCAGGAGAAGTGGGAGCTCCAGTGTCCACTTCCTCCTATGTGGGTAAGTATATGGGGGCCTCCACAGACTGAATAGTCTGAGCAGGGGTTCGTTTGGATTTTCTTTGGTAAGTGAGGGTAATTTGAGGTTGTGTGGGTGGTTGGGAGGTAGCAGGTGTGGGCTCAACACTAGCTTGTGCTGCTAGGTTGTCACCTTGAGCAATGAGCTCTAACATTTTTGGGACTAGGGCTGTTTCTACCCCAGAGAAGCCAACAGTGGGCTTTCTCAGTATTTTAAAGATGTCGGGCTTCATCTGTCCCAATTTAAGAATGTTACATGTTTCCCTTAACTGTGAGCCCAGTTCATAGTTAAGAATGTACTGGAGATATCTAGGAAACATGTAATATTCTAAGGAGTCTAAGTTAGCAAGTAAATTGATATAAACAAACTGAGAATACCTAAACTTGACCCCTTGAATCATTCCATGGATGATGAAGGAGAGATCCTCAGGAATCTGGTCCCATCCACCATGCTTGTTTGATAAGATGTGGATGACCACATGGAGCAGGAATCTCTATTAGGATGAGACCTTCCCTTTCCTAAAGGTCTTTACAGAGAAATCTCCCTCATATCCCATCTGCTCAAAGGAATGATTGACAACTTCTTTTAGGAAGAACACCTCACCTTCTTCATCATCCAGCTGAAGATGCATGTTAATGATGGTCGGAGTGATGAAGACTGTTCTCCCTTGCACTGTGGCAGACAGTGCCTTCTCCCCATCCATGACAACCTCTTGGCAGGTTTTCCAAAATTCTAGTAGATGATCCTCATAGAGTGGAGGATCAATGGTTAGGGAGGTGAAGTAGTTAGACAGAGCTAAGAATCGACAAACCTCTGAGAAATGAGAATCTTTCTCAGAGCTTAACAGAGCAACCTGATTATGTTGTCTGTCTAGCTGCATGGTAAAGTTGGGATCATTTCTGTGAGCAAGGTTGGCCATTTTGAAGTAGCTTAAAGATCAAGAAAGAAATTTCAAAGAGAAATTTGGGATTTTAGGTTTGGAGGAAGAACAGATGACAGAAAGAGGGGGAAACCATTGGGTTTATATGTGAGAGGGATTTCAGATAAAGTTTAATGAAAGAGGATAAACTTTGAAATCCGGATGTCAGTCCCACCTCTGAAAAAGTAGTTTACTTTTGCTTAAAAAGTAGTTTTCTTGAAAATCAAAAAGCTTCGAAAGTTACTTATCTTCAGAAGTTTTAATTAAAAAGCTTCCGAAGCTAAAATGACTTCGGAAGAATTTCCTGAGAGTTTTGAGAATTTTGCTTCGGAAGAGAAATTAAAACTTGAGTGCTTTGTATATAAAACAAAAAAGCTTCCGAGAGTTAATTTTGCTTCGGAAGTAATGGTCCTTGAAAATAAATAAGTGTCTGAGACAAGTATTTAAGCTTCGGAAGATAGATCTAAACCTTCTTCTGAAGGTAAAATTCTTAGACAGTTATTTATTTTGAAGGCATGATTTGCTTCCGAAGTTAAAAGCATAACTTCCGAAGTATCATAAATCCTCAAAAATCTAAGGAAAGTCTTCAAAAAGAAATTTTCATCCGAAGAAAAACATGAGCTTATGAAAGTGATGAACTAGACAACTTAGGACACACATATTTTAAGAAATAATAAGAATTAGTTTTTAAGAAAAACCTACTCAAAGTTGATCATCCCAATAGCTGATATTAGATATTTAAATCTCTATTCATCAAAAGCCTTTGTAAACAGATCAACATATTGTTTATCTATGTGAACTTTGACTAGTTTAATTAATCCCTTTTCATAGTTATCTCTTATTAAATGATACCTGATATTGATATGCTTTGTCCTTGAGTGCTGCACAGGGTTCTCTGTGATTGAGATAACACTATTGTTGTCTATATGAATGAGAGTCTCCTTGAAGTTTAACCCATAGTCCAGCATCTGATTCTGAATTCAAAGCACTTGAGCACAGCAGCTTCCAGCAGGAATGTATTAAGCTTCAGCAGTTGATCAGAGACACAGGATTGTTTCTTGCATTGCCATGAGACAACCCTTCCACCAAGGAACTGACATCCTCCAGATGTAGACTTTGCAGTCATGTTACAACCACCATAATCACTATCTGTATAGGCATACAAATTGAAGTCAGGATTCTTAGGGTACCATAAACCAAGTGTTGATGCACCTTTGAGGTATCTTAGAATCCTCTTGACAGTGATGAGGTGAGACATCTTAGGGTTGGCTTGATATCTTGCACAGATGCATGTAGCAAACATGATATCAGGCCTGCTAGCAGTTTGATACATAAGAGACCCAATCATAGCCCTGTATAAGTGTTCATCTACACACTCCCCCTCAAGGTTAGATCCAAGGGAGTGGTTTTTAGCTATAGGTGTCTTAGCAATCTTACAGTTAGTCATATTAAACCTCTTGAGTATGTCCTGAACATACTTTGACTGACTTATGAAGATGCCATCTTCAACTTGCTTCACTTGAATTCCTAGAAAGAAATTGAGTTCCCCTATGGCACTCATTTCAAATCTGTCTTTCATCAGCTTCTCAAAGTCATTAGTTGAACCAAAGATGATGTCATCCATATACACTTGAACTAGCAATATGTCATTTCCCTGTCCTTTGATGAAGAGAGTTCCATCTATAGTACATCTCCTATATCCATGTTTACAAAGATACTCAGACAGTGTCTCATACCATTTCTTGGGTGCCTGATGCAGCCCATAGAGAGCTTTGTCAAGCTTGCAGACATAATCAGGATGATCAGGGTCTACAAAACCAGGTGATTGTTTGACATATACCTCTTCATCAATCACTCCATACAAAAAGGCACACTTCACATCAAGCTGAAAGACCTTGAAGTTCTTGGATGCAGCAAATGCCAGGAATATCCTAACAGCTTCTAATCTTGCCACTGGAGCAAAGACATCAGTGTAGTCAATCCCTTCTTCTTGTGTGTATCCTTGAACAACTAGTCTAGCTTTGTTCTTGATAATGATGCCTCTATCATCTTTCTTGTTCCTAAACACCCATTTGGTTCTAATGGTAGTCTTCCCAGAAGGAAGAGTACAAAGGTTCCAAACTTTATGCCTTTTGAATTGAAGCAACTCTTGTTACATAGCTTCAACCCAACTTTCATCCTTTAGAGCCTCATCAACTTTCTTTGGCTCTATCTGGGATAAGAAACAAGAGTGAAGACAAACATTTTCTTCATGGGTTTGTCCTCTTGTTCTTACCCCTGAGACAACATCTCTAATGATGTTTGTGGTGGGGTGAGACTTATGGATCCTAAGCTGAGGGATCACAGCAAGTTGCTAAGAAAGATCTAAATTAGAGAAATTTAGATCTGGCATAGATGTTTCTCCCACCACATCAGCACACTTTTCAAGAGAGACTTGATCCAAGCAGTGTGTGACATCATTGATGTTCTCATCTATGGTGTGGTTAGTGGCATCAAGAAATTTTTGGTCACTGTCATCACCACCATTGTTGTCTTCCACAATTGAGGTTCTTATCTGGTTGTAGAGCCTCTGAGCAGGAATTTGAAGGCATCCCAGATGTATCAGCTGAGTTTGTCATTGTAGTGCTAATAGAAACCTCATTTGCAGAAGTAGTTCCAACTGGAGCTGAAGATGTATGACTTGAAGGTCTTCTTAGCTCAAATCTTGGATCAGGATCACCTGTATTTAAATTTTCTGCAGATCCTGAAACATTCTCACAAGATTTGTTAAAATAGTTGGTAACTAAATCAATATCAAATAACCAATCCGGTGTTCATTGAAAGTCACATTGGTTGACTCCTCAACAACTCTAGTTCTGAGATTGTATACTCTATAAGCCTTAGCTTGAGAAGAGTATCCAATAAAGTGTCCATCATCTGATTTCCTAGCAAACTTGGCAATTTGATCTTTGGTATTCAAGACGGTGCAAGGACAATCAAATGACCTGAGAAAACCAATGAAAGGTTTCCTCTTATGCTAAAGTTCATAAGGAGTCTTGCCATGAGTCTTAACTACTAAAACTCTATTCTGCACATAGCTGGCAGTGTTGACTGCCTCTGCCCAGAAGGTGATGGGCAGCTTAGAGTCAGACATCATGGTTCTTGCAGCTTCAATCAGTGTCCTGTTTCTCCTCTCAGCAACACCATTCTGCTGAGGAGTCCTGGGAGCACTGTATTGTCATGTAATACCCTTTTCTTCACAGAATGTATCAAGGATTTGGTTCTTAAATTTAGTTCCTTAATCACATCTTATGATCTTGATCTTGTGATCAGATTGATTCTCAATCTGCAAGATGAAATTCTTCAGGATCTCAGGGGTCTCATCCTTAGTTCTAAGGAAGAAAACCCAAGTGAATCTTGTAAAGTCACCTGTGATCACTAAATAGTAAGAGGTATTTCCTAGACTCATTATACTGGTGGGGCCAAAGAGATCCATATGTAACAAGTGTAGGGGTGTAGTGATGGAGTTCCTTTCCTTAGGTCTGTGAGATACCTTGTGTTGCTTCCCTTTCAGGCATGCAACACAATGGTCATCACTTGTAAACTCTTTCTTTGGTATTCCAGTTACCAAATCATTTTTAATTAATCTGTTCATGTTCTTAAAGTTTACATGGCATATTCTTTTATGCCATAGGAAAGACTCATCACTATTGGCTTTAAACAGAAAGCATAAAACTTCTCCAGAAGGAGATGTTTCTTGCAAATCCATCTTGTACATGTTCCCTTTCCTGAGGGCTCTAAGCAGGATATGCTCATGAGGAATGACCACAGCAGGCTTGGGAACAATGCACTCATGCTCAGTAAAGAGCATGTTATGACTCTGATCACAAAATTGGAATACACTCAGAAGATTATACCCAAGCTCTTTGACAAAGTTTACCTTTTCAATGTTGAGCTTACCATTTATGACCTTGCCCCTTCCAGAAATGTAACCACCTTCATCTCCTCCAAAGGCAACTGGTCCTCCATCAATTGTTTCAAAGTTCTGGAGTAGTGACCTATTACCTGTCATGTGCCTGGAACAGCCACTATCAATGATCCAGACATTTTTGTTTGTCTTGAGCTGTCCCTGCACAAAGAAGTTGATTAGTTATATTTGGAAACCCAAGCCTTGCTTGTCTTGGGCTCAAAAACAGAAGGTAATGCAACAGGTATAGATCCTATGGTTGTGCTAAGAGGATCTTGAGCTGTTGTTGATGGATAATTCTCAGTCACTTGGTCTTTCTTAGACTTCCACACCTTTGGAGTCTTGGACTTGACCTTCAAAACTTTGGAAGCTTTTAGAACTTTGGAAGTTTTGATGACTGAACCTTCGGAAGATTCTGCAGGCACTACAGCAGACTTCAGTGCTTCGGAAGAACTCCTTTCTTCTGAGGGTAATTTTCCACTTGCCTTCTTCTTAGACTTGGAGCTTCCAAGGAAACAGGTTTTCCTTTTGAAGCTTGAATCTTCTTGAGACCCTTTGAAGTCTTTGTCTTGGTCATATGGATAGTACCTTTAGGATTGTAGGGACAATCCTTAGCAATGTGAGTGGTACTTTCACACATGACACACATCATTTTCTTCTTCACAAGAGTCTTCTACTGGGAACAAGACTGTCTTTGGTCACATCCCTTCTCCACCTTCATCTTTGTAGATGCTGAGATAGTTCCTTTGGGCTGGGAACTGTGCTTGGAGTTTGATGGTCCAGGCTGAGCAGTAGTGGTACATAGCAGATCAGTCTTCTTCTTGTTACTGAGATGAGTTGAACAAGAACCAGAACTCTTAGCAGAAGAGTTTTGGTTGATGTCTTCAGTCCCTACCACTTTAAACCCTGCAGAGATGAAAACTTGCTTCTGCTTAGATTCAAAAGTAGCCTTGATCTCTTGAGCCTTCCTTGCCTTTCTTTTGCTCTTTCTGATCAAGTTCTTTCTCATGGACTTGGTCATCACAGTCTTCTTCTTCTCCTCAGAAGGATAGTGACCCTTCTTGGAATCCCCCTTTTCACTCTTCTCAGAGGAATTCTTCACTATCTCTTCTTCATCCTCTTCACTCATAGGATCTATGAGAGGAAGCTCATCTTTACAAGTTTCACACCTAGGAGATCTTACAGACAAGATTGTGTGTGGAGGAGCTATCTCATTGGATCCTAGTCCCTGCCTGTTTTGATAGCACACCTTGTTGTGCAGGGATGAGGATATCATGTTCTTGAAGGTCTATTCTTCAAGAACACTCTTTTCTGCCCTGACTTTGCTGATCACAAGCTCACCCTGGGATTTAGTCAGCTTGGTTATGAGATATTTGATTTGAGTCCTAAAATCTGTGTGTTCATGTTTAAAAACTGAAATGATTTTCTCAAGGTCCTCTATTTTTAGTTTATAATCATTTTCAGACTTTCTAAAATCAGATTTTAAAATGTTTAAGGACTCAAGGTCAGATCTCATCTTTAAGTTATAGGACCTGTATCTATTAACTTTAGCAATGCATTCAGGAGTACAAAGATGTTCCAATACCTTGGCTTCATCATGATCTGCCATCAATGCTTGGTTAGGAGAAGCATCTTCCGCTTGAAAGCTCCAGTCAAAGCCTCCTTCTTCAACAGCAACAGCAGCCTGCTGCTTTGACTTTTCATTCTGGAGAGCTTTGTTAGTGTAGTTTGGTCTAAACTGTGTTTGGCCACCATTTGTTCTAGGTTCCTTACACTCTCTGGCAAAGTGGCCCATCAAGTTATAGTTGTAACACTTGACTTTGCCTTTGTCTAGTCCAAACTTTCCACTGGTTGCATTACTTGGAAACTTCCTTCTAGTTCTCTTGTAGAACTTCTTGGCTCTGTGAGTGAGAAGAGCCATCTACTGGACTATTTCCATGTATTCCAGATCATCTAGATGAATATAGTCCAGGTCTTCAAGAGTGAAAAGAGAGTTGCCACAACTTTCATCAAAAGACACAAAAGCTTGAGAAGAGCTTGTCTCTTGGAATGGACTTCCTTGAGTGTAGTTCTCCCTTGGTGTCTCTGGGAAGGTGATGAAAGGACCCTTTGGTGAGTTGTCAGGGTAGCATATGGGATGATGTTTGGGTTCTATGCTGCCCCTTTCAACCACATGTAGGGTTGAACCCATTTGATTGTTGGAGTTTCCAGATGAACCTTGCATGTTCATCTCCATCTGGTAGCCACTGAGAATCCCATATAACTCTGTCAGAGTAAGAGTTTTGATATTTTCAGTTCTCTTGATCACCACACAGTAGTGTGTCCATTGCCTAGGAAGTGAGGACATGAACTTCCTTACAATGTCTCTGTTCTTAAGAGAAACTCCTCCATCCGCTAGGATATCCACAATCTCAACATACTTGAAGTACTATTGAGTCATGGTTTCACCTGTTTTGAAGGTGAAGTTTACAAACTGCTGCTCCAGAAGATCCTTCTCGTTCCCCTTGGCTTCAGAGGAACCCTCATACATCAGTTTCAGTGCATCCCACAACTGCTTGGCTGTTTTACACTTCTTGAAACCTCTGTACACAGAGTTTGGAAGGGTAGTTTGAAGGGTAGTTGAAGGGTAGTTTGAAGGGCTGTCATGGCTTTTCTGTCAATCTCTACTCTCTTCCTATCTTCATCAGAGTAGCTAGCCACATCTTGGGGATCATACCAGCACTAGTAGCAGAAGGGGTGCTAGGTATGAAAGGTCCATTCTCAATAGACTCCTACATTCATGAATCAAGAGACCTGATGAAACCTCCCATTCTTAAACACCAGGTATCAAACTCATCAAGAGTGATCAGTGGGGACTTATTCATGGTTCCAGTTTCCATATCAGTCTTGGAAATGGTTGCCATTTGAAAAGTTTAGTATTTGTGTGTGTGAGGAATCTAAAGATGGTGAGATCTTATATCAAGAGCCTGAAATGCTTTGATACCAAATGCGGGATCGTTGAAGGGGGTTAGTTACAACACAACAACACAAAGAGAAGATTAACTAAACTTAATCAAACAGTAAGACTGGATTAACCAAGGTAAGACACTAAGAACACAAGTAATGTAAGAAACAGAACACAAAGAACACAAGTATATGGTTTTCAAGAATGCAGTAATTGCTTTCTCTATGTTCTATTACAAGTGTTACAAAGCATATTGGAAGGATACAAGAACATGAGATACTTATACTACATCCTACAGCCGGCTATACTTTGAAAGCCAGCTGGATACAATTGATTAGACACAAAACAAAATCAATATAGAGTCAAAAGGCAGATTGCCTTTTGACTAGTGACTATGACATGCCATAGCTCACATCCTTATCTATTACAAAAAGGATAAAGTACATGAAGTAGAAAGTTGCAGACTCAAGACCTCAATGTACAGTTACCAAAAGCATGGACCTTTTCACAACTCATGTAAGTTGGTGACCTTACAGAGGTGCAACAGAAAGGTGTCCAGCTTTATGGAAAAGTACATCAGACAAAGCATGTGTCAAAAGTCTTCGGAAGAAATCTGCCTTCATGAGTTGAAGCTTTGGAAGACTTTGTCTCTGAGGCTTCGGAAGACTTCATATTTGGCTTCGAAAGATATTGGTCTTGGCTTCGGAAGATTTCACACTTAGAATATTTATGTTGCATGTGTGAAACTTCCTAAGCATTCTTCTTCATAGTACTTGTGCAGCATGAACGAGAGACTTTGGATGTTTAGGTTGCATCAGCCTCTTTATTAATCTCTACAAAATGGTAGATTGGGTTCGGGATGAACTGCATTCTGCATCAGCTAGGGCTACGCGACCGAGTGGAGGCCATACGGCCGATTGAGGTTCATTCACACGACTGAGGGTTCATTCGCACGATTAAGGGTTCATTCGCACGACTAAGGGTTCATTCGGATGACTGAGAGCCCAGTCGCATAAATTCCCATTTGCACTAGTTTCATCTGCATTAGATCCATTCGCATGGGACTCATCTGCATTGAGTCCATTCGCATTAGTTTCATTCGCACGATTGGGTGTTCATCCGCATAGATGTTCATCCGCATTGGTCCAATCACATGATGTCCAGTCGCCTGGAGGCCATGCGACTAAAGGGTGTCCATACGCCCAAGTAGGGTTGGTGTGCCCGAGGAAATGTAGTTTAATTGCTGACTTTCGGGAGAATATGCAGATGTAAGTTTTGACGAGGGAAGTTCCCGTAAGTACATGTAAGATGATCGATGAGGTCGTAAGGGTTATGTTGGGCATGATGATGTGATGGCTGTGTATGTTATGTTCCTTGTTATGATGTATGTTTATCTTTCCCATAACTTTACGTTGAATGTTAATGAATGAATGAAAGTATTATGTAACATAAAGTGAAAGATAATGAAAGAGGAACATGAAGGAAGAATGCATGCATTAATAAATGATGAAAGTAATGAAAATCTTGCAAGCCTTGTATGTCGGGACACACCATTAAAAGGTGTTAGCCCAACAGTGTGCGGGTTCACTACCTCGGGAGGATGCACACTGGAGTCTTTCTTTGTGATTGACCATTTGTATAGCATCATTGCTGCATACCCTAGGTACTGTGACCAGAGGTACGATGCACCGTTATAGCTGGTCTATGGTAGGCCTAGGTCCAATACCAGGAATAGAAGGGTATTGCACATGGCATTGGTACACCTAAACTCTATCCTAGGTGTTGTGACCAGAGGTGCGGAGCACCGTTATAGCTGGTCTATGATAGACCTAGGTCCAGTACCAAGAATAGCAGGGTAAAGTTTATGGTTGAAGGAAAAAAAGATGTAAAGATGAACGAAAGCGAAGGTTATGAACGTGTGATGAAAGAATGAATGTATGAACGATTAATGAAGATAATAATGATATTATCTATGTGTACGTATGATGTATGATCGCATAAATATGAAGAACGGTTTTAACGAAAGAAAAGTATATTTCATTATTATAAAACTAGAACTCATTTAGCAACACTGACTTTTATGTGTTTCCAGTTGGCAGATAATGATTGCTGAGGATGGCACGAGGTGGCTACTCAGCTCTTTTGGATGTCATCCATTTATAATGTTTTTGTGATGTAATGCAACTTGGGTTTTGTAATTGGATAACGATATGTTATTTTGCAAAAGCTATTACATTGACAATGAGTGTTTTGTTTAAATATTCTGCTGCAATGTTTTTATGTAATATGATGAAAATATATGTTTTATGTACAATGATTTACTAGCTGTAAGCGTCTCAGGAACGGGGCCTTACAACGGTCTCCCACTCATATAATTTTAAACAACATACTGTGAATGCTATTATAAAAAACTGCAGCTGTTATAGCAACAAATAAACTAGAAATAAGATATGTGAATTTAAATAAAACATATAGATGGGTTATAAGACAAATCCACCACAATATCGCTAATTATAGTTTCTTCTTAACAAACATTCACCAACACAAACTTATTTAGGTAGACCTAGGATGCTATTTGTCAAGTCCTTTGTCTTATTAGTTGCTGCATATAGAATGAGAGATTTTACACTAACATTTAATAAAAACACATTTGATGATATGTCAAGAAGAGATAATCGAACAGTACCAAAAAAACCATACCATCATTTTAATAGAGACTTCTTCATGTTTATTTTGATGTCTTCTTTGTTTCTACTCATTAATAATATATACATACGCCATTTTTTAATAAAACTTTTTATCCTTTAACAATTTAACATCATATTGGTTTGTATCACAACCATAAAATTTTCACTTTGTTGATTTGTTTTCTGAATTAGTCTTTATGGTTGAAAAAGATTATTTTTGATAGGCACGTAGATGGGTGATATAACGACTATGAAAAACATGTAAGCGGTAAATCTTAAAATGATTGTGGTTCAAGCCAATACAATGTTACATGTTAAAACTTGAAAATGTATACTGAAGAGTAATGAGACGAGATTGGTTCTCTTTAAACTTGACGATGTTAAAAGAAGCCATGAATGATCTCTTATGCAATAGAGAAGATTAGCAAATCACTATTGAGATACTATCTATATGTTACTAGGTTATAACCCTATGTGTTACACATGTGAATAAAAAATACGGTGTGTATAATATATATATATATATATATATTATATATATATATATATATATATATATATTATATATATATATATATATATATATATATATATATATATATATATATATATATATATATATATTAATGAAGAGTTAGGATCCAGATAATTTTATTTGATATAATATATGATTGAAATTACGTAAAAATAAGTATTTGATATAATATATGATTCAATTTTTATCAATATCGTATTGTTTAAAATATCTGGCTAGATTTGTAAAAAATAGTTTTATAAAAAACAATTAGTCTTTAAAAAGATTGATGTTAAAATGATTCATAATTTTAAATATTTTTTTGTTTTACAAAAAATTCATAGTTTTAGAATTTTTTTTCAAAAATGCATTTATAATAAAAATACTTAGTTTTTATTTAATAAAAAACAATCTTTAAAAACTTATTGATTTTAAAAGTCTTAATATATAATATACAGAGAGAAAGAAAAATATTTGAAATTAGTTTTTTTTGCTTTCTAAATTACAATAAATAGTTTAGGTGGAAAATAAGTAGGAGAGTGGATGTGTGAAGATAAAGAATTATTAGTATAGATATTTTACAAGATATTTTGTTTAAATTCTTGTTTAATTGCATTCCTAAAGCAATGAATTATTTATTTAAAACTATATTTTATTAGATAAATATAAATATTTAACTTTTATTTATGAATGTAGATGTTACTTCTAATTATTATATGAAGAAAATAATACTAGTAGCTTATGCCCGCCTAATGTAATGGCTCGTTCAAATAAAATTTATATTTGAATCTTGATAACAATATGGATGTCGCAATAAAATATTAGTAATTAAAAACATACATCATTGTAAAGATAAGCGTAAGAAACACAAAAAAGAAAATAAGTAAATAAAATATACGAATAAAACTATATCGAAACCTAAATAAAAGTAAAAACTTTGTGTGGGCATACTCAGCATTTAAGAAAGCGAGTGTAATAAAATAAGTAAAAATATATAATACCTTTTATATTAATTAATGTAAATAAAAAAAGGAATATTGCCACTGCATATTTATAATTAAGAAAATATATATTTTTTAAAAGTTACAAGAGCAAAAACAAACTATGATTAAAATAGTTTATCAATATCATAATAACAAATATATACAAATACTTATTATCGTTCTGTTTGAAGCTAGAAGTGTGTAATCTTTTTTAAAGTTTTTCTTAGCTTATACATCTTTATATCTACATGTGTGAGAATTAAAATAAACATACAATTCACTAGCAGCAAAACTAATTTAGTATTAATCTGGTTCCATTATCTCTTCTATTTTTTAGGGTTGTTTCGATGCACTAATGCATGTTTAGAGGCAAATGAGTAAAATTAGATGGATGGCCATATAATTGAAATAAAGTAACTGATTTAGGTGTTAAACAAAAAATAATAACTGGTTTGATAATAACTATTAGTTTTGTAACAAGTTTTATGGGTTCATTACTCAAATTGAACTCAATAAAATTTGAAAATCAACTTGAATTAAATTCTAATTTGATATTGAACTTCAAATAATGTAAGCAGTTTTCGAATTAACTAAATTATCCAATTTGATATTTGAATCGAATTCGGATTTAAATATCTCCAACTGAATCAGATTCGAATAAACCAAATCAAAATTACATATAGATCTTATTATGTATATGATATAGTCTTTTTATACAATTACATGATATAACTTATTTAAAATGAATTGGTTCGAATTTGAATGCAATTTTAAAATTGTCAAAACCAAATAAAACGATTAAAATAAACCAAAAACCGAATGAACAACCGTAACTAAGACTAGTTCTTATTACCATTTTTGTTAAATTAAGTTAAAATGGTATTACTTAAATATGTTACTTTTGTTAGCCTTTATGTTAAAATAAGATAAAAATTAAAAAGTTAAACTTAATACTCAAAATCATTACAAATTTGAAAACTAGTAAACTCATAATATTAGTAAACAGACTTGATACACTATATGTTTTTAAAAATTCTTCAATTAGGGTTTTGACTCGCACCAAAATTAACTATGTTGATCCATTATTAAGGGTTGTTTGACAAATTCTGAATGATTAAGTGTTGAACCATTAAAAGGTCTGAATCATTAAGTGCTAAACCATTAAGAGGTCTGAATCATTAAGTGCTGAACCATTAAGAGGTCTGAAACATTAAAAGCTAGTATATCATTTAATTATTCAAAGACAAATATCTGACCAATTCAGATAATATGTCTTAACCATTCAACATTAGACCTCTTAAGCATTTAGCATCAGTATAATGCTTAATCATTCAAAAGTAAATGTCTTAACCATTCAGACATGTGCTGGTGAAACAAACAGTCTAAACCATTAAGTGCTGAATTATTCAGACATCTGAACCATCAAGATGCTGATTAAGAGGCTGTCAAACAACACCTAAGCATGTCTAGTCTATCCATTTTGCCATCTATATACATCAACATTTAGGCTTACTTGTTTACTTCCGTATGTATGTTAATAAAAAATATTGAGCGCCACAAACTGTGTAACTGAAGAGAAACTTTAATTTTAATATTCTAACGTGATATAAAAATATTTTTATAAGGAATTGTAAAGGGACTTGTAAACTGCAGTTGTTAAAGCAGCTAAGAAACTAGAAATAAAATATTTGAATTTCAATAAAATAAATATAGGGGGTTAGAAGACAAATCCACCATGATATTACCGGTTAAAGTTTGTTCTTAACGCACATTCACCAATCCAAACTTATTTAGGTAGACATATGATGCTATTCGTCAAGTCCTTTGTACTATTAGTTCTTGCATATGGAATGAGAGATTTTACATAAAGAGGTAAAAAAACACATTTTATGATTATGTCAAGAAGAGATTCTTGACTTGTATCTAATGTGCCATGCCTTCATTTCAATAGAGACTACTTCGTGTTCGTGTTTATTTTGATGTCTTCGTTGCTTTCTACTCATTAATGGTATACACACCATCTTTGAACTCACTCTGTTTACCATGTAACATCATATTGGCTTGGATCACAACTATGAAAAAAATCACTTTGTTAATTTGTTTTCCGTAGTCTTTGTGAACTTAGTCTTTGTTGTTGAAAAAAGATGGATTCCACTAGTTGAGTAGATTGGTTATATAAAGACTTAAAAACATGTCAACAATAAAATATTTTTGGCTATGGTTCAAGCCAATACAATGTTACATATCAAAACTTGAAAAACTACTCTAAAGAGTACTAAGACAAGATTGATTATCTTTAAATTACGCAAAACTTAACAATGTTAAAAAAAGCGAAGAAAGATATCTTATGCAATAGCAAATCGTCATGAGATACTTATCTTTATGTTATCATTTATAAGATTTTTTGTTTGAATTCTTGTTCAAATGTGTATATAAAGCAATGAATTATGTCTTTAAACTATATTCTATTAGATAAATACAAACATTTAACATTTATATATGAATGTAAATGTTACTTTTAATTATTATATGATTAAAATAATACTAGTAGGTTATGCCGCCCAATGTAGTGACTCGAATTCAAATAAAATATATTTAAACCTATATAAAGATACGCATGTCGCAACAAAAGATTCGATATTAGAAAAAATACTCGATATTAGAAAAACTTGACGTCGTTGTAAAGATAAATGGCATGAAACACGAAAACAAATTAAAATATGAATAAGCGAATAAAATATGGATAAAAACCTAGGAAAAAAGTTAATAAGTCGGGACGGTATACTCAAATTATGAAAGTGAGCATAATAAAAAAAGTAAACATATATTACACTTTATATTAACGTAACTATAAATAAGCATATTGCAACTATCAGGCCGGTGTCGAAACTTTGGATGCTCTGTGCGTCAAGTAAAAATAGACCCCATAAAATATAAACTTGTAATTTTCGATTAAAATTTATCCCACCCTCACATAATTACATAGATGAAAACACAACTATGAACTTGAATATGTACCAGGTGACGACATATAGATACTAGATAGAAACATGAACACATATGAAAATGATCCAAAAAGAAAACTCGCTCATAACATTTACTCTTCACTTTCAACCTCACAAGAGTGAAAGCACAAATCATCACACATGAAAGAAACTCATTTCCTATTTTCATCAACTTCGACCCATATTTTTTATAAAGAAAAAGAAAGAAAAAAAGTTAGCTATAAAGTCTTATAATTTATATATATAAATAATACCACTACGAAGGAATTTAACTTGAATATATCAACACTACATTAAAAAAGAAAAACAATTAAATATCATGTTATTTGATTTTTGTTTTTTTTACCTTAGCAAAATCAAAGTAATTATCTTCTATTACTTGTGTACATCTCTTCATTCATCAATTGATAACTGATTATTGAATACATCAAATTATGTGTGGCCCCTCCCCAATGTATTAATAATTCAAAAGAGGTTTTATTTACTATTTTGATGGAACTAATGAATCCATAACTGATTTTGGGCCCCTTTTCGGTATGAGCTTTGTGCAGGTATCCAAATCAAACATGCTTTCGGCTGGGACTGGCAACTATATAAGCAATAAAAGATAAATAATATTTTGTTCTATCATCGAGTTAGAATGTCTTTCAAGTTTGTAACTTGTTTAAGCTTTTAGCACATTACAATATTCTTTAGCATACTCTTTCCTCCGCCAATAAAATTAAAATCATTCTAATTGAAAACGAATTGATGTGTTACATAACTTATTTGTGAAGTTGTGATTGAAGGTCACGTGAATGGTTGAAAACAACTGACAAGATGATATAAAAGAGCAAGGTAGCGTTTGGTATGCAGGAATGAGATGCGACATGGAATGAACCATTGATGGTGAATGATTAAATACATGTTTGGTTGGTGGAGGTAATGGAATGAACCACTACGTAGTTGATTCCATTCCCTCAAATTCATTCCATCCACTCCCCTTTCTTTTTTTTCATTCCATCCTTTCTTCCATCGGTAGTCACCAACACCACCCACTCATCCGCTACAACAACCACCACCAACCACCAAGATCACTCGTCACAAGCAACCACCACCAGCCACCACTACCCTGGGAACACCATCACCGGACACCGCTGACGCCACCAAAAACCATTGAAGGCCACCACGACCGCCGGAAACCACCACCGGCCACTGCCACCGCCCGAAACCACCTCCGAAGGCCACCACCGCCACCGGGAGCCACAACCGTCGGAAACCAATGACGACCACCACCCCCGCCGGAAACCACCATCGGCCACCAGCGGAATCCACCTCCGAAGGCCACCACTGTAACATCTCATGTTTTTGTTAATTAAAAGTTAACGTTGTTTATTCTTGTAAGGACTATTTATGTCATTTATTAAATTTATGGGTTACTTATGTTGTTTCTTAGTTGTTATCAATTCTTTGATGTGAAAGTTAATATTATAATTATTAAAATTGATAATAATAATAATAGCAATAATAATATTAATAATAATGATAATATTTATAATAACAATAATAATAAGTACAATAATAATAATAATAACAATAAAAAAAATAAAAGTGATGATAATAATAATACTAAAAACAACAATTGAAAAAAAAAGTTAATCAACTCAAGATGATTAAAACTCAAAAATTAAGTCCAGGTGGTATTTTGTTAATTTTAAAACTTAAATAAGAGTTTTAAGCATAAAATAATAACAATTCAAACTACAGGAGCCATTTGTTTAATAATTAAAACCCAAACCAATCCCCCCTTTCACCCCCGCAAATCCGACGGCCTTTCCTGCAAACTCCAACGAGGGTTAAAAATCCAAATGTAACCGTCTTAACCAAATTAAATCGATTTCCCCTCGAACTTAACCATGGATCGAACCTGTAATCAACAATAAAGCAACCAAAACACCTGTTTCGCTAAAGTCGAAACTGATAACCGCAATCAAATTTGAACCGTTCAACAATTAAAACTTAATAATAATCCAATTAAACGAGTTCGAACGTTCGGCTCAACGTTCTAAATCACCAATGATTCCAATTTCAGTTGAAACGATGAATTGAACTCTAAATTAACCCATTTACAATCGAATTCGAATCGCAACCGTTTCAGTTTGTTCACATCAAATTGAATCTATTTAACAGGGGGTATTGTTACATCCGATCCCTTTAAACTTCTTATGCACTCAATTGCTTAAAAAAGACAACACAAACTCGAAATCAGATCCCCTGTTCATCACGAAAGGACCAAAGTTAAACCAAAGTAAATCTTATCAATTCGCACATAATCGGGTAAGCTAAACACTTCTACACACTCGCTATGACATGGGGAACAAAAGCCCCATGGTTAATTTGAGTAATAACATCGAATTAAAGTTCAATTTTGGGAATTTATCAAACTAGGGTTCATATGATTTAGGGGTTTTACTTGAGTTATGTTTTAAAGATTTAAAAACGAGGATATAGCATGGCCACGACCCTTGGTTCACTGGTTACATATCCACCTCTCGACAGGAGGTCCCTAGTTTGAATTCGGGGAACCTTATTTTTTTTGTTTTAAGGCTTTTTAGCCTTCAAATTAAATCTAGTTTTTTAATTATAAAAAAATCAGTTCATAAACTTGTTAATTTTTTAAAGCCATCATACTATTTTCAGCAAATTTATTTCATAAAATATCTTAATATTTTTGTTAAATATTTTAAAACAAATAATATACTTAGTTTATTTCTGATAAAATAGACTTTAAATAATGGTTTAAATCACTAAATTATTATTGTTCAACCACTATCTATATATATCAGTATTTAAATGATGATTATTTTCAAAATTATAAAAGTTTATTCAAACTTATAACTAAATTTTATTACAAATGATTTTTTTGCATTTTTTATATTAAAATGCTCAAATAGTATATTTCATTTTTCATTGAATTAAAACATAAGCAACTATTTCGTTTTATTTAATTTAGTTAATAAAATCTCCAAATACCAAACTGAAACCCCAATCCTCAATTAATTCGTTAAACTTATTATTAGATGTTAAATCTTGTAAATATATATATAGAGGTACCTTGTGAAGGTTTACGTTGGAACGACATTCATTATTCCTATTAATCTCTAGTTATATACTTATTGATCATGTGAGTTTCCTTTCCCCTTTTATTAATATTTCACACCATTTTGGGGTGATACATATTAAACTTATCAAACTTACACTTATAAACATTTTATACTTGTAACACACTTGCAATTCGTATTTATATTTTGTCATGGTTATTTGTGTTATTGTGAGCTTTATATGAGATGCATTATATGTTGACACTCATTAACTATTGCTAGCCTGATGACGTCATATATCTATGGGTCTGACAAATCTATTTGGTGCTAAAACAGATGTATTGCCGGCTCCTGATGACATATGACTTGTTCATCATGGGAACCAAGTACACTTAGTTAATCGTTATAAACTTGTAATCTTAATCTTGGTCAAGGTTTGATTGTAGTTATATGTGTTCTATAAACTGTCATAACTCATAACCTTTGACATAAATTGCTACTTGTAAATCTTTGATATATTTATGTATATTAAACCATGGAAACTCACAAACTTTCATAGTTGATCGTTATTTTTAATATGTTTCAGGAAATACCCAAGCTTGAAATCATCTTTTGAAGTTCTCCACATCTAGGATTTGGACCTAGATAATTGAATAAAACGCCTTGGATTATTTTGTCTTATGTTTTGTTTATTTCATGTTTGAGACTTATGTTTGTATTTGCACTTTTTGAAACTTAAGATAATAATATTTTGATTTAATGATAGAATTATATGGCTATGAACAATCTTAACCCTCGCATTTTGATGTTCCGCCATCAAGGTTGCGGTGTGACAGATTGGTATTAGAGCCCATAACTACATGGATTTAGGTTATTGGAAATGGTGACCTAGACTATTGTTTATGCATGAACCCTATAGTATAATCTTGATATTCTTGTAAATACAAATTGTTGCATGCTACATGATGCTATCTAATTATGAATGCCTCTTTATGTGTAATTTGATGTGTTTAGATAGGTTGCCTTGTAATTGCTTACACTTTGTTGCTTGTCTCCCCTAAACTTATTCTTGATTCTTTGATTCTCCAACGAATGAAACTTCTTAAACTTATTCTTGACGACACGTGGGATCGTACGCTTTATATCGTGGGTTTAAATCTTTAGCCTCTATGTCTAATCTATGAAAATCACATCAAGGTTTTGATTCCATGAACCTAAGAGATATTATGTGGCACATAGACACCTATATTCTGGATTTCCTGACAAAAAGCCTTCAGGCTAAGATAAGTATTTCGCATAAATCCTACGGGACTAGTTATGCTTACCTCGGGATTCTGGAATGAGTGATAAACTATGGTCAACATACACATGTTTCAAAGGCAAATGGGTCAAAATACATTGACGTGTCAACGTTTCCAAATGGTAATGCATTACCAAATGAATCATTCATGTGCTTTACAACTCTTGAATAATCCATGTTTTGATTTACAGTCCTTTTATTTCCAAATTCCTATGACTAACATATTTTGTATTCAGCATGTCTCATCGCCATGGAAAGCATGGAAGTTCTGACGGCAAGTTAGCCGCCATGATTGCACGACAGATGGATGTCGTCATCCCAACCATGCTTGCTGAACTAAATAGCACTTTGATGACCAACTCTAGCAACAATGGAAATGGTCAAGGAGAAAATAGCGCAAACCAAGGGCGCAACAACCAAGCTTTCACTTTTAAGCATTTTAGTTCATGCAAGCCCACTAGCTATAGTGGAAAGGAAGGAGCCACTGGTCTTCTCGAGTGGTTCGAAAGCATGGAGAATACGTTTATCAACTGTGAGTGTCCCGAGGCGCTCAAGGTTCATTATGCCACTAATATGCTCCAACAAAAGGCACTTACTTGGTGAAATAGCGAGAAAAGGAACCATGGTCCTGATGCTGTGTTAGCACTAACTTGGGACCAGTTCAAGAACATTTCTATCTCAAAGTTATGCCCGAGGAGTGAATTGCAAAAGCTAGAGGAGGAGTTTTGGAATCTTAAACAATATGATGGTGATCACTTGGCCTACTCAACCAGGAATCATGAGTTGAGCATACTATTGCCCCATATGGTCGACACTGTTCCTTGCAACATCAAGAAGTTCATCGAGGGGGTACCACCCCAAATCTAAGATGTTGTGCTCAGTAGTCGATCCACAACTTTGGAGGAAGCCATCACTATCACCGCTCAACTTAGTGAGAATCATATACGAGTAGGCACCATGTTTGTCAAGGGTGCTAAGAAGGTGGAGAAGACGGTTACTGAAGCTACGAAAGAGACCAAAACTAAACCGTCTTACAACAACAAGAAACGCAAGTTCACATCAGCTCGTAACTATGCTATGGCTGCACCCAAACCACCTCAAAGACAACTCGTACCTGTGGCTGGACCTGTGGCGCAAGTACCTGTAGCAAGGGCCTATGTTGGTCCTCAACCTATGTGTAACATTGGTAGGTACCATTATCTGGGGAATGCTCCATGCTGCATCTGTACTTTGTGCTGTAAATATGGACACTTTGTGGAGACTTTTCACTGTGCACCTAATAATGTCGCGATGGTTGCAAAATCGTGTTTTCTATAATTGTGGGGAAACTGGTCACTTCCGCCCACAATGCCCTCGTCTTGCGGGTAATGTTCCACAAGCCCGAGGACGTGCTTTCAACATCAACACAAATGAAGCGCAAGTAAACAACGATGAGGTTAACGGTATGTTAAACCCAATCTCAACTTTTATGATCTAATTCTTTTGATGCATTACCTGTATCGTTAAATACCTTTAAAACTGAACAGGTATGTTCCTTATTAGTAATACTTATGCCTACATTCTATTTGATTCTGGAGCCGATAAAAGTTTTGTCCTGTTAGAGTTTGAAACCATTCTTGCTAAGCCGCATACGAAACTAGAAAGACCTCTCATCGTTGAAGTCACCGATGGAGAACCGATCACCATTGATATCGTTATTCGTGATTGTATCTTGAGTCTCGACGCACATGATTTCTTTATCGATCTTATTCCTATGAAACTTGGAAGTTTTGATGTTATCATTGGGATGGATTGGTTAGCCAAACACCATGCCAAGATTATTTGTTTTGAGAAGTGCATTCGTATTCCATTGCCTTCTGGGGATACATTGAAAGTATTCGGTGAAAAATCCTCCAAAGGGCTTAAAATCATGTCATGCACTCAAGCCAAAAATGCTTAAGCAAGAATTATATGGCTTTCTTATCTTACGTGTTCAACACAAAAGTCAAAGGGAGAGATCTTAAAGATGTACTGATTGTAGGAGACTTTCCTGAAGTATTTCTCGATGATCTTAGTGGTTTACCTCACGTGCGTGAAGTCGAGTTTAAAATCTGTTTGATTCCGGGAGCAAACCCCGTGGCTAAGTCACCATATCGGCTTGCACCATCGGAAATGCAAGAGCTAGCTAGTCAACTTCAAGAACTATCCGATAAGGGTTTATTCATCCTAGCTCTTCGCCTTGGGGTGCACGTGTTTAATTTGTAAAGAAGAAAGATGGATCGTTTAGTATGTGCATCGATTATCGCGAACTTAACAAGCTTACCACCAAGAATGGCTACCATTTCCCTCGTATCGATGATCTTTTTGACCAACTTCAAGGACCTGTTATTTTCTCGAAGATTGACTTACGTTATGGTTATCATCAATTGCGAGTCCATGATGATGATATCCCAAAAGATGCATTTTGTACTCGATATGGGCACTATGAGTTCATGGTTATGCCTTTTGGTTTAACAAGTGCTCCCGTTGTCTTCATGGATCTCATGAATCAAGTATGCAAGCCTTATCTAGACAAGTTTGTGATCGTTTTCATTAACAAAATACTTATCTATTCCAAGTCCAAAACTGATCATGAACTTCACTTGCGACTAGTTCTTGAATTTTTGAAGAAAGAACAATTGTACGCAAAGTTCTCAAAGTGTGAATTCTTGCTCGAGGAAGTTCAATTTCTAGGACACGTGGTGAATAGCCAAGGAATTCACGTTGACCCTGCAAATGTGGAAGCTGTGAAGAATTGGTGTGTTCCTACAACCCCAACTAAAGTTCGTTCCTTCCTTGGTCTTGTTGGTTATTACCGGCAATTCATTGCCAAATTTTTGAGAATCACGAAGCCACTTACCTCCTTGACTCAAAAGACTAAACCACTCGAGTGGGGGGCTGAGCAAGAGGAAGCTTTTGAAGCATTAAAGCATAAGTTGTGCAATGCTCCCATCTTGACCCTACCCAATGGAAATGACGATTTCACCATGTATTGTGATGCATCTAAACAAGGCCTTGGTTTTGTTCTCATGCAAAAAGGAAAGTTCATAGCATATGCATCGAGACAATTGAAGGTCCATGAGGTGAATTACACGACACACGATCTTGAACTTGGTGTTGTGGTTTTTGCTTTGAAGATTTAGAGGCACTATCTTTATGGTACACAATCTATAGTATACACCGATCACAAAAAGCCTTCAACACGTTTTTAATCAAAAAGATCTCAATACGAGACAATGTCGTTGGGTTGAGTTGATAGTGATTACGACTATGACATTTGTTACCATCCTAGTAAAGCAAATGTCGTAGCCGATGCACTAAGTTGAAAGATTCATAAGAAGATGGCCGCATTTCAAGAAATTCGTAATCGGCGACAATGGTTTAACACTTTGGGAGAATATGATACTGAGATCCGTCTAGATGTCAACGAGACTACCGCGCTGCTACAAAATTTGAGGATTGAAAGTGACATCGAGACTGGTATTTTAGAGGCTCAACAAGTAGTTCAACAAGAAGGAAGAATGAAGGAGGAATTGGAGCATAATATTCTAGCTCAATTGGAAATGAAACCCAATGGGTTGATGTATTTCGCAAATCAAATTTGGATTCTAAATCATGATAATCTTTGTACCTTTATCATGAACGAAGCTTATCAAACTCGTTATTCTTTTCATCCCGGCTCCAATAAGATGTATATGGACTTGCGTGGTCAATATTGGTGGCCTGGAATGAAGAAAGACATAGCGACTTATGTAGCTAAGTGCCTTGCATGTACGAAGGTTAAAGCCGACCATCAACGTCCAAGTGGATTACTTGAACAACCTGAAATTCCTATGTGGAAATAGGAACACATATCCATGTACTTCATAACCAAACTACCCCGAACCTCCCGTGGGCATGATAACATATGGGTGATCGTTGACCGATTGACCAAGTCGGCACATTTTATACCTATACATGACACTTACAAAACATCAAGGTTGGATCGTATATACATTGATGAAATGCTGAGTCATCATAGGATACCTTTGCACATCATATCCGACCGAGATGCTCGTTTCACTTCACATTTTTAGTCGTCTATGCAAGAACTCTTGGGTATCAATTGGATCCACGCACGGCTTACCATCCTCAAACGGATGGTCAAACTGAGCGAACCATCCAAACCCTGGAGGATTTGTTACATCTTTGTGTCCTTGACTTTGGTGGTGACTGGGATACACATTTAACACTCGCAAAATTTTCGTATAACAATAGTTACCATTCGAGTATCAAGTTGGCACCTTTCGAAGCGCTCTATGGTCATAAATTTCGTTCTCCGATTTGCTGGACCGACATTGGTGAAAACTTTATCACTGGTCCTAAACTTATACAAAAAACGATCGAAAAAGTCTCCATAATTCACAATAACCTTGAAGTGGTGAGAAGTCGATAAAAGAGCTATGCCGATAAGCGTTGTAAGCCATTGGAATTCCAATTCGGGGATATGGTTCTTCTTAAGGTCTCACCATGGAAGGGCGTTGTTCGCTTTAGGAAGAAGGGTAAACTGGCTCCAAGATTTTGTAGGACCTTTCAAGATTCTAAAAAGGATCGGGAAAGTGGCTTACAAACTAGAACTACCTTCCAATCTTAGTGGAGTTCATCATGTTTTCCATGTCTCAAATTTGAGAAAGTGTTTGGCTGACAAAAGTTTCCATGTCCTGTTGGATTACATCCAGATTGACGAGTCATTACACTTTGTTAAGAAACTCATTGAAATCTTGAATCGTATTATGAAGAAGACTACAACCATAACTACCCCAATCGTCAAGGTTCGCTGGAGAATAAGCGTGGAGCTGAGTTTACTTGGGAACGTGAGGAACACATGAAGAAGAAGTACTCGTATTTGTTCGTATAGTTTCATTCTTAATTTCGAAACGAAATTCTTATAAGTTAGGTAAATTGTAACATCTTGTGTTTTTGTTAATTAAAAGTTAACGTTGTTTATTCTTGCTTATGTTTGTTTCTTAGTTGTTATAAATTCTTTAATGTGAAAGTTAATATTATAATTATTAAAATTGAATATAATAATTATATAATAATAATATTAATAATATGATAATATTTATAATACAATAATAATTACAATAATAATAATAATAATAATAGTAATAATAATAATAATAATAATAAAAGTGATGATAATAATAATACTAAAAACAATAATTGAAAAAAAAAGTTAATTAACTCAAGATTATTAAAACTCAAAAATTAAGTCCAGGTGGTATTTTGTTAATTTTAAAACTTTAAATGAGAGATTTAAGCATAAAATAATAACAATTCAAACTACAGAGGTCATTTGTGTAGTTAATTAAAACCCAAACCAATCCCCCCTTTCACCCCTGCAAATCCGGTGGCCTCTCCGACCACCTCCGGCCGACTCCGTCGAGGTTAAAAACCCAAAATGTAACCGTTTTAAACATCTTAAATCGGTTTTCCCTCAAACTTAACCATGGATCGAATCCGTAATCAGCAATAAACCAACCAAAACACCTGTTTCGCTAAGGAATCAGTCGAAATTGATAACCGCAATCAAATTCGAACCGTTCGACAATTAAAACTTAATAATAATCTGTAAGGCCCCGTTTCCGGGACGCTTACAGCTGGTCGATCATCGCACAAAACATACATTTTTATTTATCTAACATAAACATTGCAGCGGAAACATCCAAAAATGACATCTCATTTCATCATAAAAACCTATGAAAAATAATATATCGTTAATCAGTTACAAAATACATTGTTGCATTACATCACAAAAGCGTTATATAAATGGATGCTATCCAAAAGAGCTGAGTAGCCGCCCCGTGCCATTCTCAGCAATTACTACCTGCCAACTGGAAACATATAAAAGTCAGCGTTGCTGAGTGAGTTCTAGTTTTATAATAAACATACTTTTCTTTTGTTAAAACCGTACTTTACTTTTAATGTGATCATCATCATACGTACACATAGATAATATCATTATTATCTTCATCATTATTCGTTCGTTCCTTAACTTTCGTTCATCCATTCATTCTTACTTTTATCCATTCGTTCATCATTACATCTTTTCCTTTCATCAATACCATGAACTTTACCCTTCATGCTCATGGTACTGAGCCTAAGCCTATCATAGACCTTCATTCACGGTGCACAGCACCTCTAGCCACAGTACCTAAGATAAAGTTCAGGTATACTATTGTCTTGTGCTACGCCCTTCATGCTCATGGTACTGAACCTAAGCCTATCATAGACCTTCATTCACGGTGCCCAACACCTCTGGCCACAGTACCTAAGGCAAGCAACAATGGTTCCATTGTCTTGTGCTATGCCCTTCATGCTCATGGTACTGAACCTAAGCCTATCATAGACCTTCATTCACGGTGCCCAGCACCTCTGGTCACAGTACCTAAGGCAAGCAACAATGGTTCCATACAAATGGTCGATCACAAAAAAGACCCTAATGTGCATCCTCACTGGGTAGTGAACCCGCACACCGTTGGGCTAACACCTTTTAATGGTGTGTCCCAAGATACAAGGCTTGCAAGACTTTCTTTACTTTCATCATTTATTAATGCATGTATTCATCATGTTCCTCTTTTCATTATCTTCCACTTTACGTTACATAATACTTTCTGTTCATTCGTTAACGTAACACGCAAAGCCACGGGAAAGATAAACATACAATGATCATACAATAAAGGAACATCAACATACACAGTCATCATACATCATCATATCAGCCACATCATACATACATAGCATACATCATGCATAAGCATGCAACATCACACATCACATCAATCACACGCATCGCATCATCCATACCATACGGCATCATCCATTATTATCATACATGACACCATCCATGCCCATCACAACAATAACAACCCCAAAGGTCCGAGCCTACGTCTGCACTTTCTCGAAAGTCAGACAACAAACTATGGTCATTCAGGCATATGGACCCTATCCGGTCGCATGGTCCTCCATACGTGTGAGAACACTAAGGCGAATGGCAATCCAGTCGCATAGCCTCCAATCGCATGCTTCTCATGCGAATGAACCTCAGTCGCATGACATCGGGGCGTATGGACTTCAGTCGCATGACCTTCATGCGGATGGCCCTTAGTCGCACACCTTTCGTGCGTATGAACCTTAATCGCACGACTCACAGGAATATGGACTTCAGTAGCATGACCTTCATCTGCATTTCATTCAGTCGCATGACCTTCATCCGCATTTCCTTCGGTCGCATAGCCCTCATGTGTATGACCCTCAGTCGCACTACTCTCATACGAATGAACCTTGGTCGCACTCCTTTCGTGCGTATGGACCCAGTCGCATGTCATTCGGACGCATGGACCTCTAGTCGCATAGCCCTAGCTAGGTGCAGAATGCAGTTCATCCCGAACTGCAGCCCCCATGTTCGACCTCCAAACTCCTCCAAACTTCATTTAAGCTCAAACAAACTATTCTAAACCTTAGGGAAGCATACCACGACACCATACAAGCACAACCAAGCCCGAAATCAAACTCCAAACGCATCAAACACATACACATAAGCATACTTTCGGGTTCAACACCCAACTTTTCAAAAACGGGGTGTTGATGTGTTCCAGCCCCAAAATCAGTCAAAAATGTGTAAAAGAGAGGTTCTAGAACTCACCTTGACGACCTCTTCGAGTAGAGCTTCAATTCCACTGCTACACTTCGATTTCCACGCTCGAATCCACACGAACCAAGCTTTTCTGCTCTTTTCTCCTTCTCTTCTCCCTTGGCTGAGTTTTTTTGGCAAGAATGGGGAGGGTGTGGGCTGCCCTCCCCCTTTTATACTCCCACTTATCCAAGTTTCTTCTCGTTTTGGCAAGTTTGGTCCCTTAACTTTGGACTTTATTTCTTTTTCTTCTTTCGTTGGCTTCAAAGAAAATTTCCGGGTGTTACATAATCCAATTAAACAAGTTCGAACATTCGGCTCAATGTTCTGAATTCACCAATGATTCCAATTTCAATTGAAACGATGAATTAAACTCTGAATTTAACCGATTCATAATGAATTCGAATCGCAACCGTTTAAATTTGTTCATATCAAGTTAAAGTTATTTAACAAAGGGTTATTGTTACATTCAATCCCTTTAAACTTCTAATACACTCAATTGCTTGAAAAATACAACACAAACTCGAAATCAGATCCCCCGTTCATCGCGAAAAGACCAAAGTTAAACCAAAGTAAATCATATCAATCCGAACATAATCGGGTAAGTTAAACACTTCTACACACTCGTTATGACATGGGGAACAAAAGCCTCATGGTTAATTTGAGTAATAACATCGAATTGAAGTTCAATTTCGGGAATTTATCAAACTAGGGGTTCATATGATTTGGGGGTTTTACTTGGGTTATGTTTTTAAGATTTAAAAACGGGGATATAGCATGGCCACAACCCTTGGTTCACTGGTTACACATCCACCTCTCGAACAGGAGGTCCTCGGTTCGAATCCGGGGAACCTCTTGTTTTTGTTTTAAGGCTTTAGCCTTCAAATTAAATCTAGTTTTTTTTAATTATAAAAAATCAGTTTATAAACTTGTAATTTTTTAAAGCCACCATACTATTTTCTGCAAATTTATTTCATGAAATATCTTAATATTTTTATTAAATATTTTAAACAAATAATATACTTAGTTTATTTTCTTATAAAATAGACTTTAGTAACGGTCTAAATCACTAATTATTATTTGTTCAACCACTATCTATCTATATTATATTTAAATTATTTTAAAATTTCTAAAAGTTTATTTAAACTTTAACTAAATTTATTACAATGATTTTTTATGCATTTCTTTATACTGAAATGCTTAAATAGTATATTTCATTTTTCATTGAATTAAAACATAAACAACTATTTTATTTTATTTAATTTAGTTAATAAAATCCCCAAATACCAAATTGAAACCCTAGTCCTCAATTAATTCATTAAACTTATTATTAGACGTTAAATCTTGTAATTATATATATTTAGGTACCTTGTGAAGGTTTACGTTGGAACGACGTTTATTATTTCTATTAATCTCCAATTATATACTTATTTATTATGTGAATTTCCTTGCCCCTTTTATTAATATTTCACACCATTTTGGAGTGAAACATATTAAACTTATCAAACTTACACTTGTAAACATTTTATACTTGTAACGCACTTGCAATTCATATTTATATTTTGTCATGGTTATTTGTGTTATTGTGAGCTTTATATGAGATGCATTATGTTGACAATCATTAACTATTGCTAGCCTGACGACGTCATATATCTATAGGCTTGACAAGTTTATTTGGTGCTAAAGTCGATGTATGCCGGCTCCGATGATGTATGACTTATTCATCATAGGAACCAAGTACACTTAGCTAATCGTTATAAACTTGTAATATTAATCTGGTCAAGGTTGATTGTAGCTATATGTGTTCTTGTTAGGACCTGGTATTTGAACGAAATACCTAGTGATTAGCGTGTAAACCAGATCAATAGTGCGGAATCCTATTTGATTGGTGATCCAATCGGTGAGAACACACGAAGAATCAATAAAAAATTGAAACTAACATTAGAAATCGATTGAGAATCGATCTAAAGTGTTCTATGAACTTGGAGAACGAATTGGGAGGCTTCTGGACGGCTAGGGTACGTCTGGAATCGTAATAAATGAATGCTCTCTCTTTTTTACGAATTGGATTGTATTTATAGGTTAGTATTGTTCATTCGGGCGACTGGACCATAAGCATGGTTCAGTCGTGCGATTGAACCATGCGATTGATCCATCCGCACGACTGAGTGTTCAGTCGTGCGACTGAGCCAATCTTATGTGTCAATCATACGACTGATCCAGTCTCCTGGTTCAGTCGTGTGACTGAGTCAATCGTATGATGTTATTCATGTGTGTGGTCCATTCGTATGGGCCATTCGCATGAGAACTTCATTATGTTAAGTTTGAATGTATTAATTAATAAACATTATGTGTAACCATTCAAACAATCACTAACCTAATTAACCAATTCAATATCGACTCATTAATGAATATTAGACTTTACAAATCACAAACAATCAATCATCTTTCATTAATCATATCAAATTACATCAAAATCAGATAAACAAGATCTATTACATTTCATATCATGATCTAGGGACATACATGTATCAACAAACTCCCCCTTGGACCTAGATCTCTCTAATGTCTTGTTTTCTGCATCACCTCCTCATATTTCTAGTACTTGTCCTCTTTTGTGACTCTAGCGTGAATCTCAAACGCGAAGCAGAGTCTTATGACATTTTGAAACTGGAGGGCTTGTACAATATCTTGCGTATCATAGAACAATGGCCACTTGTATAGCGTGTAGACATCATTTGCTGACAAGTTGGTAAGCCACATTGGGTCGAATACCCTGATCGTATCCATTTGGCCCTCCTTGTTTAGGACTATGACCGCTTCTGCTGTTCTCCAATCGTAGTACCACCACTTAAAGTGTGGAGTGAAGTCTTGTGGCATTTCCCTGAGTGGGATTCTTGACATTATGCGCGGAGGACTCCACTTCAACACTATCTTCGGCTTTCCAGTAATGGCATCACCTCAGACCTTCTGATATACCTTGTAGGCTGTTGGGGTCTGAAGTTAACCCACCTGGTGTGGTACTCCTTCTTTAGGGCAGCCTCGAACCAGCCTGACATCTTCCTTGGGCCAGCATACAAAAGCTTTAGTTTGGCCAGCTGGTTGAGCTCAAAACCTGGTAGAGTCTTCAGATCATGTGGGAATCTAAAGTACTCTAATCATTTTCCCCTCTAACTGCATATATGTTAAGATCCTCAAAATACGCCCATGCTATGATCCTGCCAGTCACCTTATGATGTTTCTTGACTCTTTAGAGTTTGGTGTAGGCATCATGTTTCGGTGCAGCGCGTTGGGCTCTAACTTCTTCAAAACACAGCCCACTCAGCCTTTCGAATATCGACATCATCAATTGAGGCTTGGGCCGTTTCCTCCACTTTCCTCCGACTCTTGCTCCATCTTGTCTAACACCTCAAAAGTATCGCTGACGAGGGATTCACCCAGATTGGGACCACATTTCCCTCATTGTCAGCGTACTGAGGGTAGTGCTCGGCAGTGACATCTTCAATCTCGATTTCATCAACATCGTTGAGCTCTTCGTCACTAGTCGAGTCGCATGTCGGAGCCTTCTTCACTATCTCATCTGGATTGAGCTTGAAAATCTCTACGAGTTGCTCGTTTGATAGGTCGTGAATTATTTCCCCTTCTTCAGGGGTATAACTCACCGACCTCCTTACGATCCCTTGCAGATCAAGAATCATTGTTAGCTGAGTCTTGACCTGCTGAAGGGGAGCAACATCAACTCATCCCTTTGGTAATTTGGATCTGTTGATTTACACATTCAACATTTCAACCATTAGTAATTAATCAAAACAGAAATGCATTAAACTGAATTTAAACATTAAATACATAGATTTCAATACATGATTCAAATACAAAAGTAATTAAGTACATAAACATCTAATCTTTACTTTCATCCTGTATCATCGTCTCGTCACTTGGTGGAGCCGAGGAAGAAGCTGGTTGGTCTTGTATGTTCTTGGACCTCCTTTCTTCACCTGAAGCAGAGGCCGATGCAGCTGCATCTCCTCCTGATGTATCATCATCATCATCCTTCTCCTCTGTTCTTTCTTCTTCTGTCCCCTCATCCTCCTCTGTCTTATCATCCTCATCATCACTTCATCATCATCTCCATCTCCCTCTTTGATCTTCAAGGGCTCTTCCTTAGATCCCTTTAACTTTAACATGATCGTCTTCTTCTCCTTCTCCAACTCCTCTATCTTCTTGTTTGATGTGACACTATGTGCTTGGAGTTGGGCTATCTCATGGCTCTGAGCAGCCATCTGTTGGGCCTGCTCCTTTATCACCCTAGCCTGCTCTTCTATCTGGTGAGACTGAGCAGCAGTAAAATCAGCAAGCTGACGGATCTGAGCCGCCTTCTCCTCATCTGCTGCTAATAGGCGCATCACCATCCTGTTGAGCGTAGACAGTTGTTCCTCTACCCCAATTGGAGGTAAAGGTGATACATATGGATGAGATGGATGGGCTGAGGATCCAGCTTGATGGGTAGCGGTGGTGGTGGTTGCTGTAGTGAAGATGGGTCTGTGAAGTGGTGGAGGTGATGTGGGAGTGAAAGATATGGTGGTAGATGGAATCTGTACAGTGGTGGGAGGTGTGGTGGTGGTAGTAGTAGCTGTGGTGGCTGTGGTGGCTGTGGCTGTGGAAGTGGTTGTGGTGGTGGCAGATGTGGTTGTGGAGGTAACGGAGGTGAGACGTCTTTTCTTCTTCTTCTGACCATGGGGTTGAGCCATCCTTTTCTTCCCCCTACAACCCTGCTAGCTGGCTCCGGTACATAACTCGGATCCGTGGCTGTCTCTCCTGAGTCTCGTGGGTGTTCACCAACACCCTTATCCCATGTTCTGTGGGAACAACCTTGCTTCCCACAGTCCGTGTTAAGGGCTCCTCTTCCGACTCCTCATCCTCCTCGCCAGGAACAAAATCCTGATGGAAACCAGCAGACTCAGTTCCATCGTGGGTGGATGGTGGAGATGGTATATCAGTGGTAGTGGCCCTAGATGGTATGGGGCCTGTATCTCCACCATCACCACTGTCATCATCATTGTCGTCGGCGGGTAGAGCAATCTGCTCAACATCAGAATCACTGTCGTCGTGGCGCCACTTCCTCCTGTCTGGCACCACATAGTTCTCACGGGCAGATGCCCAAACTCTCCTGACTGGGGGTTTTACCTGCTTTCCCCTGTATACCTTCATCCGGCCCAAGGTGGTATCATCCATCACCTCAAGCACTACTGCATCATCCTTCTCCTTTGGCAGAGAGGGGAGCTTCTGGTCTATTATCATTTGCATAAATCGGGGGTACATGCAGAAGCCCTTCTTCCCTTTCCCTTCAATGTTCTCCACCAAGTAGGTGAAGATCATCCTAGAGAAACTGAACGGATGGTTCAACACCAATGCAACAAAAGCATTCTGGATCTGGTCAGACAAATCATCAAAACCTCCCTTTCTGGATGCTATGCATTTCAGCAATACGTGAGCAAGGTACTTCACTAGGGACAGAGGTTGCTCTTGTTGAGCACCCCCGCATTGATATCCCCAGCGTACTTGGCTCGAAGGAAACATCCTCTGACAGTAAGGGGATGTAATTTAGTAGGACAGTCAGCATCGTCCCCCAACAGTAACACGGTCCTCAGATCCTCCTCTGTGATAGCTATAGCCTCTCCAAAGATAGTACCTCTGATACAGTGAGGCTCAGATGATCGATCAACAATTGCACCTTCCAAGAAGGCTTGCTGAATAGACCGATAAGGTGTACATGGAGCAGATATAGCATGTGCAATCCTCGATCTCCTGAGGAAGGTTATAATGCCCGAGAAGTCCGAAGCATTTCTGGATGTGAGATCCAGATGAGCACAAATATTGTGCATCGTACTCATAGTCCAACGGCTGGCCATCTGTTACACAAGGAAAGTAAACATTAGTACCCATTGTTAACAATGTCATGAACACTTGGACTTGAACACATTCTTTTCTGTCATCCAAATGAGTTGTGCGACTGGGATTCAGTCGTGCGAATGACTCCATACGTACGACTGAGTGTGCGACTGGACTCATGCGTATGTAGCCTCCTGCGTTTACACCAGTCGTGCGACTGAACTCAATACGCATAGTTCAGTCGTGCGATTACGCTAGTCGCACTCTTCAGACGTGCGACTGAAGCTCATCAACCTGTCCATTCGCATGTCTTTCTGTCCGCTCATTCAATTCAAATTTTCACCAATTTTGAGTTTTAACCTTCGTGTTCTGGTACATTAGACTCGTAATCCATTAGTTTAACAACTAACACCTTTAATTTCATTTGTTTATGTCGTTTAATCAGGGTATTTTGCCACACAGGACACGGTTTTTCTAACGAATCCGATTGTTCAGAATTAGAGGCAAATTGAATGATATGATAGAGTTTTGGCACCGTAGATTACCTGTAGAGTCAATGCAAATGGTCAGTATGTGAGAATCGAGGGTTTATAGTGATCAACCGAAATTTTGGTAGCGTAACTTTAGTCGTGCGATTTAGGGTAAGTTTGAGAGTGATGAGTCTCTGCGACCAACTCACTCTCTATTTATACTAACCCTAAATTCAATCGTACGACTGGGCTCATACGCATGTTTCATACGGGCGATTGTGCCTCAGTCGTGCGATTGATTCAGTCTCCCCATTCAGTCGTCCGACTGGAGCTCAGTCATGCGCTTACCCATTCGATCACTCTAAACATCCGATTGGGTCAATCGTATAGGCCATTCGATTGAATGGTCCATTCTTATGGTCCATTCGTACGAATGGCTCCCATTCGTATGATAGTACATACTAAAGTCCATTCGTGCGAATAGGTCATACTTATGACATTTCCTGCATTTCTTACCATTTAAACCCTTTTAACTTTTGAGATTAACATTATGAGCTTTTGATCATCTCAGACATGACCATTTTAACCAATATAGTCACTTCACACGTGACTCTTTTAAACACTTTGTCACCTCAGACGTGACTGCATTAAACTTTGAAAAACTCATGTGGTCATCTTAGACATGACCCTTTTAGTAAGTTGATCCCTTACCGTTTTCATGATGTAGTCCGCAAACAAACAAAACTAAAAGACTAAGTGAATAATAATAAAAAAACTAAACTAACGTACCAAAAATAAAGACTTGTTTTTGGCTTTTTGTGAGAGATAAATCCTAAGATGGAAATCTACGGGATTTGGTTCCGGAATAGGCAGCTTCAACTTAGATTTACCACACCTGGACCAATTCAATTTTGGAATCAATTCAGGCAAGTCAAATCATTTGGGACTTTTGTCAAAATCTTTTGATGCTCTATTCTTGGTTTTCATCCAGAGTCGTTAGCAACTTTTAGGAAATCATACTGCAACTATTAGACTACCACATTGATTTGAACTTTCAAGAATTGCAGCCATAATATTGTCATATTTTGTCCTCTTAAATCCATACACAAACTTTTGACACAGACTGGCGATAGATTTAGGTTTAATTATTTCAACTAACATTTTTGGATCCCACACTTATATGGTAATCAACATTCCTCAGGAGCTTTTGAGCGGTCTACGGGTATTTTTACAAGAAGAGACTATTCTTAAAGATTTCAAAGAGAAGCCAATCCTCAGGTCAGTGCCATCGCACAACAGAGAGGGCAAACAACAATGAATTCTAGAATATCTAGGTTATGCTTATCCTCAGGTCATGCCATCGCACAGCAGAGAGGCACACAACCTATCTCCTTGTTAGAGCAGCTTAATTTTATTTTGCACAAAATGCACCAATACATAAGTCATTAGCTTGATAGCATTTTTCTTTCATTTTTTTGTGCTTTGCTCTAGTTATGGTCATCCACACACATTTGTGGCGTTTACATGCTCATTACCCCTTATTGGAATATTGTTGATTGTGTTAACCAGTGATAAGATGGAAGCCCACAGTCAGTTGAACAACTTAGTTTGATCTTGAGATCACCAGTCAGGTCTAATCATCTATTGTGTTGAATCTACCGACATATCATTGTGGTCTAGCAACCTCTCGGTCTACTCTCGTTGTGTTACCTTAGGAGTTACTAGTTTTTCTATCATCTTCCCTTTTATATTGCTTGGACTACACAGACTTATACTTTGAATGTTTGCATCTTTTCTAAATTAAATATTTAAAGTCCCTCTTGATTTGTTCCTGTGTACTATCATATTCCATAGAGTTGAATCGGTATCACAGATACGATCTACCTTATATCAGCTTTCCACTCCTTCTCCCTCGTCTCTTTTTTTTAATAATGTTACTTGCTGACTTATTCTCCCCCTAAAATACTAACATCATAACTGGTTTAATTATTTTAGAATTTTAATAAACAGCAGAATAACATGAGTTTAATTTTAAAACGGACTAAATTAATCAAATAAAGTAAAATGAAATGAAAAAAGTCACTAAGCTACATCGGACGACACATGATCATCATCAGGAATAATATCACTTTGCTTTTTAACGTCGTTGACCTCTAGCAAATATTGAAAATGTGGTTTATCAAAGGCTTTAGTATAGAGGTCAGCGCGTTGAAAATCAGTATTAATTTTTACCACATCAATTAAGTTCTTTTCAAAACAATCTCTTATGAAGTGGTATTTAATATCGATATGTTTGGTCTTTGGATGTTGGACCGGATTTTTAGTTACTGCAATTGCAGCAGAGTTATCAACAAAAATAGGAGTAGAAGAAAACTTTAAACCGTAATCCCGCATTTGCTGTTGAATCCAGATGATTTGTGAACAGCAACTTGCAGCAGCAACGTATTCGGCTTCACAAGTTGACAATGCAACCGATGTCTGCTTCTTACACTGCCAGGTAACTAATCTTCTCCCAAAGAATTGACACCCTGCTGATGTAGACTTGTAATTCATCTTGCAGCCCCCGTAATCCGAGTCACTATACGCTGTGAGCTCAAAGTCATCATCTTGAGGATACCACAACCCAAGTGTGGGTGTACCCTTCAGATAACAAAATATCCTCTTGACCCTGATCAGATGGTTGACCTTAGGCTTAGCCTGATATCTAGAACATAAATATGTAGCATACATGATATCAGGTCTTGAGGCAGTGAGATACATGAGGGATCCAATCATTCCTCGGTACATTTTGGCATCTACAAGATCTCCATTTTCATCAGGTGCTATTTCGTGATTCTTAGCAAGTGGAGTTCCAGCAGCAGAAGCATTCTCCATGTCGAAACGAAGAGAATGTCTCCTACATACTTGGTCTGATGTAGAAAATATCCCATTTGGAGTCTGATCCACCTGTAACCCGAGAAAGAACTTCATCTCCCCCATAGCACTCATCTCAAATTCTTTCTTCATAACTGCTTCAAATTCTTTGCATAACTCTTCGTTCTTTGAACCGAAGATTATGTCATCGACATAGATCTGTACGAGTAGTAGGTCGCCACCTTTTTCTTTGATGAACAGTGTGCAGTCAATGACTCCCCTGCAAAAGCCGTGTTTCACAAGATGAGTCGAGAGTTTCTCATACCAAGCTCTTGGAGCTTGATGAAGCCCGTATAAAGCCTTGTCGAGTTTGTAAACTCTATCCTGATGATAAGGATCTTCAAATCCCTCGGGTTGACTGACATAGACTGTTTCTCTGATTTCCCCATGAAGGAATGCACTCTTCACATCTAATTGGTAGACTTTAATCTTCATGTACGATGCATAGGCAAGGAAGATGCGAATGGCTTCCATCCGTGCCACGGGTGCAAACACTTCATTGTAGTCAATTCCCTCGACTTGGCGAAATCCTTGAACCACCAATCGAGCCTTGTTCCTGATAATGACTCCTTGGTCATCCTTCTTGTATTTTAAGACCCATTTGGTGCCAATGACTTTAGCACCTTGAGGTCTATCAACCAGAGTCCATACACCTAACTTCTTGAACTAAAGAAGTTCTTCTTGCATGGCACTCACCCACGCCTCATCTTTAGTGCATCACTGACGTATTTTGGCTCAAACTGTGAGACAAAGCACGATAAGCACCATCATGAATATATCCCTTTCCATAACTGAGGCGTAATCAGCTGAGTATAGCTGATTTCGGGTTTGTACCCTGATCTGACATCCCCAATGACATTGTTTAGGGATGATAGACGTTTAGTCATGATCCTGGAGTAGTAGGAACAGCTACCTCAGAGCCAAGATTATGAACATTTGGTTCTGCAGCTGAGGTAGTTGGAGTTTGAGGCTCCGAAGTCGAAGGTACATCACTGGTAGATGCTTGTGAACTTTCAGGAACTGGAACCTGTTCCTCATGACTGTTCTGGTCATCTTCTTCAGCTTCATTCAGAGGAGGAGTCACTATCGTCGACTACTCCCCCTGACTGAGTAGATGATCCTCCCAGTGAGCTTGATGTTGGTGTATTCAAGATATCATACATCATCTGTGTAGCTAACTCGTCATCCGAGAGGAGAGAGAGAGATGTTGAAGGACTTGAAGAATCCATCATAGTCGAAGAAATAGGCGGGTCCTTTGCCAGTAGGTGGTGTGGTATATCGCTGAACGTCAACATTACACCACACTTCTACTAGAACCGTTGAGTTGTTGTAAACCCTCTTGTTCGGATGTTGTATCCTAGAAAGATTCCTGCATCCGCCTTCTCGCTGAATTTACCTTCTTGTGTTTTCTTCAGAAGTGTGCACGGTGCGCCAAATGGTTCGAGATACTCCAAATTCGGTTTGCGTCTTTGTAGTAGCTCGTAACATGTCTTTCTGTGACGCTTGACAATCAGAACTCGATTCAGTGTATAACATGCATTAGCAACTGCCTCATTCCAAAATTAGATAGGCAGTTTCGAGTCTGCCAGCATAGTCCGTGCTGTCTCAATCAAGCTTCTGTTCTTTCGCTCAGCAACACCATTCATCTGAGGCGTGAGGCAGAAGTGAATTGATGTACAATACCTTTTCCTTGCAGTAAGCCTCCATCCACTGGTTCTTGAATTTCGTCCCGTGTGTTGAGCGTACTTGTCTAACCTTTAGCTTGTAGAGAGATTCCAGTGTGGTTACTAACTCCTTGAAGACTCAAATGTTTCTGATTTGGACTTCAGAAACATTACCCATGAGAACCTTGAGTAGTCATCAGTAACCACTAAACAGTACAAGTCGCCTCCTATGCTCTTTGTACTGACTGGACCAAACAGATCCATGTGAAGAAGTTCAAGAGGAAGATCGATTGAATGAATTTTCTTTTCCTTATGAGACTTCTTCGTCTGTTTGCCTTTCTTGCAGGCTACACAAAAACCAGGAAGCTGGAAGTTCTTGATATTAACTCCTCTCACCAGATCCTTCTGAATCAAGTGATTCATCTTTCTTTGACTAATGTGTCCCATTCTCCTATGCCAGGAGATGGAATCCTTCTCAGTAGCTTTAGATAGAAAACACTGAACCTCCTGATCCGTTGTAGTAGCTGTTGACAGATCCAAAACATAAAGGTCTTTATATCTTGAAGCAGTCATCAAAACTTGGTCTTCTAGGATCACGTAATCGTTCTTAAGCACGTAACACTTCTTGTCGTCGAAGATGACTTTAAATCCCTTATCGCAGATTTGGGAAACAGAGAGTAAGTTATTTTGAAGTTGTTGAACGTAGTTCACCTTATCAAACTTAACTTTCTGATTTCCCACTTCTCCCGGAGCTGTGATATATCCTCCCTTGTTTTCTAAGCAAACGAAACATGCCCTCCTTTTATTTGCTTGACGTTAGATAAAAGAGCCCTGTTTCCTGTCATGTGCCTGGATGCTCCGCTGTCTACAATCCATGTGTTAGTTTCAGCACTGTAGCGAACACCCTGCACATACAATGTAAAGGATTAGTTTAGGTTAGGAATCCAAGCCTTTACTGGCTTGGGTTTCCCAGAGGCATCACACATCATAAATTCTACCCATTGACCCTTAGAGGTGAGGGTAGATCAGGTTCCTTCTTGTCATCATTTTCAGACACAGAGGTTGACTTCTCTTTCCATAAACCAGATTTGTGTAATGCCTGTTTGTGATAAACAGTCGACTGGCTAGCGGGTTGAACTTTATGTGCACTAGTTCTTCTAGGTGGAGTTAAAGAACTCCTCTTAGAAGACCTAGGTTTTGAGTCCTGAAGTTCAATTTTTTTCCTAGGTGTCTGATAATGAAGACAATAGGAAGCAATGTGTCCACATTCTCCACAGTTGTAGCATGACCTGCTATCAACTTTATGATTAAACTTTCTTTGTGGAGACGTGTGTGACACTCTAGTAACATCACTTACTTTGGATTTTGACTCTGGTTCTTTTGATGTTTTTTCTTGTTTAACAGAGTTAACTGTTTTAACATGTTTAATATCTTTTTCCTTTTGGTTAACTAGTTTTTGACTATTTGAAGTCCTTTTAGGTTCTGATTTGACTCTGTTTGACCCTGACTTTAAGTTAACCTTTTCAAACTCTTTTTCCAGATTAACACAAGGCAATTTACCTTTTGCCTTTGACGTGGCCTCCTTTTGTTTGTTTCCAGAGTCAATGGTTGAACATGAGGAATCTAGATCACTAACAAGAGAAGTAGACACCACATGATCCTTGATGGGATTGTCATTTACAGGTCTACTCTTAGTGTTCATCAAGGTCTCAGGTGGTGGTGGAACCACTTTGTAACCCAAACCCTCCCCATTGTTTCTTTCTCTCACTAAGTGTTGGACTATGTGTGATGAACCTGTCCAACTGTGCAGTTCCTGTTTTAATGAGTTTACTTCTACTTCTATAACTGCCTTTTGCTTCTTAGTGTCTTCTAGGGAGTTTAGATAGTACCTAATGTCATTAGCTTGGTTAAATGCAACTACTTCGGTTTCCCTAAGCTGTTTAGTCAAAAGGTATATCTTTTCTTTGTAACTATGCTCATTTTGTTTTAATACTCTATTCGCCTCAGTGCACAGTTGTAAATATTTTACCAAGTTATCATTATGATCTAATAACCTAGCAAATTTCTCATCTATGCTATTTCTAAATGTATTACAATCAGAACAAGCATGATTATTAAACTTTTGGTCAGTGGTACTTACCTGAGTTGGTTCAGAAGAGTTAGCCATCAATGCAGCATCAGATGTCTCTGGTTCTGGTGATTCTGTCTTTTCTATCCTTGCTTTGGTAGTTTCCTCTTTAGGCTTGTAGCTGACCTCAGTTGCAGATGTCTCTTCAATATTAGACATCGCTATATCAACTGCTAGATCTCCTTCACTCGCAGAATCATCATCAAAGTCTTCTACACTTGCAATGTTTGATTCCCCTGGAGAGACAAACCTAAAGCTCCAGTCCTGTCCTTCATCATCATGAGCAGTCAAGGCTTTTGGATCCTTGCTTGATGAAGTAGAACTAGTAGCTTGCTTGTCTTGACGAGTGAAGGATGAGAATGGGTTCCCATTTCCCGTCTTCTTTGGCTTAACACATTCTCTCTTGAAGTGCCTCTTCTCCCCACAGTTAAAGCAGGTCACTTTGCTCTTGTCAAAGCCAAATGTGGTATCCTTAGTAGCTACCAAGTTCTGTCCGGTCTTTTTCATAAACTACTTCGCTCTCCGGACAGCACTAGCTAAAGCCCACATTATGTCCATTCTCTCAAGCTCCATTTCGTCCACCTGCTCGTAGTCCTCGTCTGCCAGATGACAGTTTCCAATCTTCCCAGGAACAAGTCCATCATAAGAATGAACCACTGCAGCCAAAAGATCCATGTGTTCTTGAGCTACTTCTACCGTCACATTACCGAGGTTCTCGGTATTCAGTCTAGTAGCATCTGTTTCAGATCCAATATGATGGGTACAAGAAGACCCCGACGTGTCTGATCCTGAAGAAGAAGCATGTGAAGGACCCGATAGCTAGACACAAATGCAGTCTGGAGAGGTGCTCTAGATGTCTTAGCTTGAGGCGTGGCATTGTACAAAGCTGGATTCTGAGTATACGAAGACTTCTGAGCTCTGTACTTCATCCTAAGTGCTTCTTCTCGCAGCTTTAGAATGAAATCATTTATATCCAGCTTTGTTAGCATTCCATTCTGTCTCAGGTTAGACACGAATGAAGCCCACTTTTCCGGCAATCCGTCTGCAAAGTTAGCAACTTTCTCTTCCATGGTAGTAGCCACCCCATGTGTATGCAGTTCACTCGTCAGATGGTAGAATCTATCTATAACATCGTCCAAACTCTCGTTTCCCATCGATGAGAAGTTATCGAATTCCTTCTTTAACTCCTTAGCCTTGATTGCCTTCAACGAAGCATTCCCGTCGTACCTCTTTTCCAGCTCATCCCATAGTTTCTTGGACTGCTTATTCTCTAAGTACGGTGAAAAATGTCTTTAGGAATAGACTGTGTAATCAATGCATAACCCTCTTCTCTGCATTATATTAACTTTCTGCGCGTCTGTCATCCCTCCTAAGGTTAGCTTTACCCCATCGGCTCCCACCGGTGTACTATACCTAATATCGATAGCTTCCCACAGATTCGGATCCACTCCATTGAGGTAGATCTCAAAACGTTGTTTCCAGTGGGGAAACTCATCTAATGTTAAAAGCTTTGGTGGTTATTATGATTACCCACCTCACTCTCAAGTAACAGCAGGTTCTGGATCCTAGAGTCCTTCCTAGCAGAAAAGGCTGACATTTGATCTTCCATGGAGAATAACTTTAAGTCAACTTAAACAAACTGTCAACTGGTGTGACTGAAAGATGCGATTGGGCTATCCGTGCGAATGAGCTATGCGAATGGTTTAATCGTGCGGCTGAACTAAGCGATTGGTTCAGTCGGACGAATGAAGCTGATGCGTATGAACACTGCGAACAAATGGTTCAATCGTACGAATGGAGATGCGACTATGTCCAATCGTGCGTCTGAGCAATGCGAATGAGGTCCAGTCGTGCGAATGGCTCACTCGTGCGACTCAAGCTGCTGTTTTGCGAAAATTTCTAGGTTAAACGTGTTTTAGACGTAAAAATTCGAACTTTCGCAAGGTCTAATCGCCTAAGTCCGTAGAAACCAAACTTTGATAAGCAGGGAACGTCCAAGATCACTTTTGACACAAAAGATTGTGTTTCTAGTGCAAAAACACAAGCCTTTTATCAATCTTGATTGAATCACACGTAATCAAGAGCCAAAGCTCTGATACCACTTGTTAGGACCTGGTATTTGAACGAAATACCTAGTGATTAGCATGTAAACCAGATCAAATAGTGCGGAATCCTATTTGATTGGCGATCCAATCAGTGAGAACACACGAAGAATCAATAAAGAATTGAAACTAACGTTAAAAATCAATTGAGAATCGATCTAAAGTGTTCTATGAACTTGGAGAACGAATTGGGAGGCTTCTTGACAGCTAGGGTACGTCTGGAATCGTAATGAATGAATGCTCTCTCTTTTTTACGAATTGGATTGTATTTATAGGTTAGTATTGTTCATTCGGGCGACTGGACCATAAGCATGGTTCAGTCGTGCGATTGAACCATGCGGTTGATCCATCCGCACGACTGAGTGTTCAGTCGTGCGACTAAGCCAATCTTATGTGTCAATCATACGACTGATCCAGTCTCCTGGTTCAGTCGTGTGACTGAGTCAATCGTATGACGTTATTCATGCGTGTGGTCCATTCGTATGGGCCATTCGCATGAGAACTTTATTATGTTAAGTTGAATGTATTAATTAATAAACATTATGTGTAACCATTCAAACAATCACTAACCTAATTAAGCAATTCAATATCGACTCATTAATGAAATATTAGACATTACAAATCACAAACAATCAATATCATTTCATTAATCATATCAAATTACATCAAAATCAGATAAACAAGATCTATTACATTTCATATCATGATCTAGGGACATACATGTATCAACAGTTCTATAAACTGGCAAAATTATGACTTTGATATGAATTGCTACTTGTAAATCTTTGATATAATTATGTATAGAAAACCTTGGAAACTCACCAAATTCATAGTTGACCTTTATTTTTAACATGTTTTAGGAATACCCAAACTTGAAGTCATCTTTTGAAGTTTGCCCACATCTAGGATTTGGACCTAGATAATTGAATAAAATGTCTTGGATTTTTTGTCTTATGTTTTGTTTATTTCATGTTTGAGACTTATATTTGTAATTTACACTTTTTGAAACTTATGATAATAATATTTTGATTAAATGATAGCGTTATGTGGATGTGAACAATCTTAACTCTCGCATCTCGACGATTCCGCCATCAAGATTGGGGTGTGCAACCACCGCCACCAGAAACCACCAACACAAGAAACCACCGAAGGCCACCACCTCCGGCCACAACCGCCGACCATCTCCGGCCACCACCGCCGACCACCTCCGGCCACCACCGTCGTCGGAAACCACCGCTGGCGCAGGAAACCACCGCCAGCCACCACCTCCACTCGCCATCACCATCATAACTACTTTTATATTTTATTATTTCTTTTTTTCATATCTTACAAACAACACAAAAGAATGATTCATTTATTACTAAAGGGTAACTAAACAGGACAATGGAATGTAATGATTCATTTCATTCTCTCATCCATTTTATTCTCCCATTCATTCCATTCTATCGTTCATTTCATTCTATCGTTCATTTCATTCTATCGTTCATTTCATTCTATCGTTCATTTCATTCTATCGTTCATTCATTCTATCGTTCATTTCATTCTATCGTTCATTTCATTCTATCGTTCATTTCATTCTATCGTTCATTTCATTCTATCGTTCATTTCATTCATTTGTTCATTCCATTAACCCATACCAAACAAACCTCAAGGGTTTAATATGTTTGGTTCTGTTGGAATTTAAGCTTATATAAATAGCAGTTCTAGGATTCATATATATATATATGATATTTGCAAATATCTATTATCAGTTCGCTTTAAAATTTAATCAGTTCAAAACTAAAGCGTAGTAGTTTTTTTATTTCTTTTGTACTTAGACCCAACTTTATATGTTCTAACACACTTAATTCAATGCCACCAAAACTAATTCAGTATTAACTCAGTTCTATTATATCTCTTCATTTTTAATTTCTTCCGAAAACCGATGCACCAATTCACTTATAACAACAAGAGTAATTACATAAATGTTTCTTCTCCTTTAAATAAAGAGTTAAGTACTAACAAAATATACCTAAAATGTTTGGTATTAATTTTCAATTTTGTAACAAATTTAGAATATAAAGAATAACTTTTATTAGTGTTTTTTAATGTTAAAGTAGGATGAAATTACTCTATGTTCCTATCCAAACCACAAAGACCAATAATTAAATCTAACACAGTAATAAAAAGCCGAGATTGTGAAAAAGGAAATGCAAAAACAGGAGGCCGAAAGAGTAAAAAAAAAGTTAAAAAACGAGGGTCTAATTTAGTTTTAAAAGAAATTGAATTTAATGGCGTCGCCCGGGTTTGAACCGGAGACCTTCAATGTGTTAGACTGACGTGATAACCAACTACACCACGACACCACATATGTTCTGTTTTTAACAAAAATTCATTTCAAACAGAAGTCACAAACACGATGATGATATATATCAAACAAGCTATCGTCACTGAACTAGTGAAAATGGCATCCATGGCTGCAACTTCAGAGCTCACTAGAAGCTTCACATGTGCATCTCCATCTCCTACAACTCTCTCTCAAAACCCTAATAATCATACACTTCCATTCACCACCAACAACTTTTATCATCACAAACCATCATCAAGAAGAATCCGAACGATCAGAAAACATGGTGCTGTTAAGATTCAGGCTATGAATGCTTCATTTGGGTCTCGATTAGAGGATACTGTGAAGAAAACAATCACTGATAACCCAGTTGTTGTTTATTCCAAACGTGGTGTCCGTAAGTGATTTAGGATTTTAGGGGTTTTTGATGCTTGAATTGGTGGTTTTAAGCTTATTCTGAAGTGGGTTTTGTTTTGTTTTGTTTTGATTGTGAAGGTATTCTTCTGAGGTGAAGTCGTTGTTCAATCAGCTTGGTGTGCAGCCGATTGTTATCGAATTGGATGAAATCGGTAGGTGTTGTTTTGTGTCTGATCACTGAGGTGAATCTCTTCAATCATTCAATGTATCTGATGAAGAAGCCATAATATGAAATTAGAAGTCAAATTGAACTAGGGTTTTGTGCATTTTAGCTCTTGTAATTTGGTGAATTGAACTTAGTGTTAGTTCTTGTAATTAGGGTTTGGAATTGGGATTAATAGTTCAATTCATTTGGGTTTGGGGCATTATAGCTAGTGTAATCAGGTGAATTAAACTTAGTGCAAGCTTTGGTGCATTTAGTTCTTGTAATTATGGTTTGGGCTTGAGTTTAGATGCTTTTGCTGCAGCCAAGCTAATCATCAAGTAGTAAAATTTCCTTCATATCCAGTAGAAAAGATGTCTCAAGCATATATAGGTGTGAACACCTTTGTAAGCTACTGATAAATTCTACCATTTTATTAAGTTGATTTGGTGAGTATTGGATCAGCCTGCTACTTTGGAGTGGGCGCGTGACAGATTAGTATTATACATTTTACATACTATTTCACTGTTAGTTGCACATTATATATGGAGCTAAAGAGGCAATATTAGCTAATAATATTTTTGGGATTTGGAAATACTGAATAATGTCTCTTTTTATAAATTTCTTTGATTCCAGGTGCACAAGGACCGCAGGTACAGAAGGTTCTTGAACAGCTAACCGGACAAAATACTGTTCCAAATGTTTTTATTGGTATGTAGCATATGCATTAAGAATCTGATATTACTTTTACTTGATAACAAAGCATGATGTAATTTGAATTGAGCCGGCCTCGATCATAAGCACCTTAGCCAGTTACTCATAAATTTCTAATCTCGAGCACTCAATGTGCATGGTATAGAATGTACTAATGTGGATTCAGTATAAGTTGGTCGAGTTGGGTTATTTTTTTTACCTCAAACGGGTAAAATAAAAGAATATCGAAAAAGGGAAATGGTTTGTAAGCTCACAAAGTGTATTTTTAGAACATACAATCTCCTATTTTGCTTTATCAAATACTTTAGATCTTATTGTGATGATATATTTTTGTAATCATATTAACGCATAAATTAGTTTAGAAGATTAAAAAACAATGGGCAAAGTTTTTGTGGTTAATCCATTGACCCAATACCCATCACCTTGTACAATATATCCACTACACTTTGAGAAGAAATGTGAAATGAAGTAGAAATAGAAGCCAGTTAACAGTATCATTCATTATTATTTCTGATTTATTATGTAAATTGTTCACTTCTGTCACTCTTTGAATACAGGAGGCAAACATATAGGCGGTTGTACAGGTGCCTTTTTATTACTTCTTTCTATCATTCCTTTCACTCTCTTTGGCTATCATTCTGCCTAATTATGCAAACTGTTGTCATGATGCTGTAGATATTTATTCATAGATTTTTGCTTATATTACCCTCCCAGTCCCAGATGTTTCCAATATCATGTTATATTTTTCTTTAACGGAGAGCTTAAGCCAATTCAGTTTTCTAACATAGTTACAATTCAATATCCTTTGCGAATTGATCTCCTAACAGAACCCTAGGACTCGAAGTGGCAATAGGGTGTCGGTGGGTTGATAGGATACACTTTCTTGAACATTTTATACTTTTATAGAGGATTCATGCATTATAATATGAGTACAATATCATTTTTATTACAATACTAGTGTCTATAGCTTTTAGATAAAGTGATTTTGGATATATATAGTAAAGTATGCTTTAGGTGACTTTCTACTCTGTTTGAACTAAATTTCTGGATGTAGAATTTGATTTAGGCTAATTTTCTTCAGTCTTCTTACATCACTTCTTGTAATGGGTTAGGCGAGTTGGGTAATGGATGAAGAAAACTGGTAAGTTAAGCACTGGTTGTGTTGACTTGATACCCTTGTTGACCTTTCTAAAATTATTATTAAGAATTAATGTTATGACTAAAAACTATATTATTACAACTTACAATAACGTCTAATCCGATCTATAAGAAACTGCATGAGTGAATACATCTCAACCCGTTTGACTTGTTTCTATTTCAAGTTTAAAACTGAACGTTTTGGACGTTGAATCCCAGTGTATGCTTAATATTTTCATTGATTTTCTGATTTCCGCTGTGTCACAAATCGCCCAATTATTCTCGCTGATTTAACTGTATTGTATAAAATGACGCAATTTATATGGTTTTGGAAGTATAAACCTAAGATGTTACAGTTAATCATATTATTATCTTTACTAAATATGATTGTATAATGTTGATTTGTGATTTGGTGCCAGATACTGTCAACTTACATAGGAAAGGGGAACTTGAAGCTTTGTTGGCAGAGGCAAAAATCACCTGAATATGGTATTGCTTGTATCAATAATAAATTATTGCTTGATTTTCAGAAATTGAACTGACCAATTGTATGTCAAAAACAACGATGGTCCTTTTTTTGTTTATTTTGCTGGTTTATAAAAAACGTAGTATAATATGTTTGATTTTTTTGTCATAAACTCATAATTAGATTAAAGGGATAAAATCATGAAGGAATAATTAAGTGGTAATATTGTTCTAGTAATCGTATTTTTTCTAACATCAAAAATCACTGTTGTGTATTTTCTGAAAGTGTGGTTTTTCTTTTAATATTAATAACTTAAATGAAGCTTAACTAATATTTAGTAAAACTTTTTTCTACATAGAGTAAATCATAAATGCCATTTATTAATACATAAAATTACAACGTATGTTCATTAGTTTCAATAATTACACTATGTGTCTTTCTTTTATGAAAATTACACATATATTGTTTTTTATGCGAACTCTTATCTAAATTCATAGTTAAAAAAATCATGTATCTCTTACATGTGGGGCATTTATGTAATTTGATAATTTGTAATTAAAAAACATTAAGTAATTAAGACTTTAATAAATCATCTAACTTGTTTGCCCTCTTTCACTAAGAACGAGCGGTAGAGAACAAACCTTAAATCTTAACTGAAAGTGTAGAATTAAACAAAGAATTCCAGATCACTAAACAGGAATCTAAAAGTGAGTACGACGCTTTGGCATCAGGGCAGATTCTACAGTTAAATCGACGACAACAACTACAATTATCAATGCTAACTTGTGTCATCATTGAATCCAACGTCTTTCTCATCCCTTGGATTCAACCTAATTAAAGCACAACTTGACATCACCAAACCATCATCTTTCTCTTCCCCCGTTGGATTAAATCTAATTGAAGCACAATTTGATATAACTATCATTTAAAGTTTATGAACTACATAAGCAAGTTAGTGCAACATAAGTAATTACCTGGGTTTGTTGTTGTCAATATAGTTGTTTTATATTCGTTGAGTTCATCTATTGTAATTGTTGTCTCATATATGAAGAGAAATGGTTCAAATTATAAAAGGTGTACTAAAGATAGTTTTGCATATCCGAAAATTTAAGTATTCTATAATTCAGATATTGAATTTGAAAATAATTGGATAATAGGATATCTAAATATCTGAAAACTTAAAAATACTTTTTGTTATTTTTTATAACATGTTAAAAGTTTTTTTATGTTTAGGTTGGGACTTGTTAGTGTATATTGGGATTTTTTTAATGTGTGTTGTTTTTTTATTATTTTTTATAATAACATGTATCTAGTTATTGCAAAAAAAGTGTTTGGATATCCGAACCACTATTTGTATCGGAATCCGAAATTTCAGATACATATAGTGGTTTCTACTATCCGAAACTTTAAGATATCCGACTTTAAACACCCTAAAATGAAGGAGACGAAAGTGAATCGACGTAAAAATATTTTTGACTCATTGTAGCATGTAAAATACATAAATGGCTTTCATGTGAGTATCACATGCATGATTTAACTATGAATCTGAATGGAGGTTGGTCTGAAGAACGATAGATGTTCAAATTATGTTAAAATATGACATTTCATGTAATTATAAAAATTAAAAGACATAACATGCAATCTTATATATTAAAAAAGGACACAATTTGTAATTTACTTTTTTTCGTAAGTATCTCTATTTGTGGTTAAGCTTGATAAAATAACCTATAAATAATATTTAAGTTTCATATATCTTATATAAGTCACTAAGTTTTAGAGAATTTTTATTTATTGAAAAACCTACAAGCTAGGAACAACATTAAAACTTTTGTATGATTATGTCCATATGAATGTCTAAAACTTTGGTATGATTATGTCCATATGAATGTCTGGGTTTGGGTCCGACTCCAAATTTATTTGGAGCTAGAGTGTGAAAGCTCCCCTCAAGATCAAGGTTAAGGGTTTGTGCTCAACTTATGATGAGTTGATTTAAATTAGTTGTAGTGTATAATTAGAAGTATGTTAAATGAGTGTATGATTTGTTATTAAAAAGAAAATAGTGCTATTGCGATGTGTCATGAAAAAAAATGAATTATCCTATTAAAATCCTAGATAGTATCATTTGGCGGTAGTAACAAGTAAAGTCTGAATATCATATCGTAATTCTCGAGTGGAATTAACAGCGCATTGGCTGCAAACCATCTTCCTTGTGGTTTGTATAGACCAATGGAACCTTGGTCTACGTGATAAAAATTGGTTCACGGTTACAAAAGTTAAGTTGTGTGCATACTAATAGTCTATTAAATTATACCAATAGTCTATTAAATTATGCAACCGATTGGTCTTTGTAGATCTTGATAATCGAATTGTTTCATGGGAATGAATGCCCATGAAGGCATGTGCTTATACCAAAGCGTCTTGATTGTCTTATTCACAAATGTCATTTGTTTTTTTTAAATTGTTGAGGATTAAAGAAGAAGATATTATTGAGTGTAGCAAACATATCAACTCACAACTTTACAGATATCTTACGATAACATAGAGAAAATTAATAAAAGAATTTAAAGATGATCGAGTTCTTAGATGTTTGAAGTAACTTGTCATATTATATTAGGTCAAGGAATTAACACAAATGACAAACTCAGTGAAAATTTAAGATATGACGAATTGACTAATCTCAAGTAACCTTTAATATCTATGAGGATTATAGGGTTGGCTGGTTATTAAAAAAGGTTTATTAGATAGTTTGGTTCAATAGCTAGACCCTTGATGAGCTTGTTAAATAACCTTAGGAGGGAAGAACTAGCTCAACAAGCTTTTAAAACATTTAAGTATGCATTATTAACAATTCCTATCTTAGCATTACCAGATTTTTTTAAAGCAATTTGTCATTGAAACCAATGCTACATAAAGAGGCATATGAAATGTTTTAGTAGAAGAACAACACCTCGTCTTTTATAGGCAAATTTCTATCAACCAAACAACAATAATTTTTTATTAAATGTGAAGCCGTTAACAGTAACACTACTATCTTAACCAAAAGACGATTGTTTTTTAAAAAACCATCCGTTCATAGAAAAACATACATCAACAAAATTTCGTCTTACTGTTCATGAAAAATTACAAATTAATTAGTTACAACTTAGAAAGTCCAAAGAGGCAAATAGGTCTTATATTTTGCATTGATCTGGTCTCAAAACTTACTCGTGGCACTATATCAATCACCCAAACAAAAAACAATATTTCAAAAATGAAACAAAAAACAAACCACCACTGACAGTGGTGTTACAACTGTAGCAACCACCACCTGCTCTTCTCCGGCGACTCATTGAACGCGCCGACGCCATGTCTACGGTGGCGCAACTCGCTACCGTCACCACCAGTTACTCTGATCTTCATCAAACCTCCAAATGCTTAGGTTTTCCTTCAACATCCACCGCCACAAATTCACCACCACCCCCATCGGCCGTACAGCTATATTCAGAGCAAGAGCTCCTTTATTACTCACTTGCTCCGCTGCTAAGCCGTCGTCCTCTTCAGAAATCAGGTAATCGGTTCATTCACGCACTTATGTGATGATTAATGATGCGTTCACGATCAGATTTCACTGCATTTTATTAGTATTAATCTCGTTACAATCCGTTTTCAGTTATTGTACTTTCCTTACTTATGATTATTGAGTTCGATTGTTCAAATTTGTTCTTTCGGATTTTGATGATCGTGTGTGTATCGATATATCGCTGTTCATTTTTCGTGTGTAGGTACAATCCATTTACAGTTGCGTGTTTTAGATATAATGAAGCTATGAATTTAGGCCTTTAATTTAATTATTCCACTGGACTAGTGAATTAGGGTTATAAGTTAACTTAAACTAATGGCAAACTGAATCTTAATAATCCAAACTCGATAACAATCCATACAGGTAATTTGATCATTGACAATCCTAACTTTTACTTGTATATCTAGGGACAAGTATCGAGCTTAAGTATATGATGATTATGCTAGTGGGATTGCTCTTGACAATGAAAGTGAAAGTTACGAGGGTTATCGGTATAGATTACTATGACCAACTAGTTAGAGTTTGGAACATTAAAATCCAATTTGCCTAAATTTGTTAATACGGCTGAATTGTTTTTTATTTAATTTGTTTGCTTTTCAGTTCTTCAGCCAGAATTAGGAGTGAAGTTCTTACACCTTTTAGATCCGTGAGGATGTTTTTTTACCTTGCGTTCATTGCACAAGCTTCACTTGGTGGACTAATAGCCATTACACAACTTATTGGTGCTCTGGCCAACCCATCAAGAGCAGATTCGGTTACTGATATAGCCAAAGGCCTTGGTATAGACATAGGAGCTGCTGCTCTGTTTGCATTCCTATATTACAGGGAGAACAAAATTAAAAATGCCCAAATGGCCAAGCTCTCGAGAGAAGAAAACCTATCAAACCTTAAACTGCGTGTAGATGCAAAAAGGATTATTCCTGTTAGTGACTTTAGAGGACTTGCCCGTCTTGTGATTCTTGCTGGACCTCATCTTTCATAGAGGAGGCTTTTAAGCTTAGTGAGATGTTTACTGAACAACTTATTGAAAGAGGGGTGCTTGTGGTGCCTTTTTGTAGTGATGGAGAAGCACCGAATTTTGAGTTTGATGAAACTGAAGAAATGAAGGAGTTAACAAACAAAAGAAGAAGGCTTTGGCAACTTGTACCTGTTCTTACACCTGAATGGTCTGAGTATGTGCCAAAATTGACCCTTTTTTTTCTTTCTAAATTTGATTATAAAATGCATGCGCTTGACATGCTTTACTACTGCCTTAGTAATGGTAGAAAGAGGAAAAAAGAAAACTACGCATGATCTGACTGATTTTCCTATACACCAGGTGGCTAGATGAGCAGAAGAAACTTGCCAATGTATCAACTGAATCTCCTGTGTAAGACATTTTCTCTTTTATTTTCTGTTCAGCCTTATGCAGTCTTGAGCTATTTTTTAATATCTCATGCACCTACTTATGGCCAATCAATGTTCTTTTTCTCATTCATAATTGTTGGTTGTTTTCCCTCGAGGGAAAACGCCATGAATTAGAAAAGAACTTTACAGTTTGTATCGATTTTAGCTTGCAACTTTGAGATTGGTGGGAAATAGAAACCAAATTACAATTTATTATTGAGTTTACATGTTTGCTGATTTTTAGTGATTGCATGACATCTTATTTATCATTTTAGTGCACATGTTATTGCCACATATCATCTGAATTGACATTAGTAATTGTGTGTGTAGAGGCATGTTCTTTTCAGGACCAATTATATGTTGAGAACCGTGAGAGCTACATATGCATTTGTTGTAGGGAACTAGGCATTTTCACTATCATTGTGGGTAACAAAAGTTCAATTTTAAGCATGGTAGCAACTCTTAATTAGGAATTTAAGGGAAGAAGAAGTTTGATATTCAGTTTACCCTAACTTGAAGTTTGATATTCAATTCACCCTAATTTGTAACTTTGTTATAGTTTGAGTCAGTTTTATAGTTTGTTGCTAAAATCATGAAAAAGTATAAAGTTTATCCCATTTCATGAAATTTGCCCTATTCCTAAATATCAATTTCACTTAGTAAGGCAACTGAATATAATTTATTTCATCTAAAACATCTTGAAACTTCCTTTTTGACTAGGTAATGCCCAAAAATTTTAACATATTATTGAAAATACAATGTTTAAACACTTGCATCAAGAGTTTCTAAATTTGTAGGTATTTATCTCTACGGTTGGATGGTCGTGTTCGTGGGAGTGGTGTGGGTTACCCCCCTTGGAATGCTTTTGTAGCACAGTTACCTCCGGTAAAAGGAATGTGGTCTGGCCTTCTTGATGGCATGGATGGAAGAGTCCTATGAAAATCATATATTTATCCAAATTTATGGAGGTTCATATTTATTACCCTTATTAGAGATGACAATTTACTTATGAGTGGGTTGATTAAATCTATTTTTAATCTTAAATGGGTCAAATAAAAGGATTGACCTATAATGGAAATTGGTCAAACGGGTGCTAGGCATATATTTAATGCAACTTCATATTTTTCTTTTTTTGTAATCATCGCTTATAATTTATTATAAATTTAAAAATATGTAAAATTAAGTTTTTCAAGGCAATTTGATTCAACCCATACCAAAAATGGACCTCTTACCCAACTCACTGGATCTACTCTTCTTGTCACCTATATTTTTACTTGTATATAAATTTATTAATTTATCTCCTCTTGATTTTCTAGGTGTCACCCGCTATACCAGTTTCTGTGATATTTAGAACATTTAGGTCTATCTGTTGTGCCACTTTACTTTTATCAAACAAACCATAGGTGATTCATTTTTATGAAATTTCATATCTTTATGACTATAATTGATTTCAATTACAAACCATGTTCATTTGATGGTTTATTTTGCAGGAATTTCAACCATCTGGGAAGCTGGAGATAATGACAATTGTGAAAACATATACAGCAATGGCTTGGTCAGTTGAAAGAGATATCAGCTATTTGTGCCGTTTTGTAAAGCAGGTGACATTACAATTACGAATTCTGTAAAACTTGAATTTAACATACTAACAATTCTAGATAATGCTATATCTTTCCTATCATATGTTTATAGTGATTTTAATGAAAATTAGAATTATATGTATGGCCGATCCATGAAATTTAGTCAGCGGGAGTCGAAAATGGCCAGGTTAACATGGGTGGTTTGAAACTGGGCTCAAACAATTACATCAAAGTGTTGCAAAACTGAAAATTTTTGTTGCTGCTAATAAAATCACCAAAACTTACTTAAACACTATGATGAGAATAATTAGGATGTAAACAAGCCGAGCCACTAATGAGCAACTTGAGAACAACTTGTTAAAAACTTGAATCGAGCTTGACCTTAAATTAGTTCAAGTCAGGCTCAAGCATAAATCAAAGATCATATAACAAACGATCTTGAACTAGAGCTTCATTAACTGAGTTTGATTAGTCTCGAAAGTCTAAAGAAGCCTACTATTTATATAAATATAATAATGTTTTTTATAATATAATATATAATTACATAATGAATACTATCATATATGTTACTATGACAAAAAAAACCAAATAATATATATTATGTTATGCATGTACAATTATAAATAATATTATATGTGTATAAAATAATTAAATTATTATTAAATAATAAACTAGCCGAGCTGGTAAATTACACACGAGTTAGAGCTCAAAGGTTACAAACCAAGCTTTAGCTCAAGGTCTACTAAGTGAAATGATCCAAGCTCGAGCTTACTCGGGCTCAGCTCGTCGACATCTCTAAGAAATAAGAATAATGTTACATGTTAAGTTGGAGCCTCCTCCATGTTTGGTCTTAGGTCCACTCTTTTATGTGAATGTAGTAAACTTCTATCGTTTTAAAATTGCATCATTTAGAATGTTAGTTACTTGTTTTGAATGTTGGATCAAATTTAGGCACTCAAGAAATTATTTTTACAAATTCATTAGCAACAAATGAGCAAAAGATTGTAATGGAAGGAATTTTAGTTCTACAATGGCAACATGAGCATTTAAACTTCTTGAATCTCATCCAATGCATAGTTGTTTGTTGACACATTTGCATAATTGACCTTGTTGAACCGCACAACAACTGGATAGCGAGTTTTGGGATCCTGCAATACGTATCAAAGTTGTAAATATCGACACCCGAACACAGATAAACTAACCACACATGTGCTGTAGGTATTCGCTTTACCTGATCAACAGTCACAACTGATCCCTCACCTTTATACCAGTAGGATTCCTTCCTTAGAATTCTCACCTGCATATATATTGTTAAAAACTACTTAGAATAAAACCAACCCCCCTTCATTCTTAAATGTACACTAATATTAAAGGGATGGGTAGAGGTGACAAACTGTTCAGGTCATACAGGTTGGGTAATGGATCAAAATAGTATTTTCTATGTATGGATAGGATTAAGTTGACTAGAAACAGTTCTTTCTAAATAACTAATGAATGCATAATAGTCTATTGGTTGGATAAAACAATTTAGCATATATATAATGTGTTAATTATGCACTTTGGGTTGGCACATTTTTTAATCCATTTGAATCATCTGACTTGTTTTTTTTCTTTTTCTATTTTACTAGTTTGACCCGTTTAAGGTGAAATATAATCCAGATCGAACCATTTATAGCTAAACGGATCGAACCTAGGGCTGATAAACAGGTTGTGTGTGTGGGTTGGTGGGTCATGGACTCGAAAATTGGGTCACACACTTGAACATGAACAAGACACATGTATTTGTGGGTTGAAATAAACACGACTCATCTAACCTGATAAAAAAACTTATTTTTTACACATTAATGCTTTAAAATTCTAAATATACTTATTGTTAAAAAAAATGTATGTTTAAACTATGCCATCCTATTTTTAAATTTTTTATTTTTGGGTATACAAATTTCTATATAGTTTAAAGTTATTACATAAAACATATTTTAAAAAAATAGAAATAAATAAGCAAACAGGTTAAATGTGTTTAGCCTAACTGGTTGACACAAACACCACCCGTTTAGCCAAATGTGTTTTTAAGTACAATCTTGAAACTGACCCGAACCCGCTTAGATTTGTTGGGTTGTGAAGGCTTTGGGCCGAACCGGGCTTGGTTCGGGCCTGTTTTTTGCTGCGGACAGGAACAAGGGCAGTCAGCCTTAAGGCAATTAGGGTTATTTAGTTAATTCTTGGAGTCTAAGTCATTGTCTTAATTACTAACCCTAATCTAGCATTATAAATAGACCCATTGATGTAATTGTATTCTTTGAGCACAATAATTATATAAATTCTAGTTGCAGAGTGGACGTAAGTCACCTAAACCGAATCACAATAATTCTCTCGTGTCTACACTTTCTTTTGTGTGATTGTGTGTGTTTGTTTGCTTCCGTTGGAACCTACTCTGATTGTGATACCTAACAAGATTAAACCCTAACCCACAAATTTTATGTTAGGTTCGTGTCATGTTAGAAATTATTCCTCCTAGTCGAAACCCCCGCCTCTAGGGATAATGTCTGGTGTAGGGTCATCAGTAGGCCCTACATGTGATAGCAATTTGAGGTTCATTCTTAACTCAAATACCCCTGTGCATCAAAGCTCATTTTTCATAACTACTTGTTGTGCATTTACCTTGGCTCCTCTCTTGGGTCCAATTGGTGGTGGTTTAGGTGCAGCTTCTTTGGTAGGTTCCGCGGTAGCTGCTGGTGGTGCCGCCTCCTCGGCTGCCTTCACAACCAGTCTCGAACTCCTGGGGTTCTTGGAAGAACACATAACCATGGTGCCCTTAACCGTGGCGGTGTTGGCGGTCACATTCAGTGCCACCACAAGTCCAGTTGCAGCTGATGCCATGCTGCAGCTTGCCATTCTTTCTGCAAAGATATGAACACCAGGTTTTTCTTCTTCTGAAATTGCTTTGATGATGAACAATTAACTAACTGAAATTCAGAGGCTTATTAAGTAATGCCACGTGGAGAAGGTATCTTTTTCTTGCATAATATGAGTGATTGGAAGTTGTTTCAATTGCTACAGCCAATTAAGTAGTGCCATGTGGGCACCCATATCCTTATTTGGATAATGTTATCCCACATCATCTTCTTTCTCCACTCGGTCCCCACATTTGGTGGGAAAAGTGATTATTCTTTATTATTGAATGAGAGAATTAATTAAATTTTAGTTTGGTTTAGTAAATTTCAAAACTAGTTTAAGTAATTTGATGCATAAGCCAATCAAGTATCGTCTACCTCGCTTTGTTCCTTAACTCGTATTATATTCTCTACTTAAAATTGGTTATGTTACTTTGAAGCCGTCTCTTGCTTCTTTTTGGTCTACTTATTGGTACATTATTGTTGTTATTCATGATTATAGCCTTTACTTGGATTTATCTGATCGGCATGCTTCATCAAACTCGTTGATTCGTTCAAGGTGTTGCTACAAAAATCTATCAGAAGGATATCTAGATTATTATAGCGGTTGAGGAGATGATCAAAGTATCAAACACCCTTCGATTCCTCCATTTCTGTTGCATGTCTTCCAAACCCCATTTGTAGGAAAGAAATGGTCTAATATTTTATGGATTTCACACATGTTGGGCCCAATCCACTAGATTGGGCCTAATCAGTGGTATACTCTACACTTCTGGTCTTAAACATTTGAAATGTGATGGGCTCTTGAACCGATTCAAGCTCCAAATTGTTACTTTCTCGTTTCATGCTTATCTTCTCACATCTTTGCCTTTGTTATCCCTTTATTATGGATACAATACAAGACAAGCTACCCCCTAATATTAGCATTCATGATACTTTTTCTATTACCATCCCTATAATTTAGCTTAACTATATATTTACTTTTAAATTTGTTTATCGTTTAAAAACCTTTCACCTCGCATTCTCGTATCTATTTATATCTCAACAAATAATGCATCTTTATTCTTTTATGTTATCTTTCTATTTCTTCTTACTCATAAAAGTATAAGAGTTAGATATGGGAAATGAATACTTTAGGAAATCACTTTAGCTTTCTTACAAAAATTAAAGGATGTGCTTTAGAGATGGGGATCCTTATGTAGGAGTGAAATAGAAGAATTCAATAAGTATTTCTTAAATTTTGGATGGGATGGGGATAGGGATCCAAATGGGAATGCTCTCATGGCATATCTATTCTTAAATTATGTTTTTCTTTTTTTTTCCTCTCATCGAGTGTATTATGTTATGACGCTCTCAGCTCTTGTACATACACTTCTCGTCATGTCACCATCTACGAGACTACATTCTCTTTTCCATGTCATGATAGTTCTTCCTAAAGTGTTTGTGTGTAACTACATTTGACCTAGATACTAGTGTGCACTCTTCTACAAGCTAAAGTGTTTGTGTGTAACTACATTTGACCCATGATGGTACAGTTACTCACTTTAAGCTTGTTGCTATACATTTCATCATACGTATGATGGTATTGACTGCACTGCGACTTTTACTAGTAGTCAAATATTAATATCTCATTTTATTTTATCAATTGCTCTCTAGGACTGGGTATTAACGACGTAAATGTCAACAATGCTTTATAACGCTATAATTTTACATCAATGGTGTGTATGACTCGACTCTTTGTTTTGTTGACTCTATCTAGTCACATCTCTAGGACGGAGTACTAGCAATTTATGGCCATGCCGACCAAACTTTTTCGGTTTGATCCAGTTTGAACAGTTAATAAACACCCCATGGTTTTTATACAGTCTCAAACAAGCACCTTGAATTCGCTTTTCTACTTTCTCATTAGTAGATTTTTGGATTTACATAATGTGTATTAGACACCTCTCTGTCTTTATATATTACTACTGGAAGTTACATTGTATTTGTGGGTGATTCATTTTCGATTTATACTCACCTTCTGATGATTGTCTTCTATTTCCATGATGATATGTACTTGATCTTCTATAGCACACTCACATGAGCCAATGCAAGCCATTATCTAAATTAGTTAATATTTTTGTTTTTGATAAAGATAATTGAAGGCTTATATCTAATAATAAAAACGTTGCTATCATATATCATTATGCTATTATTTTTATTATCATTGGTTATTTTATTTTAATTTTTTAAAATGCACATCCAAGAAGTAACGAGGCTCAAGAATGAGATCTAACATGTTTACTTTTTCTAGCATACTTTGCCAGTTTTATAATATGTAAGAAGTTCAAAAAATTGATGATAATGGTCTTGTTAGTTGAAGAGTGATGCAATGATGCTTACTCAAGCTTTGTAAATACAACATTTTTTTTGTATTTGTGCATACCTTGTGCAACCGATTGATGTTGACATCTCTTCTCCTATTTATTGAAAATCCTTAATTATTTTTCATGTTGATGTTACTCCACCTTATAATCATCTCTTTAAAGATCAAGGTTTTTCTAAAAGGATTCAAGTAAGACGTCTGACCCGTGCTAACTATATGTCTTCATTATTATTTTTATTAAAATAACTATTATTGTTTTATTGTTTTATTGTTATTAAGTTATAGTATAGATTATTTTGATATTTAAGAATATTATTTAAAGACTTAAGCTTGTATAATATTGTTTTTATGATCATTTAAAAAGATCACAACTTAAGGATAACAAATAAATACATGGTTAACATATCACCACATGTTTTTTCTCCAAAGACAGATCAAAAGAACTGGTTTAGTATGTTAAGTTGTTTTCCATTTTCCTTACTTTTTTAAATTAATATTTACTAGTTTTATTAAATCATAATTATTGAAATAACAATCTATATTTTGAAAACAAAAAAAAATAATGTTGAGAGTGGGATTTGAACCCACGCCCTTTCGGACCAGAACCTTAATCTGGCGCCTTAGACCAACTCGGCCATCTCAACTTATGTGCCAATAAATGAATAACAATTCTCTATATATTGTATAATAAAGCAACATTTCACTTCAAACTCTCTTTAATTAGCAAGTTTAGTCCCTCAAAGTTTAAAAATAACCACTTGAACGATGTTTTTTCTCTTGAGCTAATACTGTTTTACAATAAAAACAACCAGCAAAGCAGGAGCAATTTAAGTAGGGTTTCAAGTGAATCAGAAATTTATTACTAATTATTAGTTCACGAGTAATGTGCAACTATATAGCAATCTAGCATAGCAATTTAGCATGGTACAAGTTTATTTTGCGTATATTATTGTTACAAGACTATGACTTAAATTAGATGATATCCTCAAATCAACCCTATACCTCACCCTAGCCACAACTTCACGTCCTTACTCTAATTGCATTCCATCACTACTACGATCGCCTCTGAAATCACCTCCCTACATAAGTGTTAGGGTTTTCAGTGGTTCAATAACCACCGTTCCTACTATTACCGTTGTTTATTTTAGGACTGTTAACAAACGTTTTATAAACATACTCTTAATGTGATGGTGGATTAAAACCCTTAATCAGTTGAAGATGAACACGCTTACATCTCAATTGACACCTCTAGGTCACAAGCTATTTGATAGTCGGATATTTATCTATCTATTAGAGCATAAAACATAAGTTCAAAATATATAATGAGTTGAATTCAGGATTATAAAAAGTGAAGCTGAGTTCAAGATCATAAGAACTCAATGTTAAATTATTATCGACCATTTTGAGTCCATTTAAAAATATAAGTATTCATATGTGTCATAAAACATATTAACTCTTTTAAACAAGTTATTGAGCAAGTAAAGCTTGAAATCAAGTCCAAATTTATCAAACTTAGATCTACAGTTTATAACAGGTTCAAGCTATTCGAGCTCGAGTATTATTATCTTACATCATGAGGCTCATTAAGCAACTAAATCGAGTTCACCTCAAGTTAAAATGATTGAATCATGGACTTTGTTAAATGTAAGCTCATCTTGATCATAAGGTCAGAAACCCATTTTGGTCACTAAACTAAGATGCATTTTGAATCATAACTAGTATCAAACACCTCGCTTTGCGACGGTATCATATTGTGGTTAAATCGTTTCAAGACATGGGAGGAATGAAATTCAAAAGATGAAGAAATCAAGATAGGTATCTGATTGTTTCTTTGCGGGTGTGTGTACATTTATGGTTTTCCTTCAGTTGAAAAACAGGAAATCTGTTGTTTGGAGATAGTGGGTGACGATGATCCACTGATATGCGACGATGGACTAAGGGGGTGCTGTTGGTGGTAAATTTATCACCGGTGGTGGCAGTATATTTAAGAGATGATAGATTGAGAGACAAAAAGAGAGTGTGCAATAAAATTATGTACCTTTAATTAACCTAAGTTATTGTACGTGCATTAGCATGATGCATATCATGCATGAAGTAATGTAGGTTACTGTACATCAACTTGTTCGTTGTTATAGTATATATGTTGGAAATTTATTCATAATATTAATATGGTTATTAATATTTAGTCAATAAATTATAGTGTTGAATGAAAATTAATGTGACATTAGGAATTAATAGTGTGAGAAATTGTGTCCCACATTGGAGGAGAGAGAGAATATAAAATGGTTATATTCTATAACCTCTTGTCTATATTGTTTCCTAAGATTTCACACTAAGTGGATTTGCGGTTCGCACCCTTAACTCGCAACTCGCAACTCGCACACGCGCGGCGTGGGCGCAATGTGGCGCTTTGATGTCGCACTTCGCACACTCGCATCGCCGCTTGAGAGCCGCCTTAGTATTTTTGAATGTTGGTTCGAGGGTCTGGTCAGGTGCGACAGACCTTGGTGCGCGGTCAAAGCCATGACTTGTAACAGCTTCCGTTACACGTAACGACGACTGTTAATGACGGATTAAATGAGCAGTTACGAATTCGGATAATGGCTGGGTGATGTTATGGTTCGAATCCAATATAAATACTGAGGGTGCCTCAGTATGAAGATACACCAACACACATCTCAAAACTCGCACACGCGCGGCGTGGGCATGTGGGCGCAATGTGGCGCTTTGATGTCGCACTTCGCACACTCGCATCACCGCGAGCCGCTTGAGAGCCGCTTAGTATTTTTGAAGGTTGGTTCGAGGGTCTGGTCAGGTGCGACAGACCTTGGTGCGCGGTCAAAGCCATGACTGTAACAGCTTCCGTTACACGTAACCGACGACTGTTAATGACGGATTAAATGAGCAGTTACGAATTCGGATTAATGGCTGGGTGATGTTATGGTTCGAATCCAATATAAATACTGAGGGTGCCTCAGTATGAAGATACACCAACACACATCTCAAAACCTGCAGCAAAACAGGTTCTCTATCTCTCTGGATTCTCTTCTACAAACAACTTCGGGTTCTAGATCAATCCTGGCAGTACAAACTGCTTCGGCTGTTGTACCCTGGGAAACAAACTGAGTTCTCTTGGGAGGCTCGGAATTTGTTTTAAGGGCCCCGTGTTGAACACGATCCTCAGCTTTTACATTTATGTTTCTTCTATTTCTGTAAAATTACCATTGTAAAAGTGATACATAATCATTTCTTTATGTTCATTTGTATTGAGTACATTAATAAAATTGTTTGACTTTTTATTTTATATGAACGGTTCTTACAAACTTAAAACAAATTCAAAAAAAAATTAAATAAATAAAAAGGGTTATTTTTTTTAAAAATTATTTTCGTTTTCTTATTCACGAGTGATCTTCAAAGTTGGACTTAGAACATCTCTCGTTGAGTTCTATAGAATTCTGAAAATAGTTTATATATATTTTTTTCTTAGTTGTGGTAATAACTATTTTCATTTTATTATTCACGAGTGATCTTCAAAGTTGGACTTAGAACATCTCTTGTTGAATTTTATAGAACTGTGAAAATAGTTTGAAACCTTTTCAATTTTCGTTGTTTTTTTTTCTAATTTGTTGAAAATTGTTCTAACTTAAGCTGTTTTTGTAAAACAGCAAACAACATGTCTTCTAGTGCAATGAGTTCTTCTTTATCTGCCCCTTTAGCTGCAACCACGGTGGGAGCGACCACTGCGGCGAACCATGCGGAAAAACCCGAAAAGTTTACGGGTGTCCACTTCAAAAGATGGCAACAGAAGATGTTCTTCTATTTGACCACCTTGAACTTAGCACAGTTCTTGGAAAAAACTACTCCTCTACCTAAAGAAGGGGATGATGCTCAAGCCTTGAGTGCCATTGATGCTTGGAAGCATTCGGAATTTCTTTGTCGCAACTACGTTTTGAATGGTCTTTGTGATTCATTGTATAACGTGTATTGCAACATAAAGACTGCCAAAGAACTATGGGAGTCTTTAGACAAGAAGTATAAAACCGAGGATGCCGGTAGTAAGAAATTCATTGTGGCTCGGTTCTTGAATTTTAAAATGGTTGATGACAAGACTGTGATTAGCCAAATTCAAGAGTTACAAGTTATACTTCATGAAATTCATGCTGAGGGGATGCCTCTCAATGACACCTTCCAAGTTACAGCTATAATTGAAAAGTTGCCTCCAAGTTGGATAGAGTTTAAGAATTATCTTAAGCTTAAACAAAAGGAGTTGACTGTGGATGAACTTATTGTTCGTCTTCGAATTGAAGAAGACAACAAAATGGCTCAAAAAGGCAACCGTGTGGAACCAATGGCAAAGGCAAATGTGGTTGAACATGGACAATCGTCAAGGGGTTATAAAGGTAAAGGGAAAAAGCCAATTGGGAAACCAAAGGTGAACCTTGGACCAAAGAAAGGAGTTGTGAAAAAAAACCTCCACCTCCTCCTTTCCAAGGTCTCTGCTACAATTGTAATGAGACGGGGCACCGTGCTAATCAATGTAAGCAACCAAAGCGTGAGCGTGCGCATATGATGGATGAAGATGGTGAACCCTTAGTGGCAATGATCACCGAGCTATCGGCAATGGTGGAAGAAGTCAACCTCGTGGGAGACAATCCACATGGATGGTTCATTGATACGGGAGCTACCCGTCATGTGTGTGGTGACAAGACCCTCTTTAGCACTTTTAAAGAGGTTAAGGGTGATGAAAAGCTTTACATGGGTAACAAAGCTACGGCCGACATCAAAGGCGAAGGAAATGTGATCTTGAAGATGACTTCCGGGAAGGAACTCACATTGAGCAACACCTTATATGTCCCGGAGATTCGGAAGAATCTTGTTTCGGGATGGTTGCTTAATAAGTTTGGTTTTCGTTTAGTGTTTGAGTCGGACAAGTTTGTCCTTACTAAACGTGGAATGTATGTGGGGAAGGGTTATGCCCTTAATGGTATGTTTAAGATGAATGTAACCGTTATTAAAAGTGAAATGAATAAGACTACTATTTCTATTTATATGCTTGAGTCTTCAAATGTTTGGCATGGTAGACTAGGACATGTAAATTATAATTCTATTCGTCGTTTAATAAATTTAAAATGCATACCTACATTCCATATTGACACAAACTCTAAATGTGAAACATGCGTTGAAGCAAAACTTACAAGATCATCATTTAAACCGGTTGAAAGAATAACCGAAACCCTTGGTTTAATTCACACCGACATATGTGATTTAAAAGTACACCCAACAAGAGGTGGCAACAAATATTTCATCACTTTTATTGATGATTGCACTAGATATTGTTATGTATACTTACTTAAAAGTAAGGATGAGGCAATCAACAAATTTATCTTGTATAAAAACGAAGTTGAGAATCAACTAAACAAGAAAATTAAAGCTGTGCGAAGCGATAGAGGTGGTGAATATGTTGCACCGTTCGTCGATTTATGTGCAAAAAGTGGTATAATACATGAATGTACGGCACCTTACTCACCACAATCAAATGGCATTGCGGAACGAAAAAACCGTACTTTAAAGGAGATGATGAATGCCATGTTGATAAGCTCTGGGATGAGCCATGACATGTGGGGGGAAGCTATCCTCTCGGCAAATTATCTTTTAAATAAAATACCACCAAAGAAAAGGGATGTAACCCCTTACGAGTTATGGATGGGTAGAAAACCATCATATAAGTATCTCAAAGTGTGGGGGTGCCTAGCTAAGGTAATTGTACCACCGCCTAAAGCTCAAAAACTAGGACCCAAAACTGTTGATTGCATATTCATTGGATATGCTCAAAACAGTAATGCACATCGATTTCTTGTACACGAGTCCAAGAATCCCGATGTACAAAAGAACACTATGATGGAGATAAGGCCGGGGAATGCTTCATATTTTGAAAATGTGTTTCCAATGCGAGGACAAACACATGCATCTACATCATCGCGGTTTGATGATGGAAGTGCAAGTTCATCAACACAAATTGATGACATAGTTCATGATAGTCAACATGAACGACCTGAGGTAGAAGAGGGAGAAATTAGACGAAGTAAAAGGGCACGGGTTGAGAAATCCTTTGGTCCAGACTTCGTAAGTTATATGGTTGAGGGTGAGCCTAATACCTATCGTGAAGCGGTATCTTCTTCGGAAGGACCCCAATGGAAAGAGGCAATCAAGAATGAAATTGATTCAATTCTTCACAACCATACTTGGGAGCTAGTAGATCTTCCTCCTGGTTGTAAACCGCTTGGATATCGTTGGATATTCAAAAAGAAGATGAAAGCCGATGGAAGTATTGATAAATACAAAGCAAGGCTAGTAGTCAAAGGTTTTAGACAAAAGGAAGGTCTAGACTACTTTGATACTTACTCACCTGTCACTCGCATAACCTCCATACGAATGGTTCTTGCTATTGCGGCATTAAGAAATTTAGAAGTACACCAAATGGATGTCAAAACCGCATTTCTAAATGGCGATTTAGAAGAAGAGATTTACATGGAGCAACCTGAGGGTTTCTCTGCCCATGGTCAAGAGGGTAAAGTATGTAAATTGGTCAAGTCATTGTATGGCTTAAAGCAAGCTCCAAAACAGTGGCACCAAAAGTTTGATCGTGTCATGATTGACAACGGTTTCAAAATAAATGAGTGTGACAAATGTGTATATGTGAAAGATACACCAGGAGGTTATGTGATTTTATGTCTTTATGTAGATGATATGCTTATCATTGGGAGTAATGATAAAATAATAAGATCTACTAAGGACATGTTGAAAGGAAGATTTGATATGAAAGACATGGGTTTAGCGGATGTAATTTTAGGAGTGAAAATTATTCGAACCCAAGATGGTCTTGTGTTAAGTCAAGCACATTATGTGGATAAAATTCTTGAAAAATTCAACTCGGGAGACACGCGTGTAGTACGTTCTCCGGTTGATACCACCCAACATCTAAAGAAAAATAGAGGTGAGGGTGTTGCTCAGTTAGAGTATTCAAGAATCATTGGTAGTCTAATGTATCTAATGACATGTACTAGACCCGACTTAGCATACGCGGTGAGTAGGCTAAGCAGATATACTAGTAATCCAAGCTCAGAACATTGGAAGAGTATAACGAGGGTACTTAGATACATAAGATACACAAGAGACTATGGATTGCATTATACCCGTCATCCAGCTGTGATTGAAGGGTATACTGATGCAAACTGGATATCGGATATAAAAGATTCCAAATCAACAAGTGGGTATGTGTTCTTACTTGGTGGAGCAGCAATATCTTGGAGATCATCCAAGCAAACTGTTATAGCTAGATCCACAATGGAATCGGAATTTATCGCTTTGGATAAAGCCGGAGAAGAGGCTGAATGGCTACGTCAATTTGTGGAAGACATTCCAAGATGGCCAAAGCCGTTATCGGCTATTTGCATACATTGTGATAGTGAGTCGGCAATTGGTAGAGCCAGAACCTCAATGTACAATGGCAAATCAAGGCACATCAGGCGTAGACATAACACAATACGACAACTAATATCAACGGGTGTTATCACAATTGACCATGTCAAGTCAAAAGATAATATTGCAGACCCGTTAACAAAAGGCTTAAGCACAGAAATAGTTTATAAGTTGTCAAGAGGAATGGGACTAAAGCCCGTGAAAAAAAAGGAGAATATGAGGGAAACCTAACCTAGTTGACTGGAGATCCCAAGATCTAGGTTCAATAGGACAACTTAATCATATGACCAACGGAGTCACTATAGGGGAGTACCCTAAAACCTAAAGGGAGTGACGATCTTCCTAGTCCATTCACTCTGGGGGAGTACCCCGAACAAGTGACCAAAGTGAGGTTAAGCATATTAAGGTTAGATGATTCGTGGGAATCAATATAACTATGATGCTTTTAATGATTCACCAAATCACCTATGTTAGAGAGAAGTGGGGTCGCTTCAAATGGATTTGTGGGGAGCGCCAATCCTAGAGCTCTCGCAGAACCAGGAAAGTGTTCCATGACCATTAACGGACACGACAATGAGGGGTTGATCAAACCAGGAAGAGTGTTGTGTGAATGTATATTGTCGTCTACATAAAACAGGGTATGTTCAAAGACATCGTGTCTACACACCACTAGGAGACTAAGTATACATCACAAAGGAAGGTTCAAAGGGAAGACCTACCTATCCTGCAACACTTGACTGCTGAATTTTTGGAGAATTGATTTCCATTCATGTGGGGGATTGTTGGAAATTTATTGATAATATTAATATGGTTATTAATATTTAGTCAATAAATTATAGTGTTGAATGAAAATTAATGTGACATTAGGAATTAATAGTGTGGGAAATTGTGTCCCATTGGAGGAAAGAGAGAATATAAAATGGTTTATATTCTATAACCTCTTGTCTATATTGTTTCCTAAGATTTCACACTAAGTGGATTCGCGAAGGGTGCGAAGCACCCTTAACTCGCAACTCGCAACTCGCACACGCGCGGCGTGGGCATGTGGGCGCAATGTGGCGCTTTGATGGCGCACTTTGCACTTCGCACACTCGCATCGCCGCGAGCCGCTTGAGAGCCGCCTTAGTATTTTTGAAGGTTGGTTCGAGGGTCTGGTCAGTGCGACAGACCTTGGTGCGCGGTCAAGCCATGACTTGTAACAGCTTCCGTTACACGTAACCGACGACTGTTAATGACGGATTAAATGAGCAGTTACGAATTTGGATTAATGGCTGGGTGACTGTTATGGTTCGAATCCAATAAAATACTGAGGGTGCCTCAGTATGAAGATACACCAACACACATCTCAAAACCTGCAACAAAACAGGTTCTCTATCTCTCTGGATTCTCTTCTACAAACAACTTCGGGTTCTAGATCAATCCTGGCAGTACAAACTGCTTCGGCTGTTGTACCCTGGGAAACAAACTGAGTTCTCTTGGGAGGCTCGGAATTGTTTTAAGGGCCCCGTGTTGAACACGATCCTCAGCTTTTACATTTCTGTTTCTTCTATTTCTGTAAAATTACCATTGTAAAAGTGATACATAATCATTTCTTTATGTTCATTTGTATTGAGTACATTAATAAAATTGTTTGACTTTTTATTTTATATGAACGGTTCTTACAATATATATATGTGTTGTGTGTCTATATATGAAATTATGGGTGAATTTGTTTATTATACGAGTCATAATATGAGCTTGCAATGGTCTAAGCTCCGCTTGAGCTTCTAATGAGCAGATGGCAAGTAGATCTCACAAGACTGTTTAACTCGTTTACATCTTTATTATTTACACCATTATGAATCACATCTGAAGTGTAAAATTTTGTCTAAATGGCTTGGAAATTTGAATTAGTGCATGTCTTGGACTCGTGCAATCGGGTGTTTGCTCTCGTTCTTATCTTTTATTATCTAGTATCTCTTAACTTAACACAAGAACAATTATCAGTTACAAAAGGAGGTAGCTTGACTGATCAAGTTGAGTCATGCTAAGTAGGTTACGTCGTGCTATTCAAGTTGAGTCATGCTAACTAGTTGAATCATGATAACAAACGTTGAACTGAATTGTTCTTGTTGATCACATCCGATGTGTTCACAATATCTAATTTTGAATTGTGATTGTTCTCATTAAATAATAATTTTGCTTTTCTTTTATAAATGTTATTAAGTTGTGTGGCCTCGAGTCTCGACTTTTCCCTGTTGGAATAATTCGGCAGAATCTCGAATCTCTCGAGTTTGTATTTGTTGACGGGTTGATTTGTACAAGTGTCTAAAGTATAAGGGTTGTTTTAGTAGTTTCTAATACTTGAGTGTAATTGGTTGTTAAGAGTTAGTTAGTAGTTTCTAATTAGTATAAAGTGCGATTGAGGTCATGCTTCTATGAGTATTCATCTTGTAAAACCATTTCTATTCATTGTAATCGTTCTTCTTAGAAGTATTGAGTATTGAGTATTTCTTGTGTCTTCATCGTGATACCTGGTTATTTAGTTGGTATCAGAGCTTCAGGGGATCAAAAGAACACAAGCGAAGCTAAGATTGATTTGGAGAAACCGAATCAAAGTGATCGCCCAAGGGTTGTAGATCAAGATTCGAAGGACTGGATTGTGATCTCAAGTAGGGTCTGAAATACTCTAGAAGGAAGAAGACGATGCCTGCTCTGAATAACCAGATCGTGACGATCAAAGAGAACGCCTCAATTCCCCTCAAATGCCCTATGCTTACTGCGAAAAATTACTCAATTTGGGTAGCAAAATTGAAGGTAATCTTCAACGTTCAAGGCCTTTGGGAAATAATCGAACCGGCTGAAGGAGCAAGGGTGGACCCCAAGAAGAATAACATAACTATTGCATACCTATATCAGGCAATGCCTGAAGAATTGGTGTTGCAGGTAGCAAACCTTCAAACGGTGAAAGGCATATGGAATTCCTTGAAAACCAGATATGTAGGCGTAGATAGTGTAAAGAAAGCTCGCCTACAAATTTTAAGGAATGACTTTGAGAACTTGAAAATGAGCGAGGGTGAGACGATAGACGACTTTGCACCTCGGCTAATAGCAATATTGTCTAAGGCCAGTCAATTAGGGGAACCATTGAAGGAATCGATATTAGTACGGAAGTTGCTCGATTCGGTACCGGAGAGATTTTTACAAATTGTCAAATGTATAGAGCAATTCTTTGATCTTGAAACACTCCTTTTGGCTGAGGCAATTGGAAGGCTTAATGCTTTCGAGGAGAGAATTGGGATGAAGAAAAGAAAAAACAATTCAAAGGAAGGTCAATTGTTGCTAACCTACTCGGAGTGGCAATCTCAGCAAAGAGTTGAAGCCAAAAGGAAACCCACTAGTAGAACAGAGAAAGGTAGCAAGAATAGATGGGGAAAGGACAATCAAAGAGACAAAAAGAACATCAATAAGAAGGTCAAAGCAAAATCTACAGAGGATAAGTCACGAATAAGGTGCTTCAAGTGCGACGAAATAGGTCATTATGCTTTCGAATGTCCACTAAAATCGAAATCGAAGGATGTTGAAGCAAAGTTGTCTGAGACAGTTGATGAAGAACCTATACTCTTGATGAAAAGAGTGGAGCCAGGCAGAAGCGAATGGTCTTCTTGAATGAGTCTAAACTAATTCTCACAAGTATGAACACGATACTAGTGACATGAGCATGTGGTACCTAGATAATGGAGCCTCAAACCACATGACCGGAAATTGTTCTGCATTTTCTTGTTTGGACAAGAATGTGAATAGGAGGATTCGTTTTGTTGACGACTCAACGATAATGATTGAAGGCAAAGGATCTATTGTTCTTGAGTGCAAGAATGGTGAACAAAGAGTGCTGCCTGAAGTCTACTACATCCCTTTCTTGAAAAGCAACATACTAAGCCTTGGGTAGATCACAGAGAATTGGTGCGAAGTGAAAATAAAAGATGACATGTTGTGGATTTATGAGCGAACAAGAAGACTTCTAATGAAAGTCCATAAGTCCCAGAATAGGTTGCACAAGATTTCATTAAGAGTTAGTGCCCCAAAGTGCATGCTATCAAGCCTGAAGGATCAAGCATGGAAGTGGCATGGCAGATTGGGTCACATCAACTTTGAAGCAATCAGAAAAATGGGAGTGAGTGAACTAGCTAAAGGAGTTCAGTAATCCACAAGCCTTTACAAGTGTGTAAGGCATGCATAACAGGTAAACATGCTAGAACACCCTTCCTGGATATGTCACCTCATAGTTTAGATAAACCACTTGATTTAGTGTGCATAGACCTATGTGCATCTATAACCCCACAGACCCAAGCTGGTAACAGGCATTTCATGTTAGTAGTAGATGATTGTAATAGATTCATGTGGGTCTATTTTCTAAAATCAAAGGATCAAGCCTTTGCTATATTCAAAATGTTTAAAGCAAAGGTTGAAAATGAGTTGGGAAGAAACATAAAGGTATTCAGGTCAGACAGGGGAGGGGAATTCCTGTCACATGAATTCTATGATAAAGCAGGAATAGCAAGACATCTTACCACTCCTTATACCCCTTAACATAATGGAATGGTAGAAAGAAGAAATAGGTCTGTTATGAATATGACTAGAAGTATGCTAACAGCTATGCAGCTACCACAAACCTTATGGGCAGAAGCTGTTAGACACTCGGTATACATGTTGAATAGATTTCCAATAAGATCCTTAAAAGACCAAACCCCATATGAATGCCTAAAAGGAAGAAAACCCAACATACAACATTAAAGGATATTTGGATGTGTTGCCTATGCAAAGGTAATGCATCCACACCTTAAGAAGCTTGATGATGGAAGCCAAGCACTAGTGTACATTGGAGTTGAGACAGGTTCAAAGGCCCATAGACTATATGATCATGTAGATCATAAGTTGTAGTGAGCACGGATGTAGTATTCAGTGAGCATGAAAAATAGAATTGGTATCAACTTGGGGAGGAGAAAGAAAGAGTAAAAGCTGGCTGGGAGAATTTCATAGTACAGGATGAAAGTTTAGCCATGTTGATAGGGGTTGAACCTTACACCAACTCCACAAATGAACCTCCTCACTCAATTGTAGAAACTAGCAGTCAAGAAGGAAGGAATAACCAAAGACAAAATGACCCAGGACCAGAGAGGTCTAGGAGAGTCTCTATGCTACCTTTAAAACTAAATGATTATGTCTTGGATGGTAGTCTTAGTGCAGGAGGTAGTAGTCAAGAAATTGATGGTAACCTTGAACTACTACTTGCCCATAAAGGATAACCAGAGTCTTATCAAGAAGCTGAAACAAAAATGGTATGGAGAAAAGCAATGATGATGAAATACATTCCATTGAGAAAATTAGAACCTGGAATTTGGTTCCTTTACCAGAAAATGCAAAACTAATTGGGTTGAAATGGGTCTATAAGTTGAAAAGAGATGCAGAAGAAAAAATAACCAAGTACAAGACAAGATTAGTTGCCAAAGGCTATGTGCAGCAACAAGGGATAGATTTTGAGGATGCTTTTGCCCCGGTTGCAAGAATCGAGACCATAAGATTGATGTTGGCCTTAGCAGAAAAAATGAGTTGGAAGGTGTATCACGTGGATGTGAAAGAGGCTTTTTTGCATGGTAACGTTGAGGAAGAGGTGTATGTGGCTTAACCGCAAAGTTATGAAGTAAAGGGAGAAGAATCCAAGGTCTATAAACTATCTAAGGCCTTGTATGGATTTAGACAGGTGCCAAAGGCCTGGAACAAAAGCTTGAATGAAGTCTTAAAGGGGCTGAGTTTTAAAAGGTGCTAGCGGAAGCTGCAGTATATGTAAAACATCTATCAGACTCCTCGCTTGGTGGGAGTATATGTTGATGATTTATTTTAACTAGGAGTTTTGAGAGAGAGCTAGCTTAGTTTAAACAGGAGATGCAGTAGAGGTTTGAAATGACAGATTTAGGACTCTTATGCTACTATCTGGGAATAGAAGTTGCACAAAAGAATGATAGAATATGCATCAAACAAACTGGATATGCAACTAAGCTGGTTAAATGGCAGGATTGCAGGAATGTAATGAAGCAAAGATTTTGATGGAACCTAGATTGAAGTTTATGAAAAAATCTGGGGAAAAGATACGGATCCAACTAGTACTGAAAGTTGATAGGGTCATTGAGATATTTGACTCAAACAAGGCCGGATATAATGTATGCGATTGGGTATATGAGTCGATTCATGCAAGAACCTACGGAAGAACATTGGAAGGTTGTGAAGCATATAGTTAAATATGTCAAGGGAACTACTCATTATGGAATTAAGTATAATTCTATCGAGAAATGTGGATTGGTTGGATATAGTGATAGTAATTATTCCTTAGGGGAAGGTGATGGAAAAAAGCACCTCTGGGAATGTATTCTATTATAAAGGGGGTGGCAGTTTCATGTATTCTCAAAAGCATTCCACTGTTGCGTTATTTAGCTGTGAGGCATAGTTTATGGCAACTACGTCTGCTGCATGTAAGGCGTTGTGGTTGCATGGTGTGCTTAAAGAGATTATGGGAAAACGGCAAAGATTAGTTGTGTTGAAAGTAGACAACAGATCTGTGTTGGCCTTAATGAAAAATCTTGTTTTTCATGCAGGTCAAAGCATATTGATATTAAATATCATTCATCCGAGATTATATTAAGAATGAACAAATTCAGGTCGAGTTGTGTAGGGCTATTCAAAATTTCTGCGACTCAAAGTTCGCTCGAAAAAAGCTTGAAAAAAGCTCGGTTCGAAAAAACTCGTTCCTAAACGAGCCAAGCGGAACCAACTCGATTTCTAAATGAGCCGAACTCGAGCTAGGGGTGGCTCGGCTCGTGGCTCGATATATTATATATGTTATATATATTATTATTATTAACCCCAACCCTAAAAAACCCTACTAGTTACTCTTGAGTCCCGTATTCTAAATTCTAATCTTCTCCATTTCTTTTCCATTACAGCCGCACCCACCCATCCTGATGGCGCGACCACATCCACCAACCTTTACGACCAGCTCCCTACAACTGCCGACCAGCCCCTGTGACCAGCTCCCTACGACTAGCCCCTACGACCTCGACCAACCACAGCCCCCTGCGACCAGCTCGCTCGTGGCTGCAACAAGTAAGTGTTCTTGACTTCTTGTATTTAAACCATTATGCATTTAGTTTATAATCTAGCTTAGTTTGGTTCAGTTTTGGGTGTTTATGGTATGAAACAATTTATTGTTTAATTTTCGGAATCATTAGTTTGTATTTAAACTGTTAAGTGATAGATGATTCACGATAATGTACAAAATGGCTTGAAAATGTTCGGCTATTAAGTCAACCATGAATCTTCAGAAAGGATATCCTGCCTTTTTTTTACCACAATCTACATGATATTTATAACTTCATAAGAAATATGTAAAACTCTCTATATTTATTTGTCAATTGTCTTTATAACTTGATTTGATTCCCTATTTAAAATTTGTTATAACGTGATGTAAGGATTCCTGAAGTCTGATGCAACCCAAAACTGCCTAAGTGTTTCAGCAACATGCACTAAGTACTGAAGTGAAGAATGCTTCGGAAGAATTACACAAAGCATTAGAAAATACTCTAAGTGTAATATCTTCCGAAGCCAAGACCAATATCTTCCGAAGCCTAACATGAAGTCTTCCGAAGCTTGAAGAGACAAAGTCTTCCGAAGCTTCAACCTGAAGACAGATTTCTTCCGAAGACTTTTAGTACACATGCTTTATCTGATGTACTGTTCCATAAAGCACCTTTTCCGCTGCGTCTCTGATAAGTCACCAACTTACAAGAGTTGGTGAAAAGGTCCATGCTTTTGGTAACTGTACATTGAGGTCTTGAGTCTGAAACTTTCCACTTTATGTACTTTATCCTTTTTGTAATGTATAAGGATGTGAGCTATGGCATGTCATAGTCACAAGGTCAAAAGGCAGATATGCCTTTTGATCCTACAATTGATTTTGTTAGTGTCTAGTCAATTGTATCCAGCTGGCTTTCATAGTATAGCCGGCTGTAGGTTGTAGTATAAGTATTCCAAGTTCTTGTATCTTTCCATATGCTTTGTAACACTTGTAAAAGAACTTGAGAAAGCAATATACTGCTACCTTGAAAACTATACTCTCTTGTTCTGTCTCTTGCTTTACTTGTGTTCTCTGCATCACCTTTGGTTACCTAGTTCACTGTTTGATTAAGATTTAGTTAATCTCCTCATTGTGTTGTTGTGTTGTAATTGTGTTCAAGCCCTTGAACGATCCTGCAATTGGTATCAGAGCTTTCAGGCTCGTGATATAAGATCTAACCATCTTAAGATCCCTCACACACACAAAAAACTAAACTTTTCAAATGGCTTCCATCTCAAAGACTGATATGGAGACTGGAACCATGAACAAATCCCCATTGATCACTCTTGATGACTTCGACACCTGGTGCATGAGGATGGAAGGCTTCATCAGGTCTCTTGACTCAAGAATGTGGGAATCTGTTGAATATGGACCTTTCATACCCAGCACCCCCTCTGCTACCGGTGCTGGTATGATTCCTAAAGATGTGGCCAACTACTCAGATGAAGATAGGAAAAGAGTAGAGATTGACAGGAAGGCCATGACTGCTCTTCAGACTGCTATCCAAACTCTGTGTACAGAGGTTTTAAGAAGTGCAAACAGCTAAACAGCTGTGGGATGCACTGAAGCTGATGTATGAAGGCTCCTCTGAAGCCAAGGAGAACAAGAAAGATCTTCTGAAGCAGCAGTTTGAAAATTTCACCTTTTAAACAGGTGAAACCATGACCCAACAATACTTCAGGTATGTTGAGATTGTGGATACCCTTGTGGATGGAGGAGTTCCTCTTGAGAACAGAGACATTGTAAGGAAGTTCATGTCCTCACTTCCTAGGCAATGGACACACTATTGTGTGGTAATCAAGAGGACTGAGAACCTTAAAACTCTTACTCTGACAGAGTTATATGGGATTCTCAGTGGATACCAGATGGAATGAACTTACAAGGTTCATCTGGCAACTCTAACAATCAAATGGGTTCAGCCCTTCATGTGGTTGAAAGGGACAGCATAGAACCCCAACATCATCTCCTATGCTACCCTGACAACTCACAAAAGGGTCCTTTCATCACCTTCCCGGAGACACCAAGGGAGAACTTTACTCAAGGAGTCCATTCCAAGAGACAAGTTCTTCTCAAGCCTTTGTGTCTGCAGATGAAAGCTGTGGAAATTATCTCTTCACTCTTGAAGATCTAGACTGTATCCATCCAGATGACCTGGAATACATGGAGATAGTTCAGCAGATGGCTCTTCTCACTCACAGAGCCAAGAAGTTCTACAAGAGGACAGGAAGAGAAAATTTCCAAGCTGCTACCAGTGGAAAGTTTGGCCTGGATAAAAGCAAAGTTAAGTGTTACAATTGTAACCTTATGGGTCACTTCGCCAGGGAGTGTAAGGCACCCAGAGCAAATGGGGGTCAAACACAACTCAGACCAAACTTCACCAACAATACCCCTCAGGCTGAGAAGACAAAGCAACATGCTGCGGTTGCTGTTGAAGAGGGAGGATTTGACTGGAGTTTTCAGGTGGAGGATGCTTCTCCAAACCAAGCATTGATGGCTGATCATGATGAAGCCAAGGTATTAGAACATCTTTGCTCCCCTGAATGCATTGCTAAAGTAAATAGATACAGGTCCTACAACCTAGAGATGAGATCTGATCTTGAGTCATTAAACATATTAAAATCTGACTTTAGAAAGTCTGAAAATGATTACAAGTTAAAGATAGAAGACTTGGAGAAAACTATTTCAGTACTAAAACATGAACATACAGATTTTAGAACTCAGATCCAAGATCTCATCACTAAGTTGACTAAGTGCCAGGCTGAGCTTGTGATCAGCAAAGCCCTGGCAGAGAAAAGTGTTCTTGAAGAAGAGACCTTCAAGAACATGATATCCTCATCCCTACACAATAAGGTTTGTTATCAAAATAGACAGGGACTGGGATCAAATGAGATAGCTCCTCCACACACAATCTTGTCTGTAAGATCTCCTAGGTGTGGAACTTGTGAAGATGAGCTTCCTCTCATAGATCCAGTAAGTGAGGATGATGAAGAAGTGATAGTGAGGAATCCCTCTGAGAAGAGTGAAGAAGAGGATTCCTCCAAGGGCCACTATCCTTCTGAGGAGAAGAAATTACTGTGATGACCAAGTCCAAGAGAAAGAACTTGATCAGGAAGAGCAAAAGGAAAGCAAAGAAGGCTCAAGAAATCAAGGCTACCTTTGATGCTAAGCAGAAACAAGTGTTTATCTCTGCAGGTTTCAAAGCAATAAGGACTGAAGACATCCACCAAAGCCTCTTATCTAAGAGTTCTGGTTCATGTTCAAATCATCTCAGTACAAAGAAGAAGACTGAGCTGCTGTGTACCACTGCTGCACAGCCTGGACCATCAAATTCCAAGAACAGTTCACAGCCCAAGGAAACTGTATCTGAATCTACCAAGATGAAGGTGAAAAAGGGATGTGACCAAGGCCAGTCTTGCTCTCAAAAGGAGATTTCTTTGAAGAAGAAAATGCTGTGTGTTATGTGTGAGTACTTCTCATATTGCCAAGGATTGTCCATACAATCCTAAAAGTACTATCCACATGACCAATACAAAGACTTCAAAGAATCTCAAGAAGTCTCAAGCTTCGGAAGGAAAGTCTGTTTCCTTCGGAAGCTCCAAATCAAAGAAGAAGGTAAATGGAAAATTACCTTCGGAAGCAAAGTTGGTCTCGGAAGAAAGGAGTTCTTCCGAAGTACTAAAGTCTACTGCAGTGACTGTAGATTCTTCCGAAGTATCAGTCATTAAAACTTGTGAAGCTCCAAAAGCTTCTAAGGTTTTGAAGGTCAAGTCCAAGACTCCAAAGGTGGTGTGGAAGTCTAAGAAAGACCAAATGACTGAGGTTTCTCCATCAACAACAGCCGAAGATCCCCTCTGTACAACCATAGGATCTATTACTGTTGCATTACCTTCTATTACACTTACTGAACCCAAGACAAGTAAGGCTTGGGTTTCCAAATGTAACTAATCATTTTCTTTGTGCAGGAACAGCTCAAGACAAACAAGAATGTCTGGATAATTGACAGTGGCTGTTCCAGGCACATGACAGGCGATAGGTCTTTACTTCATAATTTTGAGAGAATTGATGGAGGACCAGTTGCTTTTGGAGGAAATGAAGGTGGTTACATTTATGGAAGGGGCAAGGTCACAAATGGTAAGCTCAGCATTGAGAAGGTAAATTTGTTAAGGAGCTTGGGTACAATCTTCTGAGTGTATCTCAATTTTGTGATCAGAGTCATAACATGCTCTTCACTGAGCATGAGTGCATTGTTCTCAAACCTGGAGTGGTCATTCCTCATGAGCATATTCTGCTCAGAGCCCCCAGGAAAGGGAACATGTACAAGATGGATTTGCAAGAAACATCTCCCTCTGGAGAAGTTTCATGCTTTCTATCTAAAGCAAATAGTGATGAGTCTTTCCTATGGCATAAAAGAATGTGCCATGTAAACTTTAAGAATATGAATAAATTAATCAAACATGATCTGGTAACTGGAATGCCAAGAAAGAGTTTACAAGTGATGATCATTGTGTTGCATGCCTGAAAGGGAAGCAACACAAGGTATCTCACAAGCCTAAGGAAAAGAACTCCATCACTACTCCCCTACACTTATTACATATGGATCTCTTTGGCCCCACCAGTGTAATGAGTTTAGGAAGGACCTTATACTGTCTAGTGATCACAGATGATTTTACAAGATTCACTTGGGTTTTCTTTCTTAGAACTAAAGATGAGACTCCTGAGATTCTAAAGAATTTCATCTTAAAGATTGAGAATCAATGTGATCACAAGGTCAAAACCATAAGATGTGATCAAGGAACTGAATTCAAAAACCAAATCCTTGATACATTTTGTGATGAAAAGGGTATTACAAGACAATACAGTGCTCCCAGGACTCCTCAGCAAAACGGAGTTGCTGAGAGGAGAAACAGGACACTTATTGAAGCTGCAAGAACTATGTTGTCTGACTCTAAACTGCCTATCACCTTCTGGGCAGAGGCAGTTAATACTGCCTGCTATGTGCAAAACAGAGTCTTAGTAGTTAAGACACATGGTAAGACTCCTTATGAACTTTGGCACAAGAGGAAACCTTTCATTGGTTTTCTCAGGTCATTTGGATGTCCCTGCACCATCTTGAATACCAAAGATCAAGTTGCCAAGTTTGCTGAGAAATCAGACGATGGACACTTCATTGGATACTCTTCTCAAGCTAAAGCTTATAGAGTATACAATCTCAGAACTAGAATCATTGAGGAGTCAGCCAATGTGACTTTCAATGAGCACACTCCCAGTGTGGCTGGTTCTGGTCCGGATTGGCTATTTGATCTTGATTTAGTTACCAACTGTTTTTAAATCTTGTGAGCATGTTTCAGGATCTGCAGAAAATTTAAATACAGGTGATCCTGATCCAAGATTTGAGCTTGGAAGACCTTCAGCTCCAGTTGGAACTACTTCAGCAAATGAGGTTTCTATCAGCACAACAATGACAAATCCAGCTGATACATCTGGCATGCCTTCAAATTCCAGTTCAGAGGCCTCTCAACCAGATAAAGACATCTCAATTGCAGAAGATAACAATGGTGATGGTGAAAGTGATCAAGAATCTCTTGATGCTAATAACATACCATAGATGATAACATCAATGATGTCACACACTCATTGGATCAAGTTAATCTTGATAAGTGTGATAATGTGGAGGATCAATCTTCAAGACCAGATCTAAATTTCTCAAATTTGGATCTATCTCAGCAACTTGCTGTGATCCCTCAGCTAAGGATCCACAAGTCTCATCCTACTACAAACATCATTGGAGATGTTATCTCCGGGGTAAAGACAAGAGGGCAAACCCATGAAGCAAATGTTTGTCTTCACTCTTGTTTTCTATCCCAGTTAGAGCCAAAGAAAGTTGAGGAGGCTCTAAAGGATGGAAGTTGGGTTGAAGCTATGCAACAAGAGCTGCTTCAATTCAAAAGACAGAAAGTTTGGAACCTTTGTCCTCTTCCTCATGGGAAGACTACCATTGGAACCAAATGGGTTTTTAGGAATAAAAGGATGATAGAGGAATCATCATCAAGAACAAGGCTAGACTAGTTGTTCAAGGATACACACAAGAAGAAGGGATTGACTACACTGATGTCTTTGCTCCTGTAGCTAGACTAGAAGCTGTTAGGATATTCCTGGCATTTGCTGCATCCAAGAACTTCAAGGTCTACCAACTTGATGTAAAGTGTGCTTTCTTATATGGAGTGATTGATGAGGAGGTTTATGTCAAACAACCACCTGGTTTTGTAGATCCTGATCATCCTGATTATGTCTGCAAGCTTGACAAAGCTCTCTATGGGCTGCATCAGGCACCCAGGAAGTGGTATGAGACACTGTCTGAGTATCTCTGTAAACATGGTTACAGGAGAGGTACTATAGATGGAACTCTCTTCATCAAAGGACAAGGAAACGACATTCTGCTAGTTCAAGTATATGTGGATGACATCATCTTTGGCTCAACCAATTCAAGGCTCTGCAAAGACTTTGAAAAGCTGATGAAAGATAGATTTGAAATGAGTTCAATGGGAGAACTTAATTTCTTTCTGGGAATTCAAGTGAAGCAGGTTGAAGATGGCATTTTCATAAGTCAGTCAAAGTATGTTCAAGATATACTCAAGAGGTTCAACATGACTGATTGTAAGACTGCTAAGACACCCATAGCCAGAAACCACTCCCTTGGTCCAGATCTTGAGGGGGAGTGTGTAGATGAGCACTTATACAGGGCTATGATTGGGTCTCTTATGTATCTTACAGCTAGCAGGCCTGATATCATGTTTGCTACATGTATTTGTGCAAGATATCAAGCTAATCCTAAGATGTCTCACTTAATCACTGTGAAAAGGATTTTAAGATACCTCAAAGGTGCCTCAACACTTGGTTTATGGTATCCAAAGAATTCTAATTTCAATCTGTATGCCTATACAGACAGTGATTATGGTGGTTGCAACATGACTGCAAAGTCTACATCTGGGGGATGTCAATTCTTGGTGGAAGGGTTGTCTCATGGCAATGCAAGAAACAAACCTGTGTGTCTGCATCAACTGCTGAGGCTGAATACATTGCTGCTGCAAGCTGCTGTGCTCAAGTGCTTTGGATTCAAAATCAGATGCTAGACTACGGATTTAACTTCAAAGAGACTCCTATCCACATAGACAACAACAGTGCTATCTCTATCACTGAGAACCCTGTGCAGCACTCAAGGACCAAACACATCAACATCAGGTATCATTTAATAAGAGATAACTATGAAAAGGGGTTAATTAACTAGTCAAAGTTCACACAGATGAACAATATGCTGATCTGTTCACAAAAGCTTTTGATGAACAGAGATTTAAGTATCTGATATCAGCTATTGGGATGATTAACTTTGAGTAGATTTTTCTTAAAACTAATTCTAATTATTTCTTCTTAAAAATGTGTGTCCTAAGTTGTCTAGTTCATCACTTTCATAAGCTCATGTTTTCTTTGAATGAAAAAACTCTTTTTGAAGACTTTCCTTAGATTCTTGAAAATTTTCTGATACTTCGGAAGATAACATTTTACCTTCGGAAGAAAAATATGTCTTCAAAATAAATGACTGTCTAAGAAATTTTACCTTCGGAAGAAGTCAAAATTTATCTTCCGAAGCTTAAAATTCTCAACTTAGACACTTATTCATTTTTAAGGACTTTTTCCTTCCGAAGCAAAAATTACTTTCGGAAGCTTTGTTCATTCTTATACAAAGCTTCCAAAGTTTATTTCTCTTCCGAAGCAAAATATCTTTAAGACTCTCAGGAAAATTCTTCCGAAGTCACTTTAGCTTCGGAAGCTTTTTCAATCAAACTTCCGAAGACAAATTACTTTCGGAAGCTTTTCGAATCCCAGAAAACTACTTTTTGAGCAAAAAGGTAAACTACTTTTTCAGAGGTGGGACCGACATACGGATTTCAAAGTTTATCCTCTTTCATTAAACTTTATCTGAAATCCTTCTCTCTCATAAACCCAACGGTTTCCCCCTCTTCTATCATCTGCTTTTCTTCCATACCTAAAACCCAAAGCTTTCTCTCTGAAATTTACTTCCCATTCTTTTCTCTTCATCTCTGAGCTACCTCACAATGGCTGACCTTACCACAGAAATGATCCTCACTTTGCCATGCAGCTACACAGACAACACAATCAGGTTGCTCTGTTATGCTCTGACAAAGATCCTCATTTCTCAGAGGTTTGCCGTTTCTTGTCTTTGTCTCACTACTTCACCTCCCTAACCATTGATCCTCCTCTATATGAGGATCATCTGCTTGAATTCTGGAAGACCTGCCAAGAGGTCATTATGGATGGGGAGAAGGCACTGTCTGCCACAGTGCAGGGGAGAACAATTTTCATCACTCGGCCATCATCAATCGACATCTTCAGCTGGATGATGAAGCAGGTGAAGTGTTCTTTCCAAAAGAAGCGGTTAATCATTCCTTCGAGCAGATGGGCTATGAAGGAGATTTCTCTGTAAAGACCTTCAGGAAAGGGAAGGTCTCATCCCAGTGGAAATACCTGCTCCATGTGGTTATCCACAGCTTATCAAACAAGCATGGTGGATGGGACCAGATTCCTGAGGATCTCTCCTTTATAGTTCATGGGATGGTTCAGGGGGTCAAGTTCAGGTATTCACAATTTGTTTATACTAATTTACTTGCAAACTTAGACTCCTTAGAATATTACATGTTTCCTAGATATGTTCAACACATTCTTAACTGTGAACTGGGCTCACAGTTGAGGGAAACAGGCAATATTCTTAAACTGGGACAGATGAAGCCCGGCATCTTTAAAATTATGAAGAAGCCAACTGTAGGCTTCTCAGGGGTAGAAACAGCCTTAGTCCCAAAAATGTTAGAGCTCATTGCTCAAGGTGACAACATAGCAGTCCAAGCTAGTGTTGAACCCACACCTACTGCTCTCCTACCCTCTTCACAACCTCCAATATTCATCACCTACAAAAGAAAATCCCAACGAACCCCTGCTCAGGCTATTGAGTCTGTGCAGGCCCCCAAATACTCAACCTTACAGGAAGAAGTGGACTCCAGAGCTCCCACTTCTCCTGAGGAGCAAACCACTCCCATTACTTTACCTATCAGGGCTGAGGTTCCTCAAGCTCAACCTGATGAGCTCATTAGCCCAACAACTGTAAGCCTTCACTCTGAGTCTCAACACTCAAGTGAACAACCTTCAGGGGATAGCTACCATCCCCAGCCTTTGGATCTAAACCAACCAATTCCCAACCTATCCTTTTACACTGATGAAGACTTAGGATTCAGTGAGTACCATGAGTCTCTCTTCTCCTCCCCTACTCAAAGAGAGATGAGTACCTCTGACTCTCCTCAGTCTATCCCTCATCAGTCACCTATTACTGAGGTGGACACATCTGAACCTGTTCAGGATGTCCATATGGAAGAGGCTCTCACTTTTGAAAGTGATTACATCATTAAGACCTCAACCATGGCAACTCAGCCCATTGGCATCTTAACTGAGGTTGCCAGTGAGCAGAGGAAAACCAGCAGCCAAGAAACTCAAGCTGGTGGTGAGAGAAGGGACTTTGGTCCAATCCTCTCATCCCCCAGTGATTCTTCTGATGAAGATGAGGGGAATTTGAGACTAAAGGTACAACAATTGTCACAAACATGCACCTATCTAGTCTCTAAGGTTAGTCACTTGGAATCTCAGGTGACTACCCTGCAAAACAGGGTCAATGATCAGCAACTCCAGATTTCATATCTGCAGGAAAAACTAGCTGAGAGACCTTTAAGGAGAGCTCAACCAGGAACACAAGAACCTGTGGAAGTGATTGATTTATCCTCCAGCTCACCTATGCAAGTGGGTGATGCTACCAAAAAGGGGGAGATGTTATCACAACCACAGAACCTGGGAGTTCTTCAAAGAGAATGGACATAGAGGACTCACCATCCTCACTTGCTGTTGTGCATTCTCAGCAACTTCCTCAAGTTCACATTAATGTGGACTCTATAGACTCTCTCATCAGGAGTCTCTTTGAGGAAGGTATACCAAGGGCTGTCTCATCTCCACCACATGGAACTGGCAACTACATCATCAGATGGAGGTATGATGATGACAGAAGAGCCCTCATACTTCACAGAGTTCAAGGTCAACAAGAAGTCTTTCAGTTCCAAAGCCTGAGCTTCTATGAAGGACTGGATTTAGTCAACATGCCACTTGTCAATCCAAGCAAATCTAGACAAGCTGACAGGCTGGCTCAAAGAATCCAAGACAGGATCCTTGCAGAGTTCTCTCTAAGAAGGAGACTTAGGCAATCAGGCAATGTCATCGGTCAACTGGATGTTGAGGTGGACCCTAAGATTAGTTTCATAGGGGAAACCTTGGCTGAAGGCCCAGTGGCAGAACCTGAGACCCTTGTCTCACCATCAACAACTGCTGCAGAGGTCCAAACTCCATCTGAGACACCTGCTGGTGAAGGTGTCTCTCAGCCTCTCTCTGGCCAGAGCATGGAAGCTACACCAAGCAATGAAGGCCAAGCCTCAATCCACCCTGAGTCACAAAGGTCTGTTGGTGACAAAGGGAAAAGGATAATGACTCCTGAGGAAATTGAGGAGGAAGAGAGAGAGAGGAAAAGGAGGCTAAGGGGAGAAAGTTCTTCTGGGTCATCAAAATTCATGCAAGCTGCAATCAGGGCTGCCCCCAGACCAAATACTCAAAATGATGAACAAAGGGCAGTCAGGATTAATTATTTACAGACCAGGAACTATGATGTTGATGAAATCATCTCCCTCCCCTTAGAAGAGTTGAATGAACTGGCTGACATGGAAGTGTCAAGAGAGATAAAGGAGAAAGAGGATGCAAGGTTACTTCTCCAATTCAAAGAGGAGAGGAGACAGAAAAGACTTCACAAGCATACTCCCACTCTCTCCAGTTCAAGAAAGTCCTGCACAGGAAGATGTGGCTCCACAAGAACCTCAGGTAGATAAAGAAGAGGATAGAATCAAAATGATAAACTACCTGAGTGCCACAGGCTTCTATCAGGCAAATACACTTCTTCCCCTGTCCTATGACTTCATTGAGTTCGAGTACTTAAAGCAACTTGAGCTTGAGTTAGTCAAAGAAAGAAAAACAACCAAAAGGAAGCTAAGGGAAGAAGCTGCAAAGTCAAGAGCCATCATTCAAAAGAATGCAAAGAAGTCTGCTGACAGACAAAGAATGATGAGCTTCTTGAAGTCATATGGATTCTCCGGAAGGAGACTTGGTCCCATGTCTCTATCTACAATGGATGAGCATATAAGGGTAATCAAGCAGAAGATTAAAAGTGGTGAACTCATTGACTTGCACTCTCTTCCAAGTCAAGTCCCACCTGAAGTGGAGGTCAAGTTTGAACAACCAGAGACACCTGAACCAGAACCTCCAGCTGAGCCTCAGCAAACTTCATCTTCTGATCCAAGACAGGGTCAAACTCCCTCTCCTTCTGAACCTGTGAGGGAGGAACACCCAACTGAGAAAGACACTGATGATCAACATGGTGCTGCAGACCAGTCTTCTCAGTTAAAGACATTAAAGAGGAAGAAGAAAATGGCCTCTAAACCAAAGACTAAAAAGAAGAAGCCAAAGTCATCTACCTCTACACCCCCGGGTGAATCAGATCAACCTGAGGAAGTGCATGATGAGGCAGCCCAATCAACTCCTATGCAAGTGGCTCCTCTAGCAACCGAGACACCCATCTTATCCTGGACTTACTCTACCAATCCAGAAAGATGGAATGTTATCAGAGATCAAGGTGTTGAAAATGTCTACTCATGGCAAGACATAATCAACTTACCTCTGCATGATCTCTTTGAAATGAGAAGATACTATGAGAGTCTTGATGATCCTGACCATCAAATGAAGAAGGGATGGTCTTGATTATTCTGAAGACTACAAACATTTAAAGATCTTCTAGGTGTTTTGGTAGCATCAGCCTAGGGGGAGTTTGTAAGGATTCCTGAAGTCTGATGCAACCCAAAACTGCCTAAGTGTTTCAGCAACATGCACTAAGTACTGAAGTGAAGAATGCTTCGGAAGAATTACACAAAGCATTAGAAAATACTCTAAGTGTAATATCTTCCGAAGCCAAGACCAATATCTTCCGAAGCCTAACATGAAGTCTTCCGAAGCTTGAAGAGACAAAGTCTTCCGAAGCTTCAACCTATGAAGACAGATTTCTTCCGAAGACTTTTAGTACACATGCTTTATCTGATGTACTGTTCCATAAAGCACCTTTTCCGCTGCGTCTCTGATAAGTCACCAACTTACAAGAGTTGGTGAAAAGGTCCATGCTTTTGGTAACTGTACATTGAGGTCTTGAGTCTGAAACTTTCCACTTTATGTACTTTATCCTTTTTGTAATGTATAAGGATGTGAGCTATGGCATGTCATAGTCACAAGGTCAAAAGGCAGATATGCCTTTTGATCCTACAATTGATTTTGTTAGTGTCTAGTCAATTGTATCCAGCTGGCTTTCATAGTATAGCCGGCTATAGGTTGTAGTATAAGTATTCCAAGTTCTTGTATCTTTCCATATGCTTTGTAACACTTGTAAAAGAACTTGAGAAAGCAATATACTGCTACCTTGAAAACTATACTCTCTTGTTCTGTCTCTTGCTTTACTTGTGTTCTCTGCATCACCTTTGGTTACCTAGTTCACTGTTTGATTAAGATTTAGTTAATCTCCTCATTGTGTTGTTGTGTTGTAATTGTGTTCAAGCCCTTGAACGATCCTGCACGTGACTATGTAGAATATGACACTAGATCTGAACTCATTCTTGAACACTAGATCATTAGTAGCCGTGTTCTTTTTTTTTCAAAAAATAAGGCTTCTATTTTTAATAGAATGATGAGGTTAGTCTTTTCAATACAACCGAGTTTGAGGTTAGTTGAATTTGAACTGAGCTCAACTTGTATTTAATAGAATGATGTTGTTTTGTCATTTTAATAGAATGATGTTATTGATTTGTAGGATCTAATATGTTTTCTAACAAAGAAATCAATTGTGGAGTTGTACCCTAAGAATGAGTCTTGATTAATTGACAAAGAAGTGTTGAGCCAACTAAGGATAGTGGAAGAATCCCAAACATTAAAGCGATGGTACCAAACGAAAGTCTACATCTGAAGCTTTGGCTCACTTTATAAACATAGAAGTAAGAAGAAGGGTATTATCAAGAAACATCATGCTCCACTGCAAGAAAGCCTACGTACCACAACGTTCAGGGACCACGTCACATCTCATACGACACTTGGCTTCATGTACTACATAAAGGTTAAAAGGTACAAAAGTTTTAATTAATTTTCAGCCATCTGGTAGTGATAGTGCATCTGAAATTATTTAAATGGGGCCTATGATCATATGAAATGTCAAAAATCATTGCAAGATGATTGTAGCCATGAGCTACCTTTCTTGTTGGGAGTATTTTGGTTTAATGAGTTAATGAAGTACACCAATCCTTTTTATCAAAATGTAAGTAGGTCGACAATCAGAAAGGATTGCATAAAAGTGGTTGAAGTAGAAAGAGAAAAGCTAAGAAGGTTTTAGAAATGTTGATATGATCTCTCTTACTATGATTATTGGACTTCAAATCAAACCCTGGGTATATGTGTTTAACAGCTCACTTTGTTGATCTAATTGGAAAATGCAAAAGTGCATAATTATTTTAATGAGCTTGCACCATCACATAGTGGTGAGGTTATTTCTGATGCTATCTTGGAATGTCTAATTAAATGTGGTATTCAAGACAAAATATGTACCATACTTTAAACAATGCATCTAATAATGATAGGGCGGTTTCATTTTGAGGAATATTTTTCAAGGAAAGGGGAAATTGCATTTTAAGGGGATCTTTTTTCATGTAAGGTGTTATGCTCACATACTAATTTGGTAGTACAGGATGGTTTAGGAACAATCGATTGTTGTCTTGTGAAAATTAGAGAGTCAAGTATTTGAGATTCTTCGGGTCGCCTTTTGAAGTTTGGGGAAATAGCAATCACTCTTTGTATCCACACCCAACGATCTTTATGCATCGATGTAAAAACTAGATGGAATTATACACATCGATGCTTGAATCCGCTATTCATAACAAACATGTGTTTCAAGGTTACGCGTTGAGAGATCTAACTTTGAATGGTCTCTCACAAATGAGGAGTGGGCTCGGGCTAAAAAGGTTTGCAAGGTACTTGAGGTATTTTTGGATACTACAATTTATTTTCGAGTACATTATATCCGACAACAAATTTGTTTCTTGTTGAAATTATAAAAGTGAAAAAAAGAGTAACTAATGTTTATACATCAAATGATAGTTTCTTGAATATATGAGTGGGCTTATGTTTGAAAAGTTTGGGAAGTATTGGGGTGAAATTGGGATACTTATGTCATTGCTTCTAATTTAGATCCACGTCAGAAGATGTCAATTTCTTGATTTTTTGAGGTTGTATCCGGCCAATGAAGTCAATGATCGAGTTGAAGTTGTAATAGATAAGTTAAAATATCTTTATGAAAAGTAGTCCAATGAATTTCACATGGCTAGGGCTTCTAAGAACAACTCAAGAAGAACATCAACCGATGCCCAAACATCGTGTTAGAGAAGAAGATGACTTTTATGATTTTCTAAAGTCTAGACCGGTTGAAACTTCACAATAAGTAAACTTGAAGTGTACTTAGAGGAGCCTAATTATTTAGTTTTGGAGAACCAGAACTTTGATGTGTTAAAATGGTGGAGTCAAAGTTCTAGCAAGTTTTCGATTTTAAGCAAAATGGCTCGTAATATTTTTTTCATCCTATCACCACGGTTGCATTAGAATCGACATTTAATGTCAGAGGACGCATTTTAGATAACTATCGTAGCTCTCTAACCAAAGATATGGTGGAGTTTTTTGTTTGTGGAGGTGATTGGATTAAGTCACATCAAAAACAACCATTCAAACTTTAGAAGTAAGTTTATATTCTTATTATTGTTCATCTTTAGACTTTAGATTTATAATTTTATATTTTATTGCTACTATAATTTGTATATTTTTATGTGTAGCAATCGACAAAGGAAGAAGAAAACTTAAAAATTCAAGTACAAACCAATGACTGAGGGATTTACTAGTTTGAAAGGTATTTGTATAATTTGTATATTTTGTAGCACTTGAAGTTTTTATGTGTAGCACTTGCTAATATAATTTGTATATTTTTATGTGTAGAACTTGAAGTTTGTAAGGAAGTCACGAATGATGAAAAGTAGCTTGAAAAAAAACATGATGCTGGAAATTAAGAATGAAGAAAAAAAGTTTGAAACAAAGATCAAGAATGTTTTTTTTGTGTTTTATGTATTGATCAAAAAACAATTAGATATGAAGTTGGTTGTTTAGTTATGAACTTGGTTGTATGTTTTTTTATTGTTAACGACTTATAACGTTGTTTTATTACCTTTAATATTAGTTTTTTGTTTTCATTTATATTAAAATCTGAAAAAAAAACATTTAAAAAAATCGAGTTGGCTCGACGAGCCACGAGCTAGCTCGAGCTTTTCACGAGCCGAACTCGAGCTCGTATTTTCAGCTCGGTTACATTTTTTAGTTTGTGGCTCGTTAGGCTCGTATTTTCAGCTTTTCACGAGCTGGCTCGTTAGGCCATCGAGCTCGAGCCCGAACCTATCTTGGTTCGGCTCTTTTACAGCCCTAAGTTTGTGGAAGGGAGTAAGCAAAAGGCTGATATATAAACTAAGTCTCTGCCGAGAATGGAGTTCAGTGAAATGCGGATGATGCTTGGGATGGATTTTCTTCAAGGGGATTCTTAGAATTAGAGGGGAGTTTGTTGGAATAATTTGGCAGAATCTCAAATCTCTCGAGGTTGTATTTGTTGACGGGTTGATTTGTACAAGTGTCTAAAGTCTAAGGATTATTTTAGTAGTTTTTAATACTTGAGTGTAATTGGTTGTTAAGAGTAGTAGTTTCTAATTAGTATAAAGTGTGATTGAGTTCATGCTTCTATGAGTATTCATCTTGTAAAACCATTTCTATTCATTGTAATCATTCTTCTTAGAAGTATTGAGTATTGAGTTTTTCTTGTGTCTGGTATCTGGTTTTTTATTCCTAACGATCTGACGACTTTACATTTGTTTTTATTACATTTGTTTTTCCGGATTTCTTACATTTCAAATTTTTTTCTTGTATCTATAATTCTTCAATTCCTCAATTATTCCTAAGAGGTGTAAATCGTTTGTTAGGATAACTATGGATTAACACTGGCTAAGAATCCATTGTTTCAATCATTATTGAAATTATGACTTGTATATTAAGTACGTTGCCAGTTAAGCATAAACATATATCACGTATATGTTCTTGTTCACTTAGTAAATCATCAAGGATAAAGTTCAATACTCACACAACAAGTTCAAGCGCTAAATGATCAAAATTCAGAAAATCGATAATAACAAGTGAAGATGAAAGCTTAATTTGTATGTTGGAATTAAGAGAGACTTAAAATGGTGTTAAATCAAATGATAAATCCATCAAATAAATTTTTATGAAAGTAATAATATTTTCTAAAATTTAACTAAATAAACTAAAACAAAGACTCGTAAGGTGTTTCGTCAACTTGCTAGTTTAATTCAAATGGGATTTGCATTTTAAAGTTGGAAATGGATGAAATTTACCAAAAGAAGAACTTTTCAACTATGTTTTTGCATTGAAGACACAAACCTTCTTACGTAATTAAAAGTTAGTTCTAAGGGGAAACCATCTTGATTTCTTTTGAGATTACGAAAGGTAATATTTTTATTTGAGTAAATTACATGGATAGTCCTTGTGGTTACGTTGAATTTTTGAATTTGATCCTTCAAGTTTAAAATTTTTGAATATAGTCTTTAACATTTTTTTATATATCATATCTGATGCTTAAGTCTGTTAGACAACCGTTAGTGATGTTAAATATTATAAAAATTACCATGTTACTCGCATTAGCCATTGATTTACTTTACCTTTTAAACTATAATATTTTTTATTAATGAAAAATTATATTGTTGTTGTTCAAGTTTTTTTATATTATTTTTATAATTTCATCATTAATACGATTATTATTTAATTACATTTAAAGTACACATATAAAAAAGCTTCTTAAAAACATGTTTTTCAAATGTTCTGTTTTGAAAATCGTTCATTTATTATATGTCATTCCTAAAACTATTTGATTTTTTTTAACTTTTTTAAATTGGTTGGTTTTTTAAACTTCCTTTCTTACAATTCATTTTTTGAAATATCTTTTCTTAAAAAAATCTCAATTTTTTAAATATTTTTTTAAAACAATTCAGTTTTAAAGTATTTATAAAAAAAGACATTTTTATAAAGGTTTAAACAAATCCGCATAGTGATTTAAAGAAAAGATTAACCAAACATTTACAAGTAGACAATTTTTAAAAAATTTTATTTGTGTATTAAATAATAAAAATATTTATAATTAAAAAATTATAATAAAATATCAATTACATTGATGATCGTACAAGTAAAATAATTATTTTGATAAATTTAACATTACTAACTAAACTAACAGAATAGGAACCATATATTGATAAAAGATAAACATAACAGTAGGGATTATATACGTAATTTTAAAACTATAAGGATCAAATCTAAAATTATATTGATGATCCGTACATGTAATTTACTCTTTATATTGATACTACTTTTCAATTTAAATAAATTATTTTAACCTTTCTAGAGACTAAAAAGTACAGAAAAAAGGTTTAGAGGTATTGGATGTGACTAAACTTTTATCAATATTCACATAACTTATCTCTTTAATTCCTTCATATTTAAACATCGTCCGAGGTAGCATTAAATTCTTGAGCAAAAAAACAAATTGTGTTTCAACTTTACAAACTGGTTTTCTCTTGTCAACCTTTAAGTCTTTATATTTTTATCATTTTTGTTTGGCTTGAATCTTAATAAGAGGTCTATCACTCAAACATAAGTTTTAATCAAGAAACTATTCAAAAAAAAATGTATTCAACCCCCCTCTAGTTCTCTACAAGTAGTATTAGAGCAAGTTGCTTTAAGTTTTTCATATAAATTTTATTTTTATAAAACTTGAGTTATAGCAATGGCTCAAAACATATGTTTAGAGGGGAACTCCATGCCAAGGTCACTTTTGCGTAAAGATGAAGGATTTTCCTATTGGAAATTATGTTTTGAAACTTTTGTTAAAGCCAAAGACATAGATCTTGGGGAAGTTATTGAAATTAGTGATTTAGTTCTCAAAATGTATGTTGAGTGAAACAAAATCTAATATAACTAAAAATATCTCTTTGGACAACAGAAGATGAGCCAATGATTTCAAAACATTTTTAGGCTAAATCAATTCTCTAAAATGATTTACCAAATTATAAATTTGAAAGAGTTTTTATATACAAAACTACAAATGATGTTTGGAACACTCTTTTTATTACCTATAAAAGTAACCATCAAGTAATGGACAACGTGATTGAATTAGTTGTACAACAATATGCGCAATTCAATTTTGATGGACATGAAAGACTTGCAAAGGTTATGTTAGGTTTAATATTGTTGTTACTAGTCTTAATGCTCTTGAAATTATACTATATATTAAAATGTAATGTAGGTGCTACATGTTTCTTTTATAGTTTCACATATTTGATACTACACTTTACAATTTGTTGAACCACTTTAATCTATTTTTGTTTTATTATATTATATTTTAAAGTGTTTTAATTCTTTCTTAACTTTTTTAGAAATCATTATTTATTGGTTTCTTTTATCTCAATTTTAAATTATATTCTTTGAGTTTTCATTTATGAATTTCCGGAATTTTCCGGTTGAGGCGTGTTTATTTATATTGATATTTTGAAGCCTCGATTGTGAGTGAACATCATCTTTTTCGGTATAGGTATTATCGAAACCGGTATCAGTATTTGCTTTTGTGGTTTGTGATGAGTTGACCCAACAACGAACACAGTCACGTTGCGTAAGACAGGAGAAACAAACAAACTCTCGCGCGCGTAGCGTGGGAGATAGTACTAGTTTAAACTAACAAAATAAGTGAGAAAATTTGAACGTTGCAGCATAGGTGAAGAGCAAAAGTAACTACAATTTTAGAATCAAAGGATCTTAACACGCTTCAAATGGAAGGGTGATTGGTAATCTAAAAGTCCATGAAATAAACATGGAAAAAGGATGATGAAATCTCCAAAGCCAAGAAGAAAAAAAAACTAAATCTCTTTCTCTTAAAGATAAAAATTCCAAATCATCAAGTAATGATCATGATGAAGAGCAATCCAAAGTTAGAAATGAGGAAGAATATGTCATGGCGGGTAAGCAATTGAAAAAGTTCTTTAAAAGAATGGAAGTTTGTAAGGAAGCCTATAAAGAAAGAATATCATTAAACAACAACATAAAATCTTTAGAAAAAAGTGTTAGATGTTTTGATCCTCATTATTTCATTAAAGATTATCCAAAACCAACAAAGAAAGGCAACAAGACGAAAACCTTTGTAGGTGGTGCATGAAGTGTTAATGGGATGAGAATTTAGGCACAAAGAAGAAAACTTGTCTCATAGGACTCAAAGAGGTATTATCTTAATCTACTTACTATATTGATAAACATATGATGAACTCAAAATACAATATGATGGTTTGTGTGATCTTAATACTAAAGTCATCAACAAATATAAAATTTTGAAAAAAAATCAAGAACTTGAAAACAAAGCTTTAGAGAATAATATTTTGAATGTCAAGGTTATGGACCTTGAAAAATTAGCACTACAAGCTTTTGTAGAGTAGAATAATTCTCTAAAGGAAAAAAAAACTTTTCAACATCATAAACAAGTTTTTAGTATAATTAATAAAATGTTAGATTACATACTAAGAACGCAAAAGCCATTAAGTGATAAAAATGGCTTAGGATTTACAAATGATCATGATAAACATTCACCTAGTTTATATAAGATCATCTCACTTGTCAAAGCTAAAATAGACAAACCAAAGAAGAAAATTGAATCACCTAAGGTAAATAGTGTGATTAAAGAAAAATGTAAGATGATAGAATGGTTAACATCCCCTTTTGCCTCAGAGTCTAGTCTTTAGAGCATGGTATACATTTTGTTCTAATCTATTATGTATAAATGGTGTTGCATTGTTTCTATTGAATCATGAAGGATGAAATTATCAAAAACTCAAGATTTTAGCATTGGATGCCAACTACCGAATCAAGCTAAGTACTGAATCCACTACCAAAGTGTGTATGCTGAATGTTTGTTGATCAGCATATGTCGAAGCAACTGCCAAACTACATAAGCTAAATATATGCTGATAAGCATATATAGATCAATTGTCAATCAGCTGTAAACTCCATGATCTGTTGATCGACTGCTACTCAGAACAAGATTGTATGTGTCAACGACTACTCTGTTTCACCTTTTGAAGACAACATAGTACCGAAGCTGTGAACTTTGATATACAGATTACATGTTTGATGTAGACTCTGAACATAGAATACTTTATTCTTATTGTTTAGATTTCATAGTATAAAAGTTTCACACTTGTATAGTAAAGGAAAACATTTTACCATATCTGATAGTATAAAAGTTTCACACTTGTATAAAAGTTTCACACTTGTTTAGATTTCATAGTATTCTTATTTTTTAGCCATTTGATTGTATATGTCAATTGTAACACTTTGCTTACATTAGTTTAATCAAGTAATTTGAGCGTTTACATTTTCTTAAAGTATTTGTGTTGTTATAGTAAGTATCTAACCTAGATTCTGTATTTGTTAGTTACTGATCAAAGAGGAAGTTCTTGTTATTTTAAACATGTTTGATCTAACAGTTTCTAATAAAACAAAAATATATCTTTATTTAGTTATAAAGAAAATGTAGAGACTAATGAAGAGGCTGATGCAACCCAAACATCCAAGGCTTAATCTGCTGCACAAGTTCTGAAGTAGAATGCTTCGGAAGTTTCACACACTCAACAGAAATATTCTAAGTGTGAAATCTTCCGAAGCCAATACCAATATCTTCCGAAGCCAAAGATGAAGTCTTCCGAAGCCTTAGAGACAAAGTCTTCGAAGCTTCAAGTTATGAAGACAGATTTCTTCCGAAGACTTTTAAGACATGCTTTTTCTGATGTACCTTTGTGTAAAGCTGGACACCTTTCCGCTGCACCTCTGCAAGTCACCAACTTACATGAGTCGGTGACAAGGTCCATGCATTTGGTAACGATACATTGAGGTCTTGAGTCTGTATACTTTCTACTTTATGTACTTTATCCTTTTTGTAATAGAAAAGGATGTGAGCTATGGCATGTCATAGTCACAAGTCAAAAGGCAATCTGCCTTTTGACTCTATAATTGATTTTGTTTGTGTCTAGTCAATTGTATCCAGCTGGCTTTCAAAGTATAGCCAGCTGTAGGATGTAGTATAAGTATCTCATGTTCTTGTATCTTTTATTTATGCTTTGTAACACTTGTAATAGAACATAGAGAAAGCAATATACTGCATTCTTGAAAACCATACTCTTGTGTTCTGTCTCTTACATTACTTGTGTTCTTAGTGTCTTATCTTGGTTAATCTAGTTTATTGTTTGATTAAAGTTTGGTTAATCTGCTCTTTGTGTTGTTGTGTTGTAACTTCAACGATCCTGCATTTGGTATCAGAGCATTCAGGCTCTTGATATAAGATCTCACCATCTTAAGATCCCTCACACACACAAATACTAAACTTTTCAAATGGCAGCCATTTCCAAAACCGATATGGAAACTGGAACCATGAACAAGTCCCCACTGATCACTCTTGATGAGTTTGACACCTGGTGTTTAAGAATGGAAGGTTTCATCAGGTCTCTCGATTCAAGAAATGGGAGTCTATTGAGAATGGACCTTTCATACCCAGCACACCCTCTACTACTGGTGCTGGTATGATCCCCAAGGATGTGGCTAACTACTCTGATGAAGATAGGAAGAGAGTAGAGATAGACAGGAAAGCCATGACAGCTCTTCAAACTGCCCTTCCAAACTCTGTATACAGAGGTTTCAAGAAGTGCAAAATAGCTAAACAGCTATGGGATGCACTGAAACTGATGTATGAGGGTTCTTCTGAAGCCAAGGAGAACAAGAAGGATCTCCTGAAGCAGCAGTTTGAAAACTTCACCTTCAAAGCAGGTGAAACCCTGACTCAGCAATACTTCAGGTATGTTGAGATTGTGGATACCCTAGTGGATGGAGGAGTTTCTCTTGAGAATAGAGACATTGTAAGGAAGTTCATGTCCTCACTTCCTAGGCAATGGACACACTACTATGTGGTGATCAAGAGAACTGAAAATCTCAAAACTCTCACTCTGACAGAGTTATATGGGATTCTCAGTGGCTACCAGATGGAGATGAACATGCAGGGTTCATCTGGCAACTCCAACAATCAAATGGGTACAACCCTACATGTGGTTGAAAGGGATAGCATAGAGCCCAACCATCATCTTATATGCTACCCTGACAACTCACCCAAGGGTCCTTTCATCACCTTCCCAGAGACACCAAGGGAGAACTACACTCAAGGAAGCCCATTCCAAGAGACAAGCTCTTCTCAAGCATTTGTCTTCTGATGAAAGTTGTGGCAACTCTCTTTTCACTCTTGAAGACCTGGACTGTATTCATCCAGATGAACTGGAGTACATGGAAATAGTCCAGCAGATGGCTCTTCTCACTCACAGAGCCAAGAAGTTCTACAAGAGGACTGGAAGGAAGTTTCCAAGCAATGCAACCAGTGGAAAGTTTGGACTGGACAAAGGCAAAGTCAAGTGTTATAACTGTAACTTGATGGGCCACTTTGCCAGAGAGTGTAAGGCACCTAGAACCAATGGTGGCCAAACACAATCCAGACCAAACTACACTGACAAAGCTCTTCATAATGAGAAGTCAAAGCAGCAAGTTGTTGTTGTTGTTGAAGAAGGAGGCTTTGACTGGAGCTTTCAGGTGGAAGATGCTTCTCCAAACCAAGCACTGATGGCAGATCATGATGAAGCCAAGGTATTGGAACATCTCTGTACTCCTGAATGCATTGCTAAAGTTAATAGGTACAGGTCCTATAACTTGGAATTGAGATTTGATATTGAGTCCTTAAACATTTTAAAATCTGATTTTAGAAAGTCTGAAAATGATTATAAGCTGAAAATAGAGGACTTAGAGAAAACCATTTCAGTTCTAAAACATGAACACACAGATTTTAGAACTCAAATTCAAGATCTCATAACCAAGCTAACTGAGTGCCAGGCTGAGCTTGTGATCAGCAAAGCCAGGGCAGAAAAGAGTGTTCTTGAAGAAGAGACCTTCAAGAACATGATATCCTCATCCCTGCACAACAAAGTGTGCTATCAAAACAGACAGGGACTGGGATCAAATGAGATAGCTCCTCCACACACAATCTTGTCTGTAAGACCCCCTAGGTGTGGAACTTGTGAAGATGAGCTTCCTCTCATAGATCCTATGAGTGAGGAGGATGAAGAAGAGATAGTGAAGAATCCCTCTACTAAGAGTGAAGAGGAGGATTCTAAGAAGGGCCACTATCCTTCTGAGGAGAAAGTGGATACTGTGATGTCCAAGTCCATGAGAAAGAAATTGATCAGAAAGAGCAAAAGAAAGGCAAGGAAGGCTCAAGAGATCAAGGCTGCTTTTGACTCTAAGCAAAAACAAGTTTTTATTTCTGCAGGATTTAAAGTGGTAGGGACTGAAGACATCAACCAAAACTCTTCTGCTAAGAGTTCTGGTTCTTGTTCAACTCATCTCAGTAGCAAGAAGAAGACTGATTTATTGTGTACCACTGCTGCACAACCTGGACCATCAAACTCCAAGCACAATTCTCAGCCTAAGAGGACTGTCTCAGCATCCGTAAAGATGAAGGTGGAGAAGGGATGTGACCAAAAATAGTCTTATTCTCAAGAAAAGGCTCTTGTGAAGAAGAAGATGAATTGTGTTATGTGTGACAACACTACTCACATTGCCAAGGATTGTCCCTTCAATCCTAAAAGCACTGTCCATATGACCAAAACAAAGACTTCAAAGAGTTTGAAGAAGATTCAAACTTCGGAAGGAAAACCTGTTTCCTTCAGAAGCTCAAAATCTAAGAAGGCAAGTGGAAAATTACCTTCGGAAGAAAAATTGGTCTCAGAAGAAAGGAATTCTTCCGAAGCACTGAAATCTGCTGCAGTGTCTGCAGAATCTTCCGAAGTATCAGTCATCAAAACTTTCGAAGTTCCAAAATATTCCGAAGTTTTGAGGGTCAATTCCAAGACTCCAAAGGTGGTGTGGATGTCTAAGAAAGACCAAGTGACTGAGATTTCTCCATCTACAACAGCTCAAGATCCTCTTAGTACAACCATAGGATCTATCACTGTTGAATTACCTTCTGTAAATAAGCCCAAGACAAGCAAGGATGGGTTTCCAAATGTAACTAATAAAATTTTCCTTTGTGCAGGGACAGCGGAAGACAGACAAAAATGTCTGGATCATAGACAGTGGTTGTTCCAGGCACATGACAGGCAATAGGTCATTACTCCAGAACTTTGAAAGGATTGATGGAGGACCAGTTGCTTTTGGAGGAGATGAAGGTGGTTACATTTCAGGAAGGGGCAAGGTCACAAATGGTAAGCTCTGCATTGAAAAGGTAAACTTTGTTAAGGAGCTTGGATACAATCTTCTGAGTGTATCTCAATTTTGTGATCAGAGTCATAACATGCTCTTTACTGAGCATGAGTGCATTGTTCTTAAGCCTGGTGTGGTCATTCCTCATGAGCATATCCTGCTTAGAGCCCCCAGGAAAGGAAACATGTACAAGATGGACTTGCAAGAAACCTCTCCCTCGGAGAAGTTTCATGCTTTCTATCTAAAGCTAATAGTGATGAGTCTTTCCTATGGCATAAAAGAATGTGCCATGTAAACTTTAAGAACATGAATAAATTGATTAAGCATGATTTGGTAACTGGAATGCCAAAGAAAGAGTTTACAAGCGATGATCACTTTGTTCATGCCTGAAAGGGAAGCAACATAAGGTATCTCATAAGCCTAAGGAAATGAACTCCATCACTACACCCCTACACTTGTTACATATGGATCTCTTTGGCCCCACCAGTGTAATGAGTTTAGGAAGGACCGTATACTGTCTAGTGATCACAGATGATTTTACAAGATTCACTTGGGTCTTCTTCCTTAGAACTAAGGATGAGACTCCTGAGATTCTAAAGAATTTCATCTTAAAGATTGAGAATCAGTCTGATCACAAGGTCAAAATCATAAGATGTGATCAAGGAACAGAATTCAAGAACCAGACCCTTGATACATTTTGTGATGAAAAAGGTATTGCAAGGAAATTTAGTGCTCCCAGGACTCCTCAGCAAAATGGTGTTGCTGAGAGGAGAAACAGGACACTGATTGAAGCTGCAAGAACCATGCTGTCTGACTCTAAACTGTCCATCACCTTCTGGGCAGAGGCAGTCAACACTGCCTGCTATGTGCAAACCAGACTTTTAGTAGTTAAGACTCATGGCAAGACTCCTTATGAACTTTGGCACAAGAGAAAACCTTTCATTGGTTTTCTCAGGTCATTTGGATGTCCTTGCACCATCTTGAATACCAAAGATCAAATTGCCAAGTTTGCTGAGAAATCAGATGATGGGCACTTTATTGGATACTCTTCCCAAGCTAAGGCTTATAGAGTGTACAATCTTAGAACTAGAATAGTTGAGGAGTCAGCCAATGTGACCTTCAATGAACACACACCATGTGTTGCTGGTTCTGGTCCAGATTGGCTATTTGATCTTGATTTGGTTACCAACTGTTTTAACAAATCTTGTGAGAATGTTTCAGGATCTGCAGAAAATTTAAATACAGGTGATCCTGACCCAAGATTTGAGCTAGGAAGACCTTCAAGTCATACATCTTCAGCTCCAGTTGGAACTACTTCTGCAAATGAGGTTTCTATCAGCACAACAATGACAAATTCAGCTGATACATCTGGTATGCCTTCAAATTCCAGCTCAGAGGCTCTACAACCAGATAAGAACACCTCAACTGTGGAAGACAACAATGGTGATGGTGACAGTGACCAAGAGTTTCTTGATGCCACTAACCACACCATAGATGAGAACATCAATGATGTCACACTGCTTGGATCAAGTTTCACTTGAAAAGTGTGCTGATGTGGTGGGAGAAACATCTATGCCAGATCTAAATTTTTCTAATTTAGATCTTTCTCAACAACTTGCTGTGATTCCTCAGCTTAGGATCCACAAGTCTCATCCTACCACAAACATCATTGGAGATGTTGTCTCCGGGGTAAAGACAAGAGGACAAACCCATGAAGCAAATGTTTGTCTTCACTCTTGTTTTCTATCCCAGATAGAGCCAAAGAAAGTTGAGGAGCTCTAAAGGATGGAAGTTGGGTTGAAGCTATGCAACAAGAGCTGCTTCAATTCAAAAGGCAGAAAGTTTGGAACCTTTGTCCTCTCCCTTTTGGGAAGACTACAATAGGAACCAAATGGGTGTTTAGGAACAAGAAAGATGATAGAGGCATTATCATCAAAAACAAAGCTAGACTGGTTGTTCAAGGATACACACAAGAAGAAGGGATTGACTACACTAATGTCTTTACTCCAGTGGCAAGATTAGAAGCTGTTAGGATATTCTGGCATTTGCTGCATCCAAGAACTTCAAGGTCTTTCAACTTGATGTGAATGTGCCTTTTTATATGGAGTGATAGATGAAGAGGTTTATGTTAAACAGCCACCTGGTTTGTAGATCCTGATCATCCTGATTATGTCTGCAAGCTTGATAAAGCTCTCTATGGGTTACATCAGGCACCCAGGAAGTGGTATGAAACACTGTCTGAGTATCTCTGTAAACATGGATACAGGAGAGGTACTATAGATGGAACTCTCTTCATCAAAGAACAAGGAAAAGACATATTGCTAGTTCAAGTATATGTGGATGACATCATCTTTGGTTCAACTAATCCAAAGCTCTGCAAAGACTTTGAGAAGCTGATGAAAGACAGATTTGAAATGAGTGCCATGGGGGAACTCAATTTCTTTCTGGGAATTCAAGTGAAGCAAGTTGAAGATGGCATCTTCATAAGTCAGTCAAAGTATGTTCAAGACATACTCAAAAGGTTCAATATGACTGACTGTAAGATTGCTAAGACACCCATAGCCAGAAACCACTCCCTTGGTCCTGATCTTGAGGGGGAGTGTGTAGATGAACACTTATACAGGCTATGATTGGGTCTCTTATGTATCTTACTGCTAGCAGGCCTGACATCATGTTTGCTACATGCATCTGTGCAAGATATCAAGCCAACCCTAAGATGTCTCATCTTATCACTGTCAAAAGGATTCTAAGATACCTAAAAGGTGCATCAACACTTGGTCTATGGTATCCCAAGAACTCTGACTTCAATCTGTATGCTTATACAGATAGTGATTATGGTGGTTGCAATATGACTGCAAAGTCTACATCTGGGGGATGTCAATTTCTTGGTGGAAGGGTTGTCTCATGGCAATGCAAGAAACAATCCTGTGTCTCTGCATCAACTGCTGAAGCTGAATACATTGCTGCCGCTAGCTGCTGTGCTCAAGTGCTTTGGATTCAGAATCAAATGCTAGACTATGGGTTAAATTTCAAGGAGACTCCAATCCACATAGACAACAACAGTGCTATCTCAATACAGAGAACCCTGTGCAGCACTCAAGGACAAAGCACATCAATATCAGGTATCATCTAATAAGAGATAATTATGAAAAGGGATTAATTAAACTAGTCAAGGTTCACACAGATGAACAATATGCTGATTTGTTTACAAAGGCTTTTGATGAACAAAGATTAAATATCTAATATCAGCTATTGGGATGATCAACCTTGAGTAAATTTTTCTTAAAACTAATTCTTATTATTTCTTAAAAAATGTGTGTTCTAAGTTGTCTAGTCTATCATCTTCATAAGCTCATGTTTTTCCTTTGGATTGGAAGACTTTCCTTAGATTAATTGATGATTTTATACTTTGGAAGTTATGCATTTTAACTTCGGAAGAAAATCACACCTTCAAAATATTAACTGTCTAAGAAATTTACCTTCGGAAGAAATTTCAATTTATCTTCCGAAGCTTAAATAGTTATCTTAGACACTTACTTATTTTCAAGGACCTTTTCCTTCCGAAGCAATAATTAACTCTCGGAAGCTTTGTTGATCTCTATACAAAGCACTCAAGTCTTAATTTTTCCTTCCGAAGCAAAATCATCAAATACTCTCAGGAAATTCTTCCGAAGTCATTTTAGCTTCGGAAGCTTTTTCATTAAAACTTCCGAAGATAATTTACCTTCGGAAGCTTGTTGATTTCCAAGAAAACTACTTTTTGAGCAAAAAGTAAACTACTTTTTCAGAGGTGGGACCGACATCCGGATTTCAAAATTTATCCTCTTTCATTAAACTTTATCTGAAATCCCTCTCTCTCATATAAACCCAACGGTTTCCCCCTCTTCTATCATCTGCTCTTCCTCCAAACCTAAACCCAAAAATTTTCTCTCTGAAATTTCTTTCTTTCTTTCTTCTTAATCTCTGAGCTACCTCACAATGGCTAACCTTGCTCACAGAAATGATCCCAACTTTACCATGCAGCTACACAGACAACACAATCAAGTTGCTCTGTTATGCTCTGAGAAAGATCCTCATTTCTCAGAGGTTTGTCGTTTCTTGTCTCTGTCCCACTACTTCACCTCCCTAACCATTGATCCTCCACTCTATGAGGATCAGTTGCTTGAATTCTGGAAGACCTGCCAAGAGGTCATTATGGACGGGGAGAAGGCACTGTCTGCCACAGTGCAGGGGAGAACAATCTTCATCACTCCGGCCATCATCAACCGACATCTTCAGCTGGATGATGAAGAAGGTGAGGTGTTCTTCCCAAAGGAAGCTGTAAATCATTCCTTTGAGCAGATGGGCTACGAGGGAGATTTCTCTGTAAAGACCTTCAGGAAAGGGAAGGTCTCATCCCAATGGAGATTCCTGCTCCATGTGGTCATTCACAGCTTATCAAACAAGCATGGTGGATGGGACCAGATTCCTGAAGATCTCTCCTTCATAGTCCATGGAATGGTTCAAGGGGTCAAATTCAGGTACTCTCAATTTGTTTATACAAATTTGCTTGCTAATTTAGACTCCTTAGAGTACTACATGTTTCCTAGATATGTCCAGTACATTCTTAACTGTGAACTGGGCTCACAGTTAAGGGAAACAGGTAACACTCTTAAATTGGGACAGATGAAGCCCGACATCTTTAAAATACTGAGAAAGTCCACTGTTGGATTCTCTTGGGTAGAAACAGCCCTAGTCCCAAAAATGTTAGAGCTCATTGCTCAAGGTGACAACCTAGCAGCACAAGCTAGTGTTGAACCCACACCTGCTGCTTTCCAACCACCTACACAGCCTCAAATATCCATCACCTACCAAAGAAAATCCAAACGAACCCCTGCTCAGACTATTCAGTCTGAGGAGGCCCCCATATACTCACCAATACAGGAAGAAGTGGATACTGGAGCTCCCACTTCTCCTGAGGAGCAGACCACTCCCATCTTATCAAGAATCAGTGCTGAGGTTCCTCATGCTCAGCCTGATGAGCTCATTAGCCCTACTGCCTTAAGCCATCACTCTGAGTCTCAACACTCAAGTGATCAACTTTCAGGGGACAGTTACCATCCCCAGCCTATAGATCTCAACCAACCAATTCCCAACCTTGACTTCTATACTGATGAAGATCTAGGTTTCAGTGAGTATAATGAGTCTCTCTTCTTTTCCCCTACTCAAAGAGAGTTGAATACTCCTGAGTCTCCTATATCTATCCCACATCAGTCACCCACAACTGAGGTGGACACTCCTGAACCTGTTCAGGATGTCCATATGGAAGAGGCTCTCACTTCTGCAAGTGATTACATCATTAAGACCTCAACCATGGCAACTCAGCCTACTGACATCTCAACTAAGACTGCCAGTAAGCAGAGAAAATCCAGTGGCCAAGAACATAGAACTAGTCATGAGAGAAAGGACTCTGGTCCAATCTTCTCCACCCCCAGTGATTCTTCTGATGAAGATGAGGGGGATCTGAGACTAAAAGTGCAACACCTATCCAAAACATGCACCTATTTAGTCTCAAAGGTCAGTCATCTTGAATCTCAGGTGACTACCTTACACAATAGGATCAATGATCAGCAACTTGAGATTTCATATCTTAAGGAAAAACTAGCTGGGAGACCCTTAAGGCGAGCTCAACCAGGAACACAAGAACCTGTGGATGTGATTGATCTATCCTCCAGCTCACCTATGCAAGTGGGTGATGCTACCAAAAAGGGGGAGAAAGTCTTTACAGCCACAGAACCTGGGAGTTCCTCTGAGAGAATGGACATTGAGGACTCACCATCCTCACTTGCAACTGTGCATTCTCAGCAACCTCCTCTAGATCACATTGATGTGGACTACACAGACTCCTTCATACAGAGTCTGTTTGAGGATGGGATACCAAGGGCTATGTCACCTCCATCATCCTTCAATCACATCATTGGATGGAGGTATGACAACAACTGGAAGGCCCTCATCATCATAAGAGTTCAAGGACAGCAAGAAGTCTTCAACTTTCAGACCTTGAACTACTATGAAGGTCTGGATCTAGTCAACATGCCACTTGTCAACCCAACCAATCAAGACAAGCTGACAGACTAGCAAAAGAATCCAAGACAGGATCATTGCAGAGTTCAGCCTAAGAAGGAGACTAAGGCAATCAGGCAATGTCATCGGTCAACTGGATGTTGAGGCAGACCCTAAGATTAGCTTCATAGGGAAACCTTGACTGAAGGCCCAGTGACAGAACCTGAGAGCCCTGTCTCATCATCTCCAACTGCAGAGATCCATATTTCTTCTGAGACACCTGCTGGTGAAGGTGCTTCTCAACCTCTCTCTGGCCTGAGCTCAAATGCTGCAACAAGCAATGAAGGCCAAAGCTCTCTCCACCCTAAGTCACAAAGGTCTGTGAGTGACAAAGGGAAAAGAAAGATGACATCTGAGGAGATTGAGGAGGAGGAGAGAGAGAGAGGAAAAGGAAGCTGAGGGGAGAAGGTTCCTCTTCTGGGTCTTCAAGACTCATGGAGTCTGCAATCAGGGCTGCCCCCAGACCAGATACTCAGAATGATGAGTTAAGGGCAGTCAGGATCAACTATCTGCAGACTAGGAACTATGACATAGATAATATCATTTCTCTCCCCTTGGATGAATTGAATGAGCTGGTTGATCTGGAAAGGTCAAGAGAGAAGAAGGAGGCAGAAGATGCAGAACTCCTAGTACAGATCAAAGAAGAGAGAAAAAGAAAAAGACTGTACAGAGGTATGCCTACCCTCTCACCAGTTCAAGAAAGCCCTGAACAAGAGGATGTGGCTCAACAAGAACCTCAGGTAGATAAGGAAGAAGACAGAATCAAGATGATTAACTACCTGAGTGCCACAGGTCTCTATCAGGCAGATGCACTTCTTCCCTTACCTTATGACTATGTTGAGTTTGAGTATTTAAAACAACTTGAGCTTGAGTTAGTCAAGGAAAGAAAGGCAACAAAGAGGAAGATGAGGGAAGAAGCTGCAAAGTCAAGAGCCATCATCCAAAAGAGCATGAAGAAGTCTGCTGATAGGCAGAGGATGATGAGCTTCTTGAAGCTGTATGGATTCTCCGGAAGGAGACTTGGACCCATGTCTCTATCCACTATGGATGAGCATATCAGGGTAATCAAGCAGAAGATCAAGAGTGGAGTGCTCACTGACTTACATTCCACTCCAAGTCAGGCCCCACCTGAAGTGGAGGTTAAGGTTGAACAAACAGACATAACATAATCTGGACCTCCTGCTAATGCTCAGCAAGCTTCATCTTCTGATCCACAGCAGGGTCAACCTCCCTCTCCTTCTGAGCCTGAGAGAGAAGAAGTCCCAACTGAGAGAGACAGTAAAGATCAATCTGGTGCTACAGGCCAGTCTTCTCAATTAAAATTTGGAAAGAGAAAGAAGAAGATGGCTTCTAAACCAAAGTCTAAGAAGAAGAAGAAGCCTGCATCCTCTTCTGAACCTCAGGATGAATCAGAACAACCTGAGGATGTGCAGCCAGAGGATGCTCAACCAACTCCAACTTTAGTAGCTTCTCTTGCATCAGGAAGACCCATCTTGTCTTGGACATACACCACAAATCCAGAAAGGTGGCATGTCATTAGAGATCAAGGCTTTGAAGACACTTATACATGGCAAGACATGTTTCAATTGCCTCTGCATGATCTCTTTGACATGAGAAGATACTTTGACAGTTGAAGAATCCTGATCATCCCTTGAAGAAAGGAATGGTTATCATTCTAATGAGGACTGTTGATATCTGAAGTCTTCTTAGTGTTTTGGTAGCATCAGCCTAGGGGGAGTTTGTAGAGACTAATGAAGAGGCTGATGCAACCCAAACATCCAAAGCTTAATCTGCTGCACAAGTTCTGAAGTAGAATGCTTCGGAAGTTTCACACACTCAACAGAAATATTCTAAGTGTGAAATCTTCCGAAGCCAAGACTAATATCTTCCGAAGCCAAAGATGAAGTCTTCCGAAGCCTCAGAGACAAAGTCTTCGAAGCTTCAAGTTATGAAGACAGATTTCTTCCGAAGACTTTTAAGACATGCTTTTTCTGATGTACTTTTTTGTAAAGCTGGACACCTTTCCGCTGCACCTCTGCAAGTCACCAACTTACATGAGTTGGTGAAAAGGTCCATGCTTTTCGTAACTGTACATTGCGGTCTTGAGTCTATATACTTTCTACTTTATGTACTTTATCTTTTTGTAATAGAAAAGGATGTGAGCTATGGCATGTCATAGTCACAAGTCAAAAGGCAATCTGCCTTTTGACTCTACAATTGATTTTGTTTGTGTCTAGTCAATTGTATCCAGCTGGCTTTCAAAGTATAGCCAGCTGTAGGATGTAGTATAAGTATCTCATGTTCTTGTATCTTTTATTTATGCTTTGTAACACTTGTAATAGAACATAGAGAAAGCAATATACTGCATTCTTGAAAACCATACTCTTGTGTTCTGTCTCTTACATTACTTGTGTTCTTAGTGTCTTATCTTGGTTAATCCAGTTTACTGTTTGATTAAAGTTTGGTTAATCTCCTCTTTGTGTTGTTGTGTTGTAACTCACACCCTTCAACGGTCCTGCAGAAAAGCATGCAACATTCTCAATCCTAACATGTCAATTGACTATAATCACATATAGTAGTATTACTCATCAGGAACTTTTGATCACTACATCATTAACACATACGAAGGGCTTGCCAACCTTTTGTAGCAATTCAATTCAACTGTCATTATAACTTACGAAATCTGATATCATACTTTCATATTTATGTTATTAAATAACATGATATACTAAATGATATCATATAGATACCAAAACATTTCTTTGCAAATAATTCAATGAACAATTAATACTACATTTAAATTTATATCAACACCTTATCATGACACTATTGGCAATTAAAAGATTTGTCAAATGGATTGCAATAACATGATCCTGAAAGGATATTAATTTTATTGTCGTTACAATCATGTAAATAGATATTAATGACAGAGTTTGTTGCATACACTTAAAGCAGATTTCAAGAAGATACCAACTAACGCATATGTTAAGTGCATTGTCGTCTATCTATCGACAAGATCAGTTAAAGGATATCACATCAGATCAGTTAAAGGACATCACGTCTGTTGACAACTAGAAAACTTGATATTTCTGCAATGGAAGGTTCAAAATCAACAAAAGCCTATACTATACATGAATTAAGATTAAGATTCTAATCCAAACTTTTGTATGTTTTCAATCTATCTACATTCATGTGAAAGATTGTTAGAAAAGCTCGTTGAAGAGTGTTTTCCACTTAGTCTGACATATATGATCTTTACAAATAAGACATGTAGTTATTATGGGTTTATGAGAGCTTCACAATGAACTAAAATGTTTCTAAGATGAAATTAAGGCAAATGAGATATCATTGTTAGAATAGTATGTTTGACTTGAAAGTAGGAAATGTGTAAAATTTATTCCACATTTATGGTTGAATAAACCTATTAGAGTTTTATGACTAGTAACTAGAATGTTTGATAAGCTCGTTTCTTTGATTTTATACACACACTCAAAACAATGTAAATTAGTATGAATGGCTTTAACATATGAATTTATCCATGATCACAAACTTGTGGCTTTCAACATTTTGGTTATAGCTACAAAATGAACTTGTTAATTGATTTTTGAAGGCAGGTTACTCAAAAAGATAAAAATAGATTAAAAAAAGATAGATAGTGACGAGAACCCTCTCCATCTTCTTCCATTCACAGTACAAAAGATCGAGCTCTCTTGTTCCACATTAATGGTTAACTAAATGATATTTATATATGAGATGTGTAATTAATAACTTTTGAGTTTATGTTATCTAAGATGAGAGTTTCACAACCAACATATATGTTTCTAAAAATATATTGAAGCAAATGAGATATCTAAGTTTAAAATAGTCTGTTTGATATGAAGCTTGAAAATAGGAAAGGTGTAAAACTTGTTTTAATCATTTTACAATGGAAGTAGACATGAATAGTCATGAAGTCTAACTTTAGAAATATTGTCTATTGTGTGTGTGGCCTTAACAAAATCTAATTCTTTTAATGCCTATTGAGCAACTATAAGATAATAGTTAGTTAACCTATAGATAGTTTTTATCATAACAACAAACATACATTCATCTAATATTACTATTAAATCTATTAAATTTATTTTACTGTTCATCATGTGACATAAACCTTCGATCTTTAAGAAATTAAAAACCATTATGTACATCAATACATATTACTAGACTAAGCTCTTTAATTGATAACCTATAGATAATAAGTTCACCTTTTGTGGTTCCACCACCGTTATCATCTATGTGAAATGCTTTCGAATTTCTTTATTTAGACAAAAAACTGTATTAAATGAAATATAAATGTAAAAAACATTTATTTATCTGTAAAGTAATTCAATGAACAATTAATATTGCATTTAAATTTTATTAATTGCCTTTAATACATTAGCATGACACTATTACCAATTAAAACATTTGTCGATCAAATGGATTGCAATAATGGACCTCAATTGCACCTGCTCCTTCGTAAATTCAACTTGTTTATTTATGTTGATTGTTGACTTTACGTATTCAATGAGACGGAATATGTGTTTTTCATAAAGCCCAGGGGTTAATTATATAAAATAGGATTTCTATTAAATTTTGAAAAGATAAAGACCTAAATCATGTATAAAGAATTATTTTTTTCCTTTTTTGTCAAAGAATAAAGTTAAAAAAGACTTTATATATTGTAATGTTTTAAATGTTTAATGGTTTAATACCACAAGAATGACGTCTAAACATAGGTGAGTTTAATAGAAGTCTTATAGAGTTATATAACACCAGTATACTTATAATTGGAAAAAAAATAGATATTATAATTGGAATAAATTTGTAGAATAAGTTATATAATACCAATATTGTTAACAAGAATGGATTATAAATTCATGTTTGTCTTATATGTGCGCTCATATTAATATTATTTATATGAAGGAAGGTGCGAGAAGTCTCGATTTGGCTTCATTTTGATCCTCATTTCATTTGGTTTTATACATATCACTATTGTAAGCTTGAATACGTTATTTCGCATTGTATGTTTCAGGTGTATTATAGGTTTGTATTATACGACATAATATGAAATGTTATGTCTATACAATACAATCTTACAAGATAATTACAAAATGAACAACATATATGTTTGAGTTAATAACACAACTACAGATTGTAATAATGGATGAAAAGAATCATGTTTGTCTATCTTTGTTCATTTTTTATTCATTTAATTTGACACAAATGAGATGTATTTGATTTTGTTTCGTTTTGCACTACATACATACATAGATACATAGATACATACATACATAGATATAGATATAGATATAGATATAGATATATATATATATATATATATATATATATATATGTGTGTGTGTGTGTGTGTGTGTGTGTATATATATGTATATATGCATATATGTATGTATATATATATGTGTGTGTATATATATACACACATATATATACATATATATACATACACACATATATATATATACACACATATAAATTCGAATATGTTATCTAACTTTGCATGTTTAGGAGGCATTATAAGATTATATTGTGTACAACTATATAATGTTATATAGATGGTACAATCTTATAATATGAAATAAATGTGAAAAATATAAAATGAAAAAAATACATAGTTATCATTGTGTGTTAATATAGGTCTTGAAAAGCACCAAATTTATTTTATCTAAGTACTGCATGAAGATAAAAGATTAAAACTTATAAACTCTATCAATTCTAAATCCTATACCATAAACAAAAGGATAAAGACACGTCTTTCTTATTCTATTTAACAAGAAAATATGATATGTAGTTAATAACTCAAAACAATTACAATACTCACAATATTATTACCCACTTATAAACCACATATTTAAGTGCCATAATATCTATAATTGTTCTCAAGTCACATTTTGTTGGTTAAGGGATATGTGTTACAATTATAAATTTCAGGATTCTAATATAATTATAACATGTATCGTATTTATCCTGAAAAATCTATAAATTGATAGTTAAGAAAAATGAATCGTTATTAATTTCTTAATTGGTTCCCTGTTTTAAGCGTTGACTGTTCAAACCAAACATTTTATGACAAAGATACCATCACGCCAAAGTCCATGCACCCTGTTATGAAGGAACAGATACTAAAAGTTACCTATTCTTTAGTTTATTTATAAATTATTAAACTATTAAATGTAAAAGATACAAATTAAGGTCGGTAATCATCACGTGTAAACGATTTAAACCGTTCCTATGCTCCTAAAGATCGTTTAGTTAAAAACACGAACAAAACTGAGCATAACTACTCGAACTCAACCTAGAATAGAGCTTATTTAACTTGAGTTCTATACACTGAGTTTGATTTAGTTACTACATACGTAAGCAAGGATTCTATATAATAATAGCGTGTGTGTGACAAAGTATAATATTTAAGTACGTTATAAACTTATTCTATATATACAAGCAGTTTGATACAATGATATAAAAATGAAAATAGTATATTGTTTGTCATTTGTACGAGTATAACTATAGTGATAACATATATATACATATATGGTAGCTATAATAAAGATGGAAAACGTCACAAAATAATATCAAGTTTGAAAAGTATTCTAATTAGATCACTTATGCATATTTTGTCCAAATTGGATCACTAAACCACCAAATCAAGTTATCATCGGATCTTTTTTGTCGCAAGAAAAATATAAAGGAGAAAATATGAGGGTTGGGATTTTCAACATATGAATTATATTAAAAAATAAAATATAAAATATAAACCTAAAATCCATGTTACCACTACGCATCAGCATAAAAGAAAATATAAATAATATGTACTACTTGAAACAACAAGAAAAACATGTAATTTAAATAAAATATGAAAGTTATGTAACTTAATTATTAGAATACTTTAAAATTTGGTTGTTATTCTTCAAAATTATCATTGATGATAAATGTATGAAAATTATAACTATATATAAATAAAATGTTATTAACTATTGAATAGATAATAAACAAGTCAAGTCTAACCTCGTGTTTATAAAATTACTTACATAACTAACTTGAGATTTAAACATAAAACTCAAACTAATTAAGCTTCTACTCTCTTAATTTAAACAAACCAATCAAACATAAATCTACTCTACTCGTATAGACTCCTAATCAGCAACTATATGTTCAAACATTAGGATTTGTTAATTCGATCCTTATTTAATATAAGAATAATTGTAGTTGTTGAGTCTCAGAAATTTGGTATCCATGAATAAACCTTTACCATTATTTGATAAACTTTTGGTTAAAACATTGTACGTATGTACAAAAATTATAGCAACAAGGCCCTATAATTAAACTAACAAGGCAATAAGAAGTATTCTAGAATTAAACTGTCAAAAATACTTTATCTTTATAACATAATAGAATATTCAAACTTCTAAAGTTTAAACCTTTCTTTTAAGTTCAATATATATTCTAATTAGTAATATAAAAATTATATGTTTAAAACGCAAAATATAAAGATGTCATTTTCGATATAAGTGGACGATAATCAAGATTTCCGTGGACGGCCCTATAAAGATATTTGGCTATTTGTTTAATGTGATTTTTATGTCTTAAATGTGTGAGCACTTCGTCATCTTGTTGCATGCTTCCTCATAATATCATCATCATCATCAAATGCAATATAATTTTACCGTACACCAATTTCAGCCTTTATATATGTTTGTACTTTGCATACCTAAAATTGTCGTTTAACTACCAGCATATCATAGATTCATAACGTTAACAATCATGTTTGGTCGATGGTTAACATGTGTGGCTTTGTATACAAAATAATAATAATAATAATAATAATAATAATAATAATAATATAATAATAATAATAAATAATAATAATAATAACATAATAATAATAATATAATAATAATAATAACATAATAATAATAATAATAATAATAATAATAATAAACTCTAACTTAACGCTTTAAAAATAAAAAAGACCTCAAATCTTCGCGGTAAAATGAATAAGTTTTTATTTTTTGAAAGGTTTTTACTGAAATAATATTGTGTTTTGATTCTTAATCAACTACATGCATTGCATCATCATGTTTATGGTTCATTTCCAAAATGTTAAAGGGTAAATCAGGGTCGGGTCTTGAATTGAATCAGAGTAAATTTGCTCGTAATGTATAATGATTAGAATGAGAGTAAATCGGATTAGAAATTAGCAGCATGCATTGCTTTGTCAATCAAAGATATTGTATGGTATCTGTTGCATGCTTTCTAATTCGTCATTAAATTGTGTTTTTCTTAACAACACTATTAGTTATTATGTAAGTTTATTGTCTCACAAATTGTCTTTTTTAAATCCTTTTGATCTTTATGAAAGGAGCAGATATTAATTAAAGTTCAAAGACATCTAATCTTACACTTGATTGTTTTAACCGGTCATGATTATGCTTGAAGGTCCTTTCAAAAATGTTTTTCAGCTAAAAAAGTTAAAGGACTTGTGTTTTCACAGGCTTTAAACTCAATGATTGTAGCTAGTAATTATGATAAAATAGGACTATTATGTTTCTAAATATTTGGCTAATACTATAATTCTATGTTTTGACTAACCATTAATTTTTTTAACGATAAATCTATTATACTGCTACTTTTAACTACTCCATATAATTTTATACAATGCCTAGCTTTGAATTCGGAATCTTTATTTTAATAGACAAGACCTCTACCAAATAGGTTATTCCTAAACTACTAACCATTAGCTATGATCTGGAATATTAAGCGTTGGGAGATTCTGAAATCAATAAGCTTACAAATGCCAACACGGTTGAAGTTATTCTATTGAGATGCAAGACAATTTGAAAGATAGAAGCTTTAAGAACCAATTAAACAAGTAAGTGAGCTTCTCGCACAAGTGTGCCAACTTCTCACAAGCTTAATATGTATACAATCATGCATTATCATATAGTTGAAAGAAAAATTAAAACTTAACTAGGGCCCTAGAATTTTACATCGTTTTAACACCCTAAAATAATTGAGTCGCCTCTGATCTTTAAGTTATTATTGCGGGTTATATAGTTCTTCAGAAGTGAAAAATTTATCTAATACAAGTAAGATAAAAGAAATTTAACCTTATAAACTTATCTAACCCTATATCAAATGCCACAACATAAAGATAAGAACATATCTTTTTTATAGTATTTTACAAAACTATGATTAACAGCTCAAAGTCTAAGACCATGATAATAAATCTATTACCCACTCATAGGGGCCTTAATTTCAACAATAATAAATAACATGGTTCCCAATTTTAAGCGTCGACCATGCAAACCAAATATTTTATGACAAAGACACCGTCACCAAAGTCTATGCATGATATTTTGCCATGAAATAACAAATACAAGCAGGGTCCTTTTATACAGGTTTATAACCCTTAAAGAAAGGAACAACTATTTGACATATTATATTAGAAGTAAAAATATGAATGTCGGGTAATCATCACTAGATGTGTTAACGAGTCAAGCCTCTTCTAATTAAGCTACTAAAAGTACAAATCAGTCTGCATCTTACTTACACGTAGTTAGCTCGAGTTTTATACACCGTGTTTGATATAGTTGTGTTATTACCATCATAAACAAAAATTATTATGTATGTAGATTAACATGGGCGGACTTAGCTTGAACGGACCAGAGTTACAGGAATTCAATGAATTTTCATTTGTATATGAAGATGTATGTACAAGTTTTTCGAGTGACACCATTTTTTTTTTAGTCACGAGTGACTCCATTAGTTATAAAAAATACGTATAAACCTAAAACTTGAAAGAAAAATAGAAAAAGCCTATGAGTTAATTAATTACTAACTAAGGGGTTATTTGATTACACTGACTCAGTAAGATCTGACTGAGTCAAAAGCTGGCCCAGTTAGAAGTTCTGACTGAGTCTGCATCTGACTAAAACTTGGCTGTTTGATTTAGTATCTGACTGACTTTACTGATTGATAAGAATATATAATTCATAACATTCACACATCCACTAGCACCACCACAATCCCACTTCAACTGGTCAACAGTTTGACTTTCCCAAAATCCCCAAATGTCTCCCTACTGCAAACCCTAATCTCCATCTTCCTCATATCTCCATTGTCTCTTCCACTCATATCCTCCACCACCACTGCCACCACCTTCATCACCGTCACACAGGCGGGGAGACCGTAGGTGGGGGGATCGCCAGAGGAGGAGGTCATGCAGGTGGGGGGATTGGCCGAGGAGATGGGCAGCACAGATGGGGGGTCAGCTTGGGAGATGGGCAGTGCAAGTGGGGTGATTGGTGGAGGAGATGGACAACGCAGGTGGGGGGATTGGCCGAGGAGATGGGCAGCACAGATGGGGGGTCAGCTTGGGAGATGGGCAGTGCAAGTGGGGTGATTGGTGGAGGAGATGGACAACGCAGGTGGGGGGATCAGTCGATTTTTGGGCCATCATGTTTTAATTTAGGGTCTGGGTCAGAACTCACGGACTCGATCAAAACACAACACAGACGCATCAAACACGTTGGCCGGTTGATCGTCAGCCCAGTTAGTCGGCTCAGCCAAAATCAAACATCCCCTAAATGAATTCACTCCCGCTAAATACCCGAGTTAATTACATTAAATTAGATCACTCCAAACAACCTAAAAAAAGGATTTGCAAATTGCATTGAAAACGCAAAAGGTAGATGAAAGGATTTGTCAAACCGAAGATAAGACTCACGACTCTTCATTCAAGAAATTATCAATAATCAATGGGTTAGTTTTTTGAAAAATTTCTTCTTCAATGAAGCAAGCAAAAAGAGAGTTGCATAATCAAATGGATAATAGGTACATGAATGATTCTTGCATTCGTTATATTGAAAAAAGTTCTTTCAATAAGCTTTTGTCGAGTATGTAATGCTATAGTTTCAAAAGATAAAGCCTTGTAAAGAACAATTATAGGATGTTTTATTTCAATCCATAAAGATTATCTATGTTTTTTACATTTTAATGATTATGTTCTTTTATTATTGTAGTTCTTTAATTATATGATCAACCTAACCTGGCCTGAATTGGCCTGACAATTTATATTTTCGCTTCTGCATATGGAGCATTTATAGATAGTGACTCAATTGAAATAAATTCTTAGATCTGTCACTATGTAGATATGATAGTGGTTATATGATAGAAATGAAACAATGTGAAAACTAGTTTTAATTTAAATTTGAGATCTAATATTATTTTTTTCTTAAATATCTACAACTTTTGCATACAATATGAAAAAATAATAGTCATTAAGAAATTATAACATATAAAAAAATTATAGTCATTAAAAATTTTAAAAATAAGTTCTCAAGTTCTTAGATTATATATATATACATACATATATATATATACACATATATATACATATATATACATATATATACATATATATAGGAGATATCAAATAAAAACTTAATTTTTTTAAAACTTTAGGAATCAATCTCAACCTCTAGTTGTTAATGTCAAAGTTATAATTAAAAAAACATATTTAAAAAACTATAAATCAAAAAATAATATAAAAATAAAAAAAAATAAAAACACAAAAATGTTTCCCTCTTTCATAAAATAAGAATAAAAAAATTATAAAAAAATAAAAAAGATTCCCGTTTTTTTACAAAATTCGTTTTACACATGTGTAATACCGGATTTACACATATGTAAATCCAGTATTACATATGTATATAACCAGATTTACACATATGTAAACAACGGATGGATGATTTTTTTAAAAAAAGTAAATCAATATGGTAGGTGTTGAAAAGATAAAAAATATTGAACTTTATGGTGAATTTTTTTTTTCAAAAAATGATATCGTGAAAAAAAGATATAAACATTTTAAAAAAAAGAGAAAAATGACATGTGATTTGCATGTGAAAAAATACGAGTGACTCACACTTAGTATTGAAACAATAAAAAATTTCTCTCTCTTTTATTACTTAAATATAACTTAAACACACTTAGAATAAGAGGGCTTGAGCCTGGTATGTGGTTGGTGCACGCCATACTGATTGCTGACTTTCGACACGTAGGAGTTCTTTTATAGGTTTATAATTATTATATGAATTTTATTTTAGACTGATTTTGTTTTCTTTATTAATTTTAAAATATAACGTTTTTATAAATTAAAAAGATATTATTATGAGATGTTTATTTCTACATATTTTTTTACATAAATTCTACATAAACATGGGTTAATTATAATATCTTTTTTAACTTTCCTACACCAACATAATGTCTCTTTAAATTTTGAATGTATGTTTTGATATAAATTTTATCAAAAAATAACCCAAGTATTTTTTTCTATATGTTTTTTAATCTAAACCGTTATGTTGTGTTTATCTTTACCCACGTTTTAATATAAATTTTATTAATAACCAAGCCGTCGTAAAAGCTTGAGAAAACCCCACTAGTTAAAAATATAGAACCAATGATCTTTAGCTCAACCACTCAACTGGTTAAGCTGGTATCCAAGACATAAATATAAAAAGTTTATGAGTTCAAGTCTTACCTTAAACAAAATATTTAAAGTTGACACAAGAGGTTTTCTAATTATGAGTTTTCTATTAGAAAGGTTGGGACCGGTCCTGTCTAAAATACATATGCATGAACCCAATTAAAATAATAAATATTTTTCAATAAAAAATAAAAAAATAGAAGGGAGAAAGTACTATGCGTGAAAAATGGACGTCTAAACAGAGAGAGACGTAATGTTTTTAAGCACTTTAGTGTTGTGTTCTTGTAAACTCATGTCAAGAGTTTAGACATACACTGAAAGTGAAAATCAACAATTGCTTCGTTGATGTTAGTGATCCAGTGAGAGTCAAGGTTTCTTTAAACATATATCTAGATTTGTAATTCTTAAATTCAAAGTCGCACAAAATATTAAAAAATAAATAAATACCAATCTAGAAATAAACAATCATTTGTTTAAGAGAAATAGTAGTTAGAATAACCATATTGTTGTCTTTTTAAGGTTAACTCTACTTCTATTGGTTTCTTTAAATCAAACAACTCTTATGTGATATATAATAATGTAGGAAAATATACTATTAAATAGAATATACTATAAAATAGAGGATTTTTCGTTTAAAATTTTTACATTATTATTATAGTTTTCAGAAAAAAGAAAAAAAAAGTTATTTTATGTAAGGCCCCGTTCCCGGGACGCTCATGGCTGGTCGATCATTGCACATAAAAACATATAATTTATACAAAATGGATGTCATCCAAAATAAAACAAGTAGCCGCCCATGCCATCATCAGCAATCAATTATTTGTCAACTGAAAACACATAAAAGTAAGTGTTTTTTAGTGAGTTCTAGCTTTAAAATAAAATATACTTTAATTTCGTTTAAAACCTTTCTTTACTTTCATACGTGATCAGACGTCATACGTACACATAGATAATAACATTATTATCTTTCATCATTGTTTGTTAACTTTCATTCATTCATCATCATACGTCATTGTTATCATTCATTATCTTCTTTTCGTACCTTACGTACATTCATCATTTACTTCTTTACATTCCAGAAAAATGACATGTGCCATACCCTACCGTCATGCATAAAACGGATATTGGGCCGAGGTCTATAAATAGACCCCCATACATTGTGCCCGGTGGCCTGACCATGGTATCGGGGTAAGCGACAAAGGTCCCATACATATGGTCAATCACAAATATTAAACCCCAACGTGCATCCTTCTGGGGTAGCTAACCCACACACCGTTGAGCTAACATCCTTCATTGGGTGTGAACATCCATATAAGGCTTGTAAGATTTTCTTTACTTTCCTTTCATTAATGCATGCATTCTTTCATTCATTACGTTCATCTTTTTATTATCTTGCACTTTACGTTACATAATACTTTCTATTTACTTTCATAACTATACCACGTAAAGCCACGGAAAATAAGCGTACATAATAAAGGACATAAACATAAACATAGCCATACACATCATACATGACATAACATACATCGTACATTACATGCGACCCATAAAGTCAACTTACATTACCCCCAGGAACATCCCAAGTCAAAGCCCACTCTTTACATTTTCCCCGAAATCTCAGAAACTATTCTAAGTCTTAGGCGCATGGGCACTATGCAGGCGCATGGCTTTTTAGGCGCATGGGGAACTTCTAGACCCATGAGTACTATGCAGGTGTATGAGTGCCTGGGCATATGGGAATTATAGATGTCTGGGACACTGAGCCGAATTCAACCTTTTCCAGGCGCATGGCTACTATTTGGGCGCATGAACTATTGGGCGCATGTGACACTGTCACACCCCCAAACCACGGCGGTATCCCGCGGGGCGCGAACGTCATGATTTCATAATCACTGATCGACCACTACATGGTTTTGTAAAACATATGTCTCAAAATAAGTTTAAGCTATATCATTGTTCAGAGTTAAATTTGCGGAAGCAATGGTAATAGGGTACATTGTTTTCAAAACATGACATATATGAAAATGAATGTCCCAAACAACATGAATGGCCCTAAACCTAAAGTGATCCATGCTAGCTTAACTTGTTGCATCTTTCAACTTTCTGAGAAAACATGCATGAAAAATGTCAACATAATGTTGGTGAGTTCACAGGTTTTAAGTAATAGTAACAAGCGTAAGGGACCACAATACTTTTTATGATTTGATTGTCGTACATACAATGCTACAAATTATATAGCACCGCAACCGAAGCTAGACTGTAACTGTAATAAATTGCCCCTACCCATGCCTACCGTAAGCATGAGTGTGAACAGGCTAATAATGCACCCGTTTAGACCTCCAGTCAAGATTAGGGTAATTAATCCGGGTGGAGGTAGTCAAACCCAATAGTACTATCCATGATTACCTCGCTTTGGGAAATAAATTAACGGTTCGATAAATGGGGACTTTATACGGTAAGTAAACAACTTATATAACATGTGAAATCATTAACAAGTAAATGTGTCCAGGAAAATAGTAATTTGCATGTAATCTCCCCCAAAGGAAAATAAGTAAAATGGGGCCGTGAAACTCACCTCAATTGCACGCGTGAATACTAGCAATAGTCTGTATGTTCGATTGGTCTAGGAATCTCCTAAACAAAATCACGATATATTCATGAGGTCATGATTACTAACCCTAGATGGTCATGCATAACTCATCCTCAAAGTTAGTTTTGAAAATGTCACTTGACTAATTAGCCACGTCGAGTCGTAAATGTTTTATTTAGATTCTTGTCTTCATCTTTATTTTCCTAAAGATACATAATATATTGAAGGTGTTTTATATTAAGTATAATGGTATTATACTTTCCATGTGTATGGTTTTCCCTTTTTTTACCAAATATCTCTAAAAGTTTACTTTTATCTAAGTATAGGTTTTTGACAGCATTAAGGGAATTTGTGGGTCTGGTTGTCATCCCCTTTTCATGGTACAAAAGATTTTATAAAATCTGATACTTTTATCATATTTAGGTCTATGTCTTAGGATTCCAAAAAGGTATAGCTTGTATCCTAAAACTAAGTTTAAGTGCCACTAAATGGTTCATGAAGCAACAGATGTCAGTGCAGCACTTTTCTGTATATGTCTATGAAATTTACCTTTTTGAGAGGTCAAAACTTACATTCACAAATAGAGCCTATATTAATTTTAACATAACACCTTAAGCTAAGTTACCACAGAAAGAAAATCTTCATTTTATTACTTTAAGCATAACTTATGCCTCATTCTTTCTGCCCTATTTATTCTGTCAAAAATTCATGTTCAGCACTTTAATTTGTTTGTACGTTTTGGAAGGGTTATACTCATCTATAAATTTCAAGGTTGGATGGGTTAAAACTAGACATCCTAAAGTTAATGTTAGGCTCAAGAAAACGGTTCATTTGACCATGTTTAGGTCGAGTTATGGTCTTGAAAACACAGAACATGAATCTGCCAGAAAATGTTTTACATGTTTTGTTACTTTTTTTTAAACTTTGGTAGAGCACTTTTGGGATGAGTTAGTGAACATGAACACTTCATGGTGATGTATGGGAGATTAGAAACAAGGTGCTAACCTTAACCAAGCAAGGAGAAGAGATGGTAGTCTTGAAATGCAAAGAAAAGAAGGTTTGATCCTTTGAACTAAGAAAACCAACAAGAAAATGTGAAGAAGATGTTGTAGGATGCTTGGAAGCTTCAAAAATCACTTGATCTTCAACCAAAGGTACTTGAACACACAAAATTTGTAGAATTAAAGTTTGAAAAATGGTGAAGTGAGGGTGATGGTGGTTTAGCCGAATTTTTGAAGAGAGGAGTGAAAGGAATGGATGTTGGTGAATTGTGTAGGTGAAGGTCTCTTTTAAACTCTTAATATTGTAAAGTTTAAGTGACTCATTCAAAAATATGGTCAAGACAAGATGGATGAGTGATACCAAAAGTAGTAAGGTGGACATGTATTTTTAACATCTCCAAATGAGGTTTCACCAAAAGGAAAAAGTTCAATTCATACAAAGTCAACACAAGAAGACAAGCTTTCATGAGAAAAAGGAGGAAATTAGGGGGGAGTGGTGGTGAACGGCTAGGAGATGGAGAAATGGGTTGATTTTCAAATTTTGAGTAGTATTGGGTGTCACACCCCAACCTTGACGGCGGAAACGTCGAAGTGTGAGGGCTAAGATTGTTCACAACCACATAACGCTATGATTAAAATGTAAATGCCATTAATTAATTGTTTTTAAACACCACATACATAAATGTCTCAAAACAACCCAAACAACAAAAAAAAAATAAAAAAAAATAGAAGGAAATTTCAAATGTCTTTATTAAGTCTAAATCCGAGTCCTAAATTTAAGCATTTCCTTCAATCATCTTTAAACTTGCACATTACCTGAAACATGTTGAAAAATAAGGTCAACTAACAAGTTGGTGAGTTCCCATGGTTTTAAGTACAATAAGTATCTCGAAAAGTGGCAATTCTAGTCAATGGTCACAGAATAAGTAAGTATATAGAACATGCATAGTTACAACCAAACCTTGACTGAACAACATATGAATAAGCATGATTAGCTAAGTGTATTTGGTTCCCTAGTGCACAAGCATACGGCTCCTAGGAGTCGGCAATACATCGACTTTAGCACCAAATAGGCTTGTCAGGCCCAAAGATCTAAGACTTCGCCAGGCTAGACATAGTTAATGATTGCACACATATGACTCATCTCATATATAACTTAACACATTCAAATAACCACGACTATGTAAAGAATTGCACGTGCATAATAAGTATCAAGCGTGTAAGAGTATGTTTGTATAACCAACATGTTTCACCCAAAAGGTGTAAAATATAAGTAAACGGGGCATAAGAACTCACTTGTTAATAAGGGTTTGAAGATGAAATAAGAATAACCACGAATAAGATCCAACACAAACGTCACAACACACCTAAACGAAATAAATAGCGCGTTATAATTTGTTTGATGATTAATTGTAGGTCTAATAGAATTTAATAATTATCCGTATCTATTATATGTTATTGATGCGATTGGATAAATGGAACGAATGGATTTTTATACTTTGAAATAGTTAATTATTTGCGCGTGTGAGAAAGAATAAGTACAACTTGATTTAATTGTACGTTTAATCGATTTATAATATTGTATATTATAATAAGTGATTTAGCTATTATAAAGAGCTATGTAAATATATATATATATATAGGTATAAATAACTAAACAATTTAATTGTTTGAATATATATATATATATATAAATATACAAGTATTATGTTCACACATTTCTTTTGTATTTTTTTGTAATACAATAATGTATTTATAAATACAAAGGTATTTTATAAAAATTCATTTAGTCACAATTAATTAAACAAAAATAAAAAGAATAATCTGCATTTTATAAAATTATTTTAGAAATTTTCAGAATAAAAAAAAGTTAAATAATTAAAAAGAAGTGAAGAAAAGGAAGAAAATTTGAAAAGAAAAAGGGAAAAAGGGAAAAAGGGGGTTGCCCGGGGTCGAACCCGGGACCTCCCTTGGAAACTAGGGCGCAGGAACCAGTGAACCAGGGCCAAGGCCTTGGTTTCACTTTGGTTTGTCTTAATTTTAAACTCTGTCTCCCTAGGTTCCCCAAATCCTATGAACCCTAATTTCAAAAGAATCAAAATCGGCCCTCGATTCGGTGTTAATCACCTAAATCATCATAGGGATTTTGATCTTTGAACAAAATCGAGTAGAAAACAGATTTCAATTACCTGTTTTGATGAGATAAAAGGTGATTTCGAATTCGGTTTAGGTTTCGGGTGTTCTTGGTTTGGGGTTTTCTGATCGAGTGGTTTTCTTGTGAAATTGAAGGTTTGGAGAGTTCAGGAACTTCACAATGAACCGAAAACCCATAATTTATAGGCTTCATTTCATGGATTCGAGCCTTTCTCTCTCGATTTAAAAACGCGTTCGAAGTTTACCAAATTAGGAGATTTGAAGCTGTTAATTTGCAATGGTGATTGAATAATTGATTGATTAAGCCGCGTTTTTAGTTTGGGAGTAATTAATTTGATTGAAAACTTCGAATTTGGCAGGATTCGATTTCAAAGTTTCCATCGGTCGAACTTGGTTCGATTTGGAAGGTTTTCACGCGCGAGAATCTTAAATTGAACTAAGGTTCGGGTTCGAAACACCGGGTCGAGGGGGTTGGGGCGGTTTAATTGATCAAAGGCAACAAAACGAAGGTTTGAAGCTTCGCCGGAGCTCGGCCGGAGCTCCGGCCGAAGCCGCCGGAAAAGCGGGCAAGTAAAAACAGAAGGTTTACACCTTCAGCCCCTGAAGTTTGGGCGTTTTACACATTTGACCCCCGCAGTTTGGTCAAATGGTTTTAAACTTTTGATTACAAGTTTGAAAAATTACAAAACACCCCCCATACTTTGAGTTTTAAAGAAGATTGTTTTTATTATTATTGTTATTATTATTATTATTATTATAAAAGTTATTATTAGTATTATTATTATTAGAGATTATTATTTTTATAATAATTCTTATTATTATTATTATTAACATTTTTTTGTTAAATTCATTTTAAGCATTATTATTACCATTGATAATATTGATAACTATTATTTGTAAGGTTACAATCCTTTTAAGCATTATAATATTAAGTTTTGTATAACACTTTGTTATTAATCACCAATAACTAAATTTGTTAACCAACAATAAGTTTACTAAGCAGAACAAGTCCTCAAAGATTCAAAACGACAAACAAGGCCCATACAAGAAGTAACGATGCTAACTTTTTAATTAATGCAAAAATACAGGATGTTACATTGGGTGTTTGGTTGGTATTTGTTTCACTATGGTAATTTTTTTTTTAATATTTTTTTTCTTTTTACTTTTTTTTTAAATACATAAAAATTATTATAAGAAATCATATAATATCGTACATTCTAATATTGATGATATGTAAATAATAAATCATTTATCTAGTAGTTGCGTTACACGCGTTTTATCCGGGTAACATATCAATTTACGCGTTAAGGTTTTTCTTAAATTTTAAACTTTTCCAATGTATTTAATTTAGAATCTAAGATACTTTAAAACACTTTAAGGTATTTATTGACACATACATAATTTAATTAACACCAACGTTCGTGTGTGCCGGTTGTATCGTGTGTGAAAATGGTAATTATGCCGAATTACCGATGCATGAAATGTTATGCGTGAAAGTTTGCAATGCATAAAACGACTTCAATAATGTAATTTAAATTGAAAATCAAGTGTTATAGGTGTAATTATAACCAAGTCAAGGTCGGGTATTGACCTGAAATTGCGGTTGTTACAAACACTTAGTCAGTTTAGACCGTTAGGCGCATGGACCAATCCAAGCGCATGGGCAACTAACATACACTAAAATCATCATAATTCTGTCCTAATCATCAATCTAAACATGTTCCAAGCTTAGTTTTAACATTCTAAGCACCATAACAAGAACATGACATCATCATAACACCCAAAATCATAACCCACCCGCATACACACGTACACACATACACATACATACGGGTTTATAACCCATTTTAAATAAAAGCATACATACATGCATTTTCAGCCTCAAAATCAATTAAAACATGTAAAAAAGGGATTCTAGAACTCACCTTTGACAACCTTCGAGTATGATTTTTTCAAACTCGTTTGAAAATGAGTTCAAACATCTAGAAACCCACTAAAAACACACAACCGAACACATATAAACAAAAACCGAGACATAGGCCAGTCAAGAACATCACAAAACCAAAAATTCTTACCTTGAATTCGAATATCTTTTTGTTCTTCTTCAAATCGAGTCTGCTTTTTCTCTCTCTAGAGATATCTGAATGAAGTGATGTGTGTACACAATATGGATGGTCATGCCCACCTTTTACACTAACTTTTTGAAACTTTTGTTATTTTTGACATTTTTAACCCCTCAACTTGGATTAAATTATGTTTCTTTCTTTTTCTTTCTTTTTCTTTGCTTTTATTGTTTCATTCTCGTCTTTAAAAAATATCTGGGTGTTACATTTTAAGATGATGTGTAATTATTTACGTGATACGTAATTATGCTGCATGATTTTGAACAACGTTCGTGATTACATATGTGTGTTACGTAATACAAACATATAGAGCATGATTATATATACCTCGAACGAAACTACATATGAATGTTTATTTTCATCGCCTAAAGTATATGTGTCGTTTATTGGTGGCTTTGTACGTTCGAATAGATATATATTATATTAGTCAAAAAGTTTGCATCTAAAATTACGTTTGGTGAGTTAATAGACAGAATTAAAATTGGAATATTTTATCATATTTATTGTAATTCACATTCCATCCACTTGCCCCATGGAAATATTCAAAATTAACATTCCAATTTCACCAATCAAATACGTTATTAATTTTAACAACATTCCAATTCTATTTCCAATTTTAATTACTTCGTAATTCATTTTGCGAATCAAACGACCCCTAAAGGGTTTTTTATAATCAGTGAAAGTTTATATTTCCTATGGTTACAATAAATGTTTCTAAAATAATAAAATATTGATAAAAACAAATTAATTATCAATAAGCCAAGCTAAGTTTATATGGGAGAAGGGACGTCCAATGTTTCAACGTTGCTATAATTTGTATTAAATTATCTAATTAACCATTGAACAATTTATAAGAGAGATAGATACTAAAATATATTTATTACTATTAAAACATTGGGTCGGTTTTTTTTGTTTTGTCTGTGTTTTTATAGGGTTTGTTTGGGTGTGGGTTCGAAGTTTGGGGGTGGGTTTTTCTTGTGGGTTTTTTGTGTCTAGACACGTCTTTGTGATTTGTGTTTCGATTATGTTTGTTTATAGGGTTCGTTGGGGTTGTCTTTCTCCGAGTTCCTACTTTTTTTTCTTTCGTTATCGATACCCTGATGATCCTCACTATTAAGGTTTGGGTATTCCTTTTGTTTGCTTTTTTGGAATTTTGATTTTCGTCGGTTTTTTTATTTTGGATTGTGTCGGCTTCTTGCGGCTTTGATTTTCGTCTGTTTTGTGTATTGTGTTGGGCTTTGATTTAGTTTTGAAATCTACATGATCTGATATGTTATGGATTTGGGGTTTTAGTGTGTTTTACTTTGTGTATTTTGCTGATTTTATGATTTCGAACCTTCATTTTGATTTTGATTTGATTTTGATTTTGTTTTAGGGTTACGTTAAAACTCGTATAGCCGCAACAACACGCGACACCAAAACCTAGTTTAATATTATACCAATAAAGATACTCATACTTTATTTTAACTATAGTACCACTAAATTTTCGTTATAGTTTTATTGTTATGGACGTTTTTAAAAGTTAACGAAATAAATAAGCCATGTATGAGACTTTATTGTTATTTTTAATGATACTTTATATTTCCAAAAGTTGACTTTAAAAGAAACAATTGTGAGACTTAATTAATTGTTAATTATTGATTTTTTTCACAATTATCACTTAGTTTAAATTAAGCTTTGTAAAATTATTATAAAATACCAATCAAGTTTCATACATTATTTAACTTTAATCTTAAAAAGAATTAAAATTATTTAATCATTAATTTAGGTAACTATTTAAGATGAAAGGGGCACGGAAAATAAACTTAAGGGGCCTAGGAATTAACAAGTGTCCTCATAAGTTACTCTTTTACTATTGTACTAGGTTAGCATCACGTGTATTACACGGGTTGAATTAATAAAATAATAAATAATTAGTAATAAAAAATTATGAATTATAAAACTATGTTTGAAGATAAAATATGATTATAATTGTATATAAATAGCTATTTCAAGTAAATAAACAATAGATATGTTATAGACAGATAGATATATAAATAAAATGATAGTCTAGAAACTCATTTATTAAACGGATTGTAACTAGTAATAAATACGAAAAGTTACAGTACGATATTTTAATATAAGATGCATAAAATTATATATGCGTACTTGTTCAAGATATAAAACAATTATACTATTTTTAAATCTCTTATCTAAATAGTTTTATTTTTAAATATTTGTTTTAAGATTTTCTTATACAATTTTATTATTTATAAAAATATTGTTTATTAAAAACTCAAGTTTCTAATTATTTTGGTTGTTTTAATAAAACTACTTTTAGAAAATTCCACATATTTTATAATTATTTAAAAAAAGAACTAATTTAAAATATTTTATTTCAAAATATTCAATGTTTTAGTAAATATATAAATTTTAATTTTCTTAATAAAATCTATTTTTAAAAACATAGTTTGATTTTTAAAAAATATATATGAGAGAAAAAAATATATCAATTGACCAAATTAATATATATATAAAGAGAGAGAAATTGTTTAAGTGTTTAATTACTTTAATACCCTTTTGGAGAGAAAATAAAGTGAGAATGTTTACAAAAATAAAAAGTGTTAAAAATGTGATTTAAAAAGATGACATGTGATAAAAAAACATTCTTTTATTAATATTTATAGATATAGATTTAAAAAAAGATAATATTTATTAAAAAAAAAGTTCAGTAGCGATGAAATGATATTAAAACTTGAATGGTTAAGTTAGGAAAATTATGTGTGATTGTTCGATTTACGTCTAGGATGAACATTGCAACACACACCCATTGTTAATTAGGCTTGTAGTAGCTTGTTGGATCACCGGATGGCTCATGGATTCTCTTTGTGCCCCACTACTTGTTTGAAAAACTAAGGAATACATGGATCTTAAGATCAACCACAGGATAGCTTGTTTTTTTATATGAGAAGTATAAGTTTAAGAGCTCACACACTCTCTGTCTCTTCGTTTCTTTCTTTGGTTATCATCTCAACGATATGATCCGATGGTCATCATCTTCACTCTTTCGATACGTTCTTCATCTAACTCATCAATTTAGGGGAATACATCATCGATGTATGGTTTTTATATTTGTCATTTTTGTCTTCTGTCAAGGGTATTTATCCTATTTGTATCAATTTGTGTTTTGATGTTAGAAAATATGAGATTCTTGATTGTACCTCTTTGTATTTGGAATTGGTTAGAGTTTATTTTTAATTTATATCGAATGTAATCATGTTTTGTGACACATCCTTTTCTATCGGCTTCATCTCGCTGTTTGGCTAGAAACAACTAACTTAAGCATTGAAAACTAATAAACTAAAAATAAAACTCAATTAAAGAAACAAACAAATTCATCAAAAATATACTTCATAATAGGGTCCGGAAAAAATGAGATAGATGCAAAATCTATAGCACATTTATAAACCATATTTGAAAACAACTTAACCAACCTTAACCAAAAAAAAAGGTAACTCGTTTTAGTTCAACCTTTTCTGTAAATTTCGTCACACGTTTGTTAAAAACAACTTACTTGCTCGAGAGAACTGAATAACTAAAAATATAACTAATTTTAAAAAACAACCACATACAACCAAAATTCCACTTAGACTAGTAGGATCTATACAAGATGTGATAAAATCATACCTTACTTCAATATCATAACTAGTGTGATAAATACTTCTAATGACCCCTCAGATAAAAAAATCATCACTCATTTATGAACCATTAATGAAACAACTAAATCAACCTTAACAGAAAAAAAACTCATTTTCTTTCAACCTTTATTATTAATTTCATCACACCATGCAACCTACTATAAACAATATTAGGTTATAACCTTATGCATTACACGAGTAATATTAATAAGAACTGACGTATTATATATTACATATTTTTAATCCCAATTCTAAATTCTTGTATGGTATTCTTTAAAGATATGTATAAAATAATAAAAGAAATTTCAATTCATAAAAATACTTTATGAACAAAATAATCTTTTAATATAGAAAACATTTAAAACATTACATATCATTACTATTTATTAATGGAAGTAGACGGAAAACAAAAAAGTATTAAAAAGAAAAAAGAATATTTTTATTATTTACAGCAAAGACATAACATAGAAAAAAAGTTAATAATACCTTGCACAGTAATGTCTCATGTGACTTTTATCTATTAGTATGGATACATTACTAATGATCATTAGCTTAAATAATTGATATAAAGTACCTCAAGATTTCAATAAATAAAAGGATATATTAGGTTCAAGTATCATCTTTAATAAAAAAGAAATTTTAGATTGAAGTAAAATGTTTCTTTCAGCTGTAAGTTTTCTTTTGATGATCGACTCAAATTACATACTCGAGTAGTAGTAAAAATAATCAAATAAACTAGTAATCCGTCATCAACCCAATTAGTTATTCAAACGAAATAAAAAGTATAGAGACATGTCTTATTGTCTTCACATAAAACAAAATATTGTTAAGTTGTTATTTGAAAACAATAAAAAGTACAAGGACTTTACAGAAACATGAAAACTTATATTTATTTATTGTGCATTTGTTTTCATCAACATATCTGCTTCAGTAGTTTTATTCACATTTTCTTCTCTCTCACCGGCAACAGTGTGTAGTGATCTGTACAACGACGGATCAAGGAATCTCTGGCGAATCTCCGGCGAATCTTCCACCGGAATGTAAGATTCCGTTTAGCCATCGGCGACACTTGCAGTATAAGGTACTGATCTCATGGTGGCTCTACTTTTAACCTCCTTTTTGGTTGTTTTTTTCCTCTGTGGTTCCATTCAGCTTTTCGACTGAAAAACAGAATCAGATTCTCTTGATTTCTTCTGTAATTGCAGCCTTTTATTTTTCGAAATGATGGTGGATATTGTAGGTTTAAGGTGAATTGAAGTGAAATTGAAAATTAGGGCTTTTGTGATTCGTCTATTTGATTAGATAATGATGTCGATTTCAGCGTGTGGGGTGTTTTTGTTTTGTCTGTTTGGTTGTGTGAATTGTAGTTTGGTTTTTTATTATTTTTATTATTATTATTATCATTATTATTATTATTTTTTGGTAGTTTCTTTTGCAAGAGGTGACTGCTTGATGTGAAACTTCATGTGAATATGCTGAAGTTTTGTAATGTGTGTGGTGGTGTTGTCCCTGTTATTATCTTTCTTTTTCTTTGATTTTGTCAATGTCTTTTTTCTCTTACTCTATCACCTATTCACCTCCAACCTACTGAATTGATTAGTGGTGTATGCTATCAGAAGGTAGGTGTTTTGAAGTTTTTCATTTTGTACTTCAATCTGGGATGTATGCTATTTCTGAATCAAGATTCTTCTTTTAGTTTTCTGTAACTTATGGCTGATAGCAAAATGACTTTGATTCAACATCATAGTATCCTCTAAACCTGCTGTTGATGATTGATTTGATTGTCAAAATAAAAAAGTTTCAGTTTGGAATAGCATTTATTTAATTTTCTGTTACATAGAGATATTTTACTTCATTCATTTATGGAAAAAGTTAAACCTCACTGTAACTCTTTTCAAGAATCATATTTTGTTATTGATTGCATGTTTGATGTGGAATGGGCTGTTCACAGGTGAAAAAATGAGTTGGATTCAAAATGAAAAAAATCGGAAACCTGAGAAACCGGTTTCCGGATGCTTGGGTAGAATGGTGAACTTGTTTGATTTGAATAATGGTGTGAGAGGGAACAAGCTACTTACGGAGAAGCCACACCGTAATGGTGATTTTCTTAACCTTTTACCTTCATCTCCTCGTCTTTTCATGAGATAACTGATTATGAGATATCTAAACACGTGCATACGATTATTTTCTTGAATTTACACTATGTTCGTTCTAGGAAAGGATGTTATCATGAACATGAGTCTTGTGTCATTAGAGATATAATATGTCCTCTAACGTCTTATTTTACTTCTGAATATGACTATTTTTTATATGGGTGTTATCTTTTGGCTCACCGGTTGGTAATTATGACAAACGTGACATGGAACAGGTTCTTCGTTCTCTAGGAGGCAAACAGATGTGACAAGAACAAGTTTAGTTGATGATCAGATGGATGATAGAGTGGTAATTGCTATATGTAACTATTTCCTTGTAGATGTTGTAATATTGATCACTTTTTTCATAAATAGATTTTGTAATATTAAACACTTTTTTCATAAAATATCTGTTGTACCAAGACTTGATTCCAATCTTACCCAATTAATATTTGTGCATGCAGGTTGTATCAGACTTGAGAAAATCACCATTAAAAAGAAATTCAAATGCAACACCCATAAAGATGCTTATTGCACAAGAGATGTTGAAGGAAGATGATTGCAAGCAAAGTCCATCTAATTTGGTTGCCAAACTGATGGGGCTCGAGTCTGTCCCCCACCAGCATCAACTTGGTTCAGCTTCACAAAGGAGCCGATCAGGATCCCTGGAATTCTTGCAGCAAGAACATGGGTTTATTGATACAGAATCAAAACATGAGATCGGTCAGCATTTAGAGAGAGGAGAATACAGAGATGTTTATGAGATATGTGAAAACGATTCACCACAAAAGGGAAGATGCAGTGAAAAACAAAAGATGGCTCTTGTTCGGGAGAAATTTATGGAAGCAAAACGTTTATCAACTGATGATAAACTTCGCCAATCAAAGCAATTTCAAGATGCTTTAGAAGTTTTAAGTTCCAATAAAGATATGTTTCTCAAGTTTTTACAAGAACCTAATTCTTTATTCTCACAAAACCAATACAATTTACAGTTGGCCCCACCACCTCCAGACTCTAGACGCATCACAATTCTTAAGCCGTCTAAGTTAGTGAACAATGAGAAACCCATTGTGATAAAAATGGTTCTGATATTTATTATCTCCTAAATGTTGCAAAATTGATGATAACCCTTCCCAGCGAACTCGCATTGTGGTACTGAAACCTAGCTCTTTGAAACCTCATAACCTCAAAGCTGTTTCTTCATCAACATTACGTGATGACGTATTTGATGGGGATCCAGAAGAGATTGCAAATGAGATGTCTGATAATTTAAGTGGGCTTAGAAGAGATGAAACCATGATCTCTTCTGTTTTTTCAAATGGATATAATGGTGATGATAGTTCATATTGTAAATCAGAGGTTGATTATGCAACGGGGGATCTTAGTGATTCTGAAGTTGTTTCACCGGCTTCTAGACACTCGTGGGATTATATCAATCGGTTTAATAGTCATTATTGTGCCTCCTCCAGCCGCACATGCTACTCTCATGAGTCATCTGTTTGTAGGGAAGCTAAGAAACGTCTTTCTGAAAGATGGGCGATGATGTCAAATAAGAATGTTCAAGAACAAAGACAAATGCAAAGAAGCTCAAGTACATTGGGTGATATGCTTGCTCTTTCTGATTTAAAGAAATCAGTAAAACCCAATGAAGATTATGAGGTTAGTGATCTGAACAAAGCTGAAGATCCTGATAAAAGTTCAAGAAATCTTTTGAGATCAAATTCAGTTCCAGCTAGACTTGGTGTAGAAGTTTCAGGTTCCTTGAAAGGCAAGGCAGGTGATACTGAAGATGTGCTGAAGGCTAAGCTGGTTAAATCAGCATCATTCACGGAGCGAGTTTCAAGTTTATTTTTTACTAGAAATAAAAAATCTAGTAAAGAGACGTCCCGCCAGCCTAACAATGTACCTCAATGTACTAGATTTTCCCCCAAAAATGTCGCTAATGAAAGCACTAGTGACATGGTTTTTAAAGAAGCATCTTGTTCTATTCTGAGAAAAAGCATAAGTTTACCTGAGGTATTTCTTTTTCTACAATGGTAAATTTTTTAGTGCTTTTTTTAATTATAGTATATGACTGTTTCCAAATTTTGATATTGTTGTACTTCTAACCCTTTATTTTCTTATACATACGAGATGTATAAAATCATAGCACATTTGTCTCCAATATATACCATTTGATGGATTTATAACTTCTTATTGCAGGTGGGATTTTTGCGCACAAAATCTGAATTTTCCGGAAACCACATTGACAATCAGGACCAACCAAGCCCCATTTCAGTTTTGGAACCACAATTTGAAGAAGATGACCAGAGAACAAACTGTCATCGCGATTCCAAGCCACGTGAACATGGTAATCCTCATAAACAACTCAGTTTTTTGTTCCTATAAGAGGTGGCTAATTAGGTCACGCGGGTTGGGTAACTGGTCAAAACATGTCACTTTAAGTGCTGGTCCAATTTTCATATGTATGTGCTGTATATGATAAAAGAAAGTTACTGTATTAAAAAAATAATCTAACCCATCAATGAAGCGATTTAGTAGGGTTATAAGTTTGATTACCCTTTAAATGACTTTCATCCGGTATGTCATGTTCAACCTATTTGACAGTTTTCTTTTTCCTTTAACCCATTTGACCCGTTAGAGATAAAACCTGACCCAATTGGACCCATTTATAGGTTGCCATCTTTTTCTTTCATCACAAAATTTTCCTTATTTGTATGGTCTTGTACAAGGTCCTGTTATCTTCACACAGATTAATGTTTCTTATTGTCTCCACAGGAGTAGAGCCTATGAAATACAACTTGATTGATAAATCTCCCCGATTGGATCCATATCCCGAACTTTATCGTGGGATGATTCTGTGGGGTCACTCACACATTACTGCAGTAAAACTTCATCCACCCCTCTAAATCCCAAGGAAGAAGAGCAAGAATGTCTGTTCTATGTTCAAACCTTATTATCAGTAGCGGGCCTCAATAAAACACGGTCAAACTCATTTTTAGGCAAATGGCACTCACCCGAAAGCCCACTAGACCCATCTTTAAGGGACAAGTACATGAACCTAAGTGAAAAAGAGCCGATAATTAGCCAAACTAAGTTAAGACATCACAGAACACTCACAAAACTTGTGTTTGACTGTGTCAATGAGGCTTTGATAGATATCGCTGGCCGTGGGCCCTACACTGGGGCCCATAGCACCCTAGATGACATGGCGATGTCATCAATGGTCCTGAGGGACCACGTGTGGCGTCAAGTGAAGGAATGGATATCGCGGGTGAAAAGCTGTGATTGGGATGATGTGAATGGCGGTCGTATGGTGGTGGAGAGGGAGGTGATGAGAGAGGTGGTTGGAAAGGGGTGGGAAGAGGGGTTGAGAAGGGAAATTGATAATACAAGAAAGGAAATAGAAGGGAAGTTGGTAGAGGAATTGGTGCAAGAGTTTGTGTTGGAGTTGACTAGTAGAGCTTCCTAAGGTGTTATTTTAGCTTCTGGTAATGAAATTGTAACACAATTGATTGTGTAACATTAAACATTATTATAATGTCTTAAAAAGTTTCCAAAAATTGGTACTTATTTTACTGGCTCTTGTTCTCAATTGTACCACATGATTAGTCATTCTTTTGCCAAGGGTTCTGGATCTTTTTAACATTTAGTTTTGATCTTTGGGTGCCATACAAGGGATGACACTAGGTTTAATACGAGCTCAAGCTTGTCCGATATCCGATCTTGCAAATACCTGAGTACCGATTTATATCCAATAAGTACCTGATTTGCTCACCCCTAAGGTTAAATGTGAGCTCATTGTATGATGTATTTATCATAATAAATTAAAGTTAGAATGGATTGTTGTTTTTTTTCTTATGGTTTAGTCCCATTTGATATATAAATTCAATCTTAAAGTTATTATATTAAATAAATAATAGGTTTGCTTAGGCTTCTTAGCCTAGTCGTGCTTTGATTTATATGTTCAAGCGTGAGCTCGTTTAATAAATTGAACTCTAATTTATTCTCAAGCTTCCTTAATTTCGATTTAATTTGAGTTTTCCGTAAATTGATATAGTAATGAAATTGTAACACAATTGTTTGTGTAACACTAAACATTATTATATAGTCTGAAAGTTTCCAAAAAATGTATTATTTGCTGGCTCTTGTTCAAGTATACCACATGACTAGTCTTTCTTTCGTCAAGGTTCAAGATTTCCTTTTTAACATTTGATTTAGATCTTTAGATGCCATACAAGTGACAACACTAGTTTAATACGAGCTCAAGCTTGCCTAAGCTTGAGACTATTTTGTTTAACGTAATAAAGCTCAAGTTTGGTTTGTTTATTTCGAGTTCTATGTCTAAAGCTTAAGCTCGATAGTTATGTTATATTTTAGGCTTAAGATTGGGTTAGGCTTAGATCGTTTATTATTTATTAATTATTTAGTTATTTTATTCATATATTGATATGCTATCATTGTGTTATATATTTTTATAATTATAGTTATAAATAACACGATTAATTAACTATATATATAAATATACTAGGTTAGTACCCTGTGTATTACCCGAGTTGAATAAATAAAATATAAAATAATTAGTAATAAAAATTAATGAATTATAAAACCATGTTTGAAAATAAATTTTTTTATAGTTACGTATAAATAGCTAATTTAAGTAAATAAAAAATAATATATTCATAAACTTTTGTTTTGTAAATAATTGTGGTTTTTCAACATTTTGTTTTTAGAAAAATGATTTTTTAGAAAGTTCGTTGTATTCTGTATTTTATAAAACTTTTTTTTTATAAAAAGTGTGTTTTAATCAAAATATGTTTAGTTTATTAAATTATATATTTTTTATTTGAAAATGGTATAAGTAGTGTTATTAATAGTCAATATTATTATAGATCAATAGATAGATAAAGAGATATATAGATGGATATGTAGGCTAGAAACCTATTCATCAAACGAATTATAATTAGTAATAAACACGAATAGTTAAAGTACATTATTTTAATATAATATATGATTAAAATTATGTTATGTAATAGTTCAAGAAATAAAAAAAATCATACTATTTTTCTTAACTCTTATCTAAATAGTTTCATATATAAACATTTGTTTTAATATTTTTTTATAAAAAAAATATTTATTAAAGCTCTGGTTTGTAATTATTCTAGTTTTTTTAATAAGATTGTTTTTAAACAATTTCACCTTTCTTATAATTATTTTAAAAAATGACTAATTTAAAATGTTTTAGAAAATTTCATATTATATATATTTTTTTATTATTTCTATTTCATATAATTTGTTTTAAAAAGGTTTATTATTTCTATTTTAGAAAATTACACATCTCCAATATCTAAGGCCTAGCAAACCAACAAATAGTGTCATCTATAGTTGTATAAATGCATCAATGTTGCCCTACAAATTCGTGGTTCACACAAATATTAGTTACATGCCCCAATGGTTTTGAGAGAGTGATTACACCACATGCTTGTATGTACTCATGGTCCTTCACATCATGTCATATTATTATTGTTAGATGGGGATGTTGAAGATCTAAATAAGATCCTATAATAATATTTTATTTTTATTTTGTATTTAGAATGACACCCTTGCTCTGCTTGCTGTTAATTTTGCTTGACCTAAAGAAAATCTTTGACTTGATTAAGCAATGATGATTGTTTTAACTCACCAAATATGATAAATTAGATGCTATATAACCCTGCAATAACATGTCACAACACACAGGTAAAGATCAATTTACAATTACTTGAGCTCGTTTGTTATCCCACCTTATGCATGTCTCGTTTATATTGTAGGATTGTGTCGTATAACATGGTATGTAGTAGTATGTTGTACAATTCAACCATAATATGATAATAAGACAACTTTGTGACATACAAAGCATGTTTGCAGAAATCACTAGGCACTAGTCGGACGGAAGGGTACCGCCTAGGGATTAATCGGGATTAGCCGGGAGTAATCGAATTGAAATTTTATATGTAATTTATATGTATATCTATACATATTTATAATTAATTTCAAATAAATTTCAAACATGAACATATTTTGACCAATCATAAGCGAAATTTGATTGATTTTTACAAAATCTGGGCAATTTTGATTGATTTTGAAAGAAATTTGATCAATTTTGACCGATTAGGTCTGACTAGGTTTGATTTTTTCCGACTAGGACCGATTACCGATTAACCCTCCGATTATGTGAAATCACCAAGGTTGGAGGCCGATTTCCGATTAATCCCCAATCAATCGCCGACTAGGACCGATTTTTACAACACTGATACAAAGTAACACATCTCTAATCTAAATAGATGTATCTATTTTAGTTGTTATCGCCAATTATTCAATTAATCATCTCACATATCCAACGACAACTACTGTATGCAATGTACAACTTAGTAATTTAATACGAGAATGTTGGTTCTCAATCACAATCAAAATTAAATTATGAAAAGAATGAGACCCTCCATAATATTAATTAGGGGTTGTTTTCTTAGACAATGACGCATATTCTTGCCTTCTTCACTCATGAATGAGACTTTGATATACTCTTACAATTGTTCTATTTTGATACAACTAGGTAGTATCTATCCGCGTTTTGTAGTGGGGTTTTGTAAAAATATATTTTCATTTTTGAGGACTCAAAAATGAAAAGTCGTCGTGGCTGCAAACGCTCGTATACCACGCCAAACAATTGCTAGCGGCTGCAGACAATTGTTTGCCACGTGATTAAACACGGCATCTATTTATCGTCATTGTCTGTCGATTGTTGATGCTAACTGTTACTCTAACACAACTTGCAAACCAAGAGGCGACCGCCTACACCTGGAGGAACCCGCGCTAACACAACATGCAAAACCAAGAGGTGATCGCCTACACCCCATGGAGCCCTCACAAACCCCGTCTTTACATAGACCCATTCCTTATAAACCTGAGCTGGGGTACAAACAAAAACTACAAAAGATTTGACCACTATTCATTTCACTTGCTAAATTAATATTATGTAATGTGATATGCTAACTTTAATCAATCATGATTACATTATCTAAATCCGCATCCGAATCAAACATAAAGATTGAGGCCAATGCAAAACGAGATTGGCAATTCTTTGTTATGGACTAAACGAGAGAACTGAACCTAAAACTAGTCTGATGGGGACAATTTCATACCTTGTAACAATTTGAGTCCATAATATTAACCCTACTTAAGATCCAACATCCTCGTGGGTCACTGCTAGCTCCCTCCAGTATCTATGCCAACTATCACCACTTCGAGTTTGGCTCTGATGCCATCGTTACGGATCAAATGAGAGAACTTGGCACAAACAACTAGTCTAATGTATAAGAGAACTCATTTGATCCGTAGACCCCATATCAGTTGGCCATACAACCGATATGATACAAGTCTTATATCTTGTAACGGTTTCAGTACATAACATTCTTACACTATACGGTATGATGTGTGACATTTGCAAATTGTCTGATTCCAAATCAAGTGGTCTCTTTTTTCTTAATTTGGGTAGGTGGTTAAGAGCATATTGTTTTCACAATAAATGTTAACGTCTTTGTCTGCTAACCTTAATAATGAAACCTAAGTTATCTTATATATCAAAAAAACAAACTTGATGAATAGTAGATTGGTAAATCTGGTTCACTGATTTACAGAACAAAGACAACAAAAGATACAAAATTTTAAACCACGTCAACAGTAAAGAAAAGTCGGTTTTCGGCTATTTGCTTGGTCCGAAGTCAATCTCGACATCTGAAGCTGCTTTGATGGTAGATTAGGGCATGTCGAATGGCAGTTTAATGGGGGTCATCTTGGGTGATACACGGTTCCTGTGAAGTCAACGGTGTGAATCTTTGTTTCTGTAAAAAACAAAATGTTGTTTATTTATGATTTTAGTGTCATCCACCATTTTAGAAATAGTTTTTTCACGTATTTTCGTAAAAGTCTTAATTTTTTTAAAGAGTTAAAATGTTCATTATGTTTATATGGTTTATAATATTATATGAATAGCTTAGACTCCAACAAAACAAAAGTAATCACAAAACTACAACCTACTAGAATTAAAAGTTACACCAAAATCAAACTATAGCTCAAAGCATCTGAGATTAAAGTAATGTAGAACTTGCATTAAAAAAGGAAATATAAAATTTTACTATTTAAAAAATAGACTTGGCTCAAATTTATAAATGATTTTTATATCCTAATTTTCCAAAAATTTAAATAAAAAAATGTATGTTGAAAATATCCTCTTTTGTTTTGTAAAGCCAATCAGACTCATAGTAATATAAAAAGTATACACCCTACTACTTAATATACCTCTTATCCATTTAATTAATTATTATTTTTATTTTTTAAATGACAGCCTATACGTTCGTAATCCCCTTGTACATTCCCCGTCTTCAACTTGTATATGCTCGTATTCAAATACACCCATATTCATCTTCATATGCATTTGCATTCAAATTGTATGTGTGTATTAACTTGTTATACATCTATATACAAGGTTGAAAAGATAAAATGACTGATATGACAAGAAGTTAAGACACATTCAGTTAAAAAATAGATATGGGATACATTTAACATGACCCATTGTGAGAGTTGATGCAACATCTCAACTACTACCTCTCCATTTCTATCCCCATGTGGAGTTACATCCTTCATTGACAAAACAAACAAAAGCTTTTAAATTCCATCCGGAAAACAAACAAACAAGGATAGACACACTAAAGGTAAAGATTCTTCTATAAAGTGTACAACGATTAGCGGTGAATAAAAGGATTGCAAGCATCACAAAATTTTTCTTGTTGGTTTCTATTTACAAGTTACTTGGGTTAAAGGAATCATTTTCACATACGGAATGAATTCTGTGGCTCAGGTTGGTTTGACCTGTAAACATATTTCTGATTGGGAGGTGAAGAGTGGACGCAACCTGGGTGTGTTGAAAACATAGATCACAATTTTATCATCTTGAGACTTTTTCATTTTCATCCTTATGGTCTCTGGCTTTGACGTGAGAGTGGTAAATGTGTCTTCCAAAGGGCGAAGGATAAAGTTGAGAGTTATAAACGAGACTTATGAATGCTTCTAGCAATGTCAAGTGAGTAGTATTAGTAGGATAGAATTTGAATGACACGATGAATCATGTCTAGTGATTAGAATGTCTATTGGACTCATGCTTACTTTGTATAGTCTTAACACGCATTGCTTTGCCCTTTTGTGTATTAGAACACACATTCATTCAACAACATTGGTCATAATTTCAAAACCAACGATATACTAAGAATCATATTATGCACGTGTACTTGATGCATAAATAATAATCAAAAGTAGTAGAAGAGATAAACCCAAATAGCTACGTAAATACATTTTATATCATATTCAAAGCAATAGATACAAATGCATTATACGTTCTCCCGATTCTCATACATTATTCGCTTCGAAATAAGCACCTCCGCATAAAGGGCAAACCTAACGCTTAAGATACCCGCATGCATATGTCAATTGTCGAGCAACATGGATATGTTTTACACCCTTACCATACAAGGCTAGAGTCCTACAAGAGTTGTCCTCGCAACGTCCCTCTGTATAAGCATGTGAAAAGCAAACCAGCCCAAATACCAAAATATTACACAGAAGTTTAAAGTCTAAAATTCAATCAATTACTTCAAAGTTTAACTACTACAATAGCACAAAACACACACACAGGTTCTACACTATGTTAATGTGAACCGATAACACCATACAACAAAACACATATACATCAAAGATTCATCACCGCACAATGTACATCTATGAATGCTTATGGTACAAGGTAGATGTCAAACTCAAGGTGGTGGTGATGCCTGATACATGGCTGGAAAATGATCACACCACTCACGTTTCAATCTGTACTAGGAAATTGCACAAACATCATACAAAAACAAATATCGTGCCTTGAGTAGAACTCGCGATCAAATTCTCATTGCTTATGCACTCTGATTTGATTGACTGCCACCCAATCCGTACTGCAATCAGAACAAAATGAAAAGAATGGTAAGGGTTGCAAGATAAACTGCATATGAAACAAAACAGAATGTGTACTAATTCCATATTATTTGCAAATTTTCACATCTATAAAACTGTAGTTTTGTTTTTTTATCAGCTTAGAGATACTGTTGAAACTCTTAAGAAAAGGTTAAAGAGTTAGAAGGGTGTAGCCCCGACAGGGATCAGATTGTTCCTTAAATATTACTTTGCAGAAAATTTTCGACTAAACATGCAAAATGAGCACAACCATATGGACAGAATATGTAATTGTATCTTTGTTATATTAAGGAGATGAGAGTTTTATCAAAAAGACAACTCAGAATTTGTGAAATTTGCACGGCCGTTTCGATAAGCGCTCAGACTGAAAACCGGCTACATAACCAGGCCAAGGTGCTACAAATATGTGCTTCACTTTTCATACGCGAGGTGTGATGTATTTATATAAGATTTTTTATATTTCTCATAGGTCTCTAGCACCTCATACCAAATTTTAGCTATAAATAAGCTTTATATATGATTATATATATATATATATATATATCCTATATATACAACCTAAAAAGCTATATGTGCATCCTCATGGCTGATTCACAAAATCCTCCCATGTACATGAGGCGCCTCGTGCCTACGCCTCAAGAGCTTTTTTCCTGCGCCTCAAGTGCGCTTCTTATACACCCAGGAGCCTCGCGCCTAGGTGCGCTTATTCAAACCCAGTTTGGACCATTTTATTTCTTTCAAAATCTCATTTAGGATTCATTTAATACTCCAGGCTCATATTTTGCTTATTTTTAGGCTTCATTTTGCTAACAATGTAAATCCACACCAAAAGATAAAGTGGTTTCCTAATTTATTTATAATTGTTTATATATATATGTGTGTGTATTAATTTCAAATTATTTATGATACATTCAGTTTTAAAAATTGGTTCGACCAGAGAACCGTATGGCAACTAGTTCGTTGACCGGTTGGGTTATGAAAACAATAAATTTGTTCATTTTCTTATAACAAGAATATAAAATATTACCAAGGTTTTATAATATTGAAACCCGTGCCAAGAACCATAAAAGCTGTAGGATCTTTGGTCAAAACTGGCATTCCATATGAAGTCATTGAGGGTGTCCAGTTTTTTGACTTTCAAACCCACTACTGTTTGTATCTACATTCACTATTCCCTTGATGAAGGCAGCTTGAATTGATTTTAAATTTGTTGCGTTTAAAGAAAACGTAACGCACTTATTTTCCTCATTGCATCTACAAGGGCCAATGTTATTTATATAAATCTTACAATCATAATAAAGGTGGTGATTTCAAACTATTAATCCATACATGACTCAATTTGGGTTTGATTTACAATGAACAGGTCAAATGGCAGAATACAAAGGGTTCACTACAAATTAATCTGGTCCAATGGGTCACTAATCAAATAAATTGAAAGTAGTATGATGTTCTATAACAATCTCCTAAATACCTTTATTAAAAAGATTACTCTATTGTTGATTTGATGTACTAGTTTTAATGATCATATTTTGCACAATAATCAATTATTAAAAAAGTAGAAAAATGCTGGTGAGAAAGCCTGGCCTGTTTTGAGTTTTGACCCACATCAAACAATTACCCCCTTGACTCGAACCTATTTTCACCTTTGACCCAACCCACTTGACCCACTCATTTTGACACCTCTAACTTATACTTACGTTTTCCAAATGCTATATCTTTGTTAAAAACAGTTTCAACAAATGAAAATTTAGCATCCCTTATTGGTGACCAGCATAACATCATTTGAGAGAGCCACACATTTGTTTGCAGCAGAGTAGAAAATAAACAAACATATATAAACAATAATGATGAAGAAAGAACAAAACACAAACAGAATACCTTTTCTCTTATCCGTGAGCTCCAGAGATCAGAATGAAAAGATTTACCATCAGCGCTAGTTGACCCTGATGCTTGACTTGGATGTGAGTTTAGCAGGGGCTCCCAGGCTTTCCCTCTTCCCGAACCTTCCTCAATATCATCATCCTTCTTCTGTGAAGATACCATCATTCCCAATAATACAGCAAGAAGTAGACATAGAACCTGAAAAACAAATCAACCATCATATAAAGACATAACGGTAATGATCTCCAAAATTGTTGTAAATCACAAATGGGAACATGACCTTACTTCATGGGTTGGCATTTACTGAAGGCACTTTACGTCCACTTAGGGTTGGCAATTCCCGACACAACCCAAAAATAATTAGGTCAGAGTTGTGTGTAAATGGGTTTCATCGTAAACAGTTCAACCCGCTTAACCGTTTTATAAACGGTTCATGATCGGGTTGTTGGTAAACGGGCCAACCAGACAAATTGTCTAAAAGTATAATTACACATTAAAAGGTTATAAATTCAACCCACCAGCCTGTTTACTAATACTTAACCCACCAAACTGTTTGACCTGTTTAGATAAACACGTTATGCAAGTTGTGTCCTGGTTCATGGTTAAGTGTGTTTGCTTGGGGTTCTGATTTTTACATGGTTAATAATTAGACTGATTGTACATAGATTACATATAAACCAACATAAAAAAGTATAACTTCACAAGGAAACATCATCAAAGTATATAAAGTATACAAGATGCATCGTCAAGTTACATGTTGATCAAACTGTATTGTACTGACACAATACATCATACAACAAATACACAAGAAGCTTGGGTATACTGAGGAAATCGAACACATTAGACGTACGACACAACTAGATGAAGTAATATATGTAAATAAGAGATTAGAGGAACAAAGTAGAAAACAACATGTGAAAACTCTAAGCATTTAATGTTAGGGTGAACAGTTTATGGTTATAACACCATATGTATAAGATAACTCAACTGAAAGTGTTCTAAAAGCTGAGCTAGGTGGTTGAGTGAGCTGCGTGTTCTAAAAGCTGAGCTAGGTGGTTGAGTGAGCTGCTAATAGTTAATCGTGTAAGCAAAAAATTAAGCAAGAGGATAAAAGATTCATCTGAATATAGAAAATATAAAAAAAATATTCTAAACTCTAGATTATCCAAGTGTGCAAGGAATAAGAATTATTATAGTTATATATATATATATATATATTATATATATATATATATATATATATATATATATATATATATAGATATTTGTAATACCTTATTTTTAATACAATTACTTTTCTAAACTGTTAGTCGTGAAAATAACCCTCCTAGTTAGAAAAGTATATTGACAAATACAAGTTGAGGAAAATTAACTAACCCCCACGTACTTCAATAATTAGTTGTTAACAAGACAATGGGAAAAACTCTTAGGCTAGGGTTAAATGCCTACGTGACCCTTAAGTTACGTGAAACAAGGATTTTTAGAACACTTTTAATTTGTTTCTTTTTCACCTTCATATTAAATAATATTGGATGCCATGAAACTGTAATTTAAGAGTTGAAATGAAAAATCAAATGCATTAAAAGCACACAATTGCATTGTTAAGGCTTTTATGAGCGGGATATTACTGGCTAGGTTTGTATGTTTGTAAGTTGTATTATTAAGGCACTATGTAAAAATGTGACAAAGTAGCAACTAAAATAAACATATTTAGTAAGGGTACAAAGTTATACCTTATTACAAAATCTGAAAGAACATCTTACCTGAATTGCAATTATAGTAATGCCGACCCATTTGCAAATATCAACATTGGCTTCAATGAATTCCCGAAAGCTGTCAATCCTTCCGGTTGGGTCCTCCGGTAGATCCTAAAAAGTCATCACATGTCGTTACTTAGGCGAAAACTCTAAAGACCAACATAATATAACTTCTTTTTATAGTATCACACCTTTTCCCAACGATGATCAAGTGCAATGAACGCAACTAAAGCCACCTCAACCAGGATCAACACTATTTTCAGTATGGTGTACTGCCAAATTTTCAAGCTAAGGAAGTAACTAAGAAATTTGAATCAACCAAATGAGTAAAATGCAAGACAAAAACATCCTATTGAACAATACCGAGTCCTACCCATATTACGAGTTATACTTTACATACATTGATAAAAATTTTACTGAAAAACAGACAGATGCAAGATATCAAGTCTAACCATAAGATCATTGCAAATGTTTAAAGATGTAACCGACAGGGAATAATGAAATAAAAAGGATACGAAACAGAGGCAACACCCATGGATAGCTTCAGCTGCAATATGACCTATGCAGGAGATGCAACACAGAACAATGCCCAATCCCATAAACGCGTATATGAACCTGCCAATAATATCCTATCAAACATTTGATCTATCATAATCCGTAAATTGATACAACTTAATCGAAATAAAACTTATTGTAATTCTACAACAATTGCTCACGCATCAACCTCCAATTTCTTCATTCCTAGGTTTATAATCAAAATCATAACAAAATTGAATATTAACATTTACCAAGGGGCAGGAATGGAACTGGATTCGAGCTGCATCCCATCATAGACACCGGTGATCGTGCCAGCATCAAAATTCAAGTGAATCACTTCATCGGAAACCCTAACCGTGTTGAAAACGGATGAATCCGGCGATGGAGCTGGAGGTAAACCTGGTGCCGGTGGAGATGGAGGAATCGGTAAGTGTTTTTCCCACTGATTCAACATGTACGCAGAGTAAACGATGATCGAGATTCCGATGATGTTTGGAAGAAGATGAGAAATTTGAGAATGAAGGCTACGAATGTATGACAACATGTAGGCCTCATTTCTTCAAGAAGTTGTTGATTTTGCAGAGAATTTTGAAAATGGTGGTCGAATGAAACCCTAGCTTTTGATTTGTTTAGTTTTTTGTTCGTTTTCTTTCCTAAAATGTATATTTAGTGAATATGAATATTCCAGGAAAATATACGTTGAAGATGATTGAGGCCCAATGGGCCACATAGATGTCGCTAGAATGTACCCGATGGGTTGCACTAGTGATGGCTATGTGCCTCTATGTCTTCATCAAGCCTAAGCGATCGAGTGCGTGGTGTTCCGCAACGACAAATGACCACAACAGCCTCATCTCCTCGATCTTCCACGACCTCACCATCGACATACTCATACCAGGCGATAACATCTTGAGCACAAGTCGAGCCTTCTTCCCGACCCATAGTTGCAACGTGGGACGATGTTCACCAACTTGGAGTTTGATCATGTAGGCTTTCTCGTCTAAGATCACTGTCCGTCAAGTTACTGTCTTGTTAATTTTATAATGTGTGTCATACGTTTAATATTACATTTTGTTTATATCATGTTATGTTCAGATTTTATTGAACGTTAAAATACCTGAACTTTGATGTGTTGTTTATTAGAATTTGATGTTATATTATTATTTCATAAGTCTATACTTAATGTAGAAATTTATTTTCATGTATATTTATCTTAATTCTAAATAAATATATCTAAACCATGAGAGGTTACAACAATTAATTAACTTTTTTTCCAAAATTAAATTAACTATTTAACTTACAATTTAAATGCTTAATAAATCTTAATCATGTAATCATAAAAAGCTTAGATGATAACACTAGAGGCTCATAAAACCAGTTTTTGGACCAAAGCGAATCAATTTAGAAACTAGTTCAAATCGAGTTGATGCTATTCAAAACCGGATTTGACGAAACCTGGTCGGATTAGAACACCCTTTCCAAGAGAAAAAAAACGAGAATAGATAAAAAAAATTAGTTAAAATTTATAATCTGACTGTATCAATTCTATTTCAAACGACAGGGTCTCAAATCGATTTCAAATAGATAGATCCTACACGATTCACCCGATCGAGTTTCCAAATCACGACCCGATTTAGACACGCACCTCTAGTCTCTAGAGTCTAGACGAGACCATTATTTGTACCGGGCAGGCCCAATAGTCTTGACCCATCGGATCCTGAAACCAACCCGAGACGAAAAGATAGAAACCGGCTAAATCGAGTCTTGTGGGTCTCCGAAAAACCCTAAACCCTAAAACGAATCTCAATTTCTTCTGGATCCTTCTCTTCATCCATTATATTATTACTCTCTCTGCAGTCTCCACCATCTCACACTCTACATCTTCTCCTCCAATTATCTCCACCACCGCCGTCAATCCGCCGTTACTCCGTCATGTATCGTCTCGCCGCCAATATCGCCTCCAAATCAAGGTTAGTTACTCACCAACATTCAGTTCAACAGTAAGGAAACTTATCAATTGGATTAACGTTGTTGTATGTTGTTTGATGTTCAGGATCGCTAGAAACAATGCCCAGCAGGTGTGTAATGTGTTGTCGTTTGTGTGATTTTAACGTGTTGGTGGTGTTATGTGAGATTTGGTTGATGTGAATGGATGTGTTGCTGTTTTGTGGTGCAGATCAACTCTAGTTTGAGATGGAATCGGAACTATGCTGCGAAGGATATTAAATTTGGAGTGGATGCTAGGGCTTTGATGCTTAGGGGTGTTGAAGAGCTTGCTGATGCCGTTAAAGTTACAATGGGTCCCAAGGTTTTTTTCTTATGATCCTTTTTTGTTTGCAATTGTTGTGTTTTACAAAGTGGATACCGAACTGCACAATTGAAGTATTTTGATTTTGAAGGATTAGAGATCTACTGTGCTGTTGTATGAATTTAAACACTTGAATCTTCTTGCATATGTAAAACCTTAAGTGAAAGTTTATGTTTCGATATGAAATTATGCTGCAATTATCACTTTCTCGGTGTTCAATTAAAAAGATTGGTCTTTTGATTTGTTATTATCTGTATTCAGCAGAAATTTAGGGACGTTTACTGCAGACTTGATTAAAGTTTTTCGTTTCCCACATTGATGTCATTTTTGGTCTATTCATTTGTTAGTTCTTTTGAAAAAATCATGTTTGCAGAAACGTCATATTTATTAAAATTCCCAATTACAAATCACATCCAAACACCTTTCATGTTGTGTCAATAGGATAGGAATAACATTTGTACAAGAGCTGCTTCTTTATCTATAAATTTGGAAGTTGCATGTAGATTTTCTGTTTGCATACACTATTCTAGTTGTGTTACAAAATCTATAGGAATAATGCAGCTATATTCTGCCATGATACTTACTTACTGTTATTTGTTGTGATGGGTTAGGAATATGTTATGCTTCAAATTCTTATTCTTTTTAATGTAGTTTATCTACATTATAGCTAATTTTTATTGTTGAATTTAAGGGACGAAACGTGGTCATAGAACAAAGTTATGGAGCTCCCAAGGTGACAAAGGATGGTGTCACAGTGGCAAAAAGTATTGAGTTTAAAGACAGGGTGAAGAATGTTGGTGCCAGTCTTGTGAAGCAGGTTGCTAATGCCACCAATGATGTTGCTGGTGATGGTGAGTATTCTCTCTCTCTCTCTCTCTCTCTCTCTCTCTCTCTCTCTCTCTTTCTGTTTTAGTTATAAATTAAAGTAATATGTTTTTCTTGAATTTGACAATCTGACATGATTCATTGTGTTTCAGGTACCACTTGTGCAACAGTTCTCACCCGGGCAATTTATTCTGAAGGCTGCAAGTCAGTTGCAGCTGGAATGAATGCCATGGATCTTAGACGTGGAATCACCATGGCTGTTGATTCAGTTGTCACAAACTTGAAGAGTAGAGCTAGGATGATCAGTACCTCGGAAGAAATAGCACAGGTTGGTTTGTTTTATATTGATCTGGAAATGAAATTTCTTAAAACATTATGCAAGTAAATTTAACTATGTGCGGTTTTGTTTCTTTGGTATAAAAAGGTTGGTACAATATCAGCAAATGGTGAACGAGAAATTGGTGAGCTTATTGCCAAGGCTATGGAGAAAGTGGGCAAAGAGGGTGTTATTACCATATCTGTAAGTGTCTTATAAAGTTCTTGTTGTATTAATGTAAATGATATATTTTATGCTTATGGAAGTTTTATAGATATCTAGTGGTGTAAAGTCTTTAAATATGTGATGTTTAGTCATTTGTTTTCTGTTATACTTCTGCTGCCTTTGTTTTTGTGGCATATTTGAACCATATATCTCTTAAGGTTTAATAAAGTTTTCTATTTGTTGTTTATCACTTTAGAATGCTACATACTTCTCTTTGTCATTTTGTGCAAGTAACCTTCCATAGCTATAAAAAGGTTACTTACAAAGTACAGTAAACCAAATGGAAGTATATTACAAACATTAGATAAAAGATAAAACATCTTTACATACAATAACAAAGATATAAAACATTTTTTTAACATACAATAACGATGATATGGGAAGGTTACTTACAAACAACGGTAAACAAATTGGAAGTATATTACAAACATTGGATAAAAGATGAAAACATTCTTTACATACAATAACAAATATATAAACATTTTTTTACATACAATAACAATCATATGGGATAACGTTGCGTATATGATAACAAAGATATGAGAGTAAGTTGCATTTTGGTGTCTATGGGACTGGATTGAATTGCATTCTCATGTTTATTCAATTGCTAACTTGTAAGGCTTTATATTTATCATGACTTTGAATGTAATTTTGTTATGTTGCAGGATGGTAAAACACTTTACAATGAATTGGAAGTGGTTGAGGGAATGAAGTTGGATAGAGGCTATATATCACCTTACTTCATCACTAACACAAAGAACCAAAAATGTGTAAGCAACTAAGCATTAAAACTCATTAAAATCTTTAATTAAATCTCTTTTAAATACTTTCTGTATAATCTGCTACTGGGTATAACGTTTTCTTGATGGTTTTTTCATTTATACAGGAATTAGATGATCCTTTGATTTTAATACATGAGAAGAAAATCTCTAGCTTAAACGCTATTGTTAAAGTTCTGGAGCTGGCTTTGAAGGTAAGAAATTGATAGTATAGCAGATCAAAACTACTTTTTGTGATTTTTGTACCACTTATTTACTATATCTATGTATTTCAGAACCAAAGATCACTTCTGATTGTAGCTGAAGATATTGAAAGTGAGGCCTTAGCCACTCTCATTCTTAACAAACTTCGTGCTGGTATTAAGGTATTATCTGTGTTTTCCTCTGTTAGTGATCAGGTTATATCTACAAGCAGAAATTTTGACCCGTTTAATAATGAACGAGTTGATTAGAATAATATAATTTTTACAGTCGTATTTGACAGACTATGCATAAAAGTTTATATTAGGACAAAAAGTAGTTTGGAGAACCTGACCACCTGTTTTGACCCCTACAAAAATTACCTTCTTATCCACTTATTTTGCTACCTTTGATTATATAATGTAACTATCTTTGTTTTGGATTATCGTCTTAACCTCCTAAACTTTGTTTTTCTGTAGGTTTGTGCCATCAAAGCCCCTGGATTTGGAGAAAATCGCAAGTCAAATTTGCAAGACCTTGCAACTCTTACCGGAGGAGAGGTGGTTTTTTGTACCCAACCTTGATTCTCATTTATGATTATCCTATGATTTTAACTGACCATGTTTCTTGTCTCCTGATTCATAACTAATAATTTCTGCTCACAAATTTGTATTAGGTCATAACTGATGAACTTGGCATGAACCTTGAAAAAATGTCACCAGAAATGCTAGGGACTTGCAAAAGGGTAAATTTGTTTTTTCCTACTACTGACAAATTGCGTATTAGATATATGCTGATTTCTGGAAAATATGATATATTTAGATTACAATATCAAAGGATGATACAGTTATTCTTGATGGGGCTGGTGATAAGAAAGCCATTGAAGAAAGATGTGAGCAGGTTTGTACTTCAGCCCATAGGATTTGACTCATGATTCAATGAGTCATGATATAAACAAATAAACATACGTTTTACATGTATTTTGTTTTGTTGCTTCAGTTGAGATCATCAATTGAATTAAGCACTTCGGATTATGATAAGGAGAAACTCCAAGAGAGATTGGCAAAGCTTTCTGGTGGTGTTGCTGTTTTAAAGGTTCAACTTTTGTTTTAATATGCATATACTTTATTTTGACATCGCCAACTTTTTTTGAATATGAGAATAAAAATATGTATCATGTATTCATCAGATTGGAGGAGCTAGTGAAGCTGAGGTTGGTGAAAAGAAGGATAGGGTTACTGATGCTTTAAATGCCACAAAGGCTGCAGTTGAGGAAGGAATCGTACCAGGTAACTCATTATGTAGTGAAAATGTATTAGACCTCTTAAAGTAGTAAAGTGTATAACGTATTAAACCTCATCAATCTTGTTTAAAAATCTAATGAAACTGAACAGAAAGGTTGTCCAAGTTATTTGGTGATTACAAAAATGAATACTGCTGAAAGAGCTGATTTTAACAAATCTCATGAAGAACTCTAAATCCTAAATGACTAGAATCTAATCCTAATAAAAATATTATTATCTCTCAAATATGTACAAGCATAAACTTTGTTCTAGAAAGGGAAAAAATAGATTACTGTAACTGTAAATGTTAGCTGACAAAGAAGTAGATGATGGGTACACTAGTTATTCTAGGTTCTATGTTAATTATGCACACTATGATTGTTCATCATTCTTTGTTTTCTAAATTTGTAACTTATTAATGTCCAGGTGGTGGTGTGGCTCTTCTATATGCTTCCAAGGAGCTTGATAATCTTCAGACCGCCAATTTTGATCAGAAGATCGGTGTTCAAATAATTCAGAATGCTCTCAAGGTATATATTTTCAAGCATTTATTGAGAATCACTATTTTGCTTGTGATTTCTTAATTTTTTTCCCTTGTGTTGTATGTTCGTTCACTTATTCAAATTCTATCATGTTCTTGTATTGTACTCCAAAAAAGCCACAATATTATTATTTGCTGACCTTTATTTTTATTTTTGGTTTTCTATCTGCAGGCACCTGTGCATACGATTGCTACCAATGCTGGAGTCGAAGGCGCTGTTATTGTTGGAAAGCTATTGGAGCAGGATAACCCTGACCTTGGATATGATGCTGCTAAAGGTCTTTTTACACTACTAACCCTAACTTGTTTAACTGTGTTGGATGTGTCATGTTAGCATTGTCATTCATATGATTACTCAACACCATCTTGATGCTTACTGTTGTCAATTATCATCCGGCAAACAGGTCAATATGTAGACATGGTCAAGGAAGGGATCATCGACCCCCTCAAAGTTATCCGGACAGCATTAGTAGATGCTGCAAGGTAAATTTATCTTTATGCCCTTTCATATAACTACCTTTTTCTACATGCAAAAACCGACTTTCTTTTACTGCTGTTTACAGTGTTTCATCTTTATTAACCACAACTGAAGCTGTGGTCGTTGAGCTTCCGAAAGAAGAGAAGGAAACGCCAGCAATGCCTTCAGGCATGGGTGACTACTAAAGGCAAAAGTAACCCATTTCATTTTTCTCACCTTATACTATAAAAGTTTTCAAACTGTACAATGAGTCGAGTTTGAACTTTTGATGGTTGTCGTTTAGATCCGATTTTCTCCATTGGTTTGAGCTTTTAGGGTTTTCTTTCCATTCTATTACTGACGGACAACCATTCATGTAATTTCACTATTGGTTCAAGTATGAAGTCACATTTTCGGTAATAAATCTGACGTGTTTATGATACTTTCTTTAGCTGTTAGTTGGGCTTATACATGGTTAAGATCCTTAAACTCATGGTCAGTAAGTTGAATTTTACTTTGTTCTAAGTGCAAACATGAGATCGATATATACAGTGGCAACATAGTGTATGTAACCAAGTAAACTTTTATGCTGTCTATGAACCTTGAATGTGTGTGAATATGAACCTTAGGTGTAATTCAAATTAAACCTGAATCTACAGCTAGAATTCGTTACAAATTGAATCTAATACAATCTTTGTAGTTCAGCTCGATCTTGATGCTATAATCATTGCTCATATCTACTCTATGCGATTCAAAATCACCTTTTAACATTGTTCACTCTGGTTTTAAGTTGTAAATCTGTTATAACTGATAGGTGGATTGATCGGTCAATACATATACATATATTTCAACTAAAATTTCTAAGATAAATGATCACATGCTACACTTTACTAGGTTAGAACAACCATTTCATTTCTTAATCCCTAATCAAATAATCATTTAAACAACAGAACTAACTATATAAAACAATAAAACTCTCAAATACTCAATAAGCTTACGTAAGTGTGGTAGTCGGAAGTGGTGACAAGGAAAAGCGGAATGGAATTGGGTGTGAAGTTTAATTGCTCTTATGTCAAATATTAGATTTGAAACATAAAATTGGGTATATATCTAATTAGGTTAGAGTCTATGTATTACATAAAATAAATAAAACATATTAAAATCATTAGTTTTATAAATATTTTATTTTCTAAATGTTTATATCCATTGATGAAATAAAAATATAATGAATATTTAAAAGTTATAACACATAGTGAATTAATATTTAATATGTATTAATTCACTTATATTTTAAACGTTTAATAGTTTAGTATAATTATTTACAATAATTATCATTTAATATGAGAGAGAAAAAAATATAATTATAAATACATTTTTAAACATATTTTAGTTAAAAGAAAAGTCAAATTAATGTTTTTTGTATTTATTATGAGAGAGAAACAAAAAATAAATTTTTTAATATGCTAAAATGATAACACGTGTATTAAAAAAATATATTTCTTTATTATAGGTTATAAATAAGAATGTTAAAACTTAACAAAATAGAAGTCAAAGAAAGTATGGGACGATTGTACAATTTTTATGATAGACTGCAGGAATTTTCATGTATATATTAAAACTGTTTTTTTAGGGTGGGTGACTGGGTGGTTGCCCCAACTTGATGCTTAGGTTCACGCCTATGCCTTCAACATGAGAAAAATAGTGAAAATGAAGAGGTGACGTCTAGTGATGGATCCGAGATTTTTTTTCATGGGGTTAAGAAAATTTTAAGTGCGATTTGAATGATCGGTTTTCTGATCATTATGTTTTAGATTTTTCGGTCTGTGTGTTTTTGCTCAAATTTTCATCAAAAATCTAATTATGTAAAATGGACTTCATAGTTGAAAAACATCTCTCAAATCTCAATATTTGCTGTCATGACGAGTAATAAAAGAGCTAATTTTATTAAAAAAAAATACATCAACGTAAATGAAATATATTTCTTTGTTTCAACCATCAATTGTACAAGATTAAATAAGCTTTTTCAAAGTACTCTTTAAACAAATAGAAACACACACAATATACATGATTAGTGAAAATACTATAACCCAACTAATTTCCAAAAGTATCAAAGCAACTAGGCCGAAAACGTATTGTGTTATCTCCACACATTGTTTGTGGAAAATTATAACCTCTTGATTGACAAGTTCCTTTACCTAACTATGTCCTCTATTTTCGTCTTACTAACTTTGCTAATGATATTTCGGTCTATACTCAAATTTAACCTACCAACAAATCCTAAAATACAAATTAAGAGCATTAACAACATTAACCTACCAACAAATGAATTCTTTATATTATAGGAGATGATAAGTGAAGAAGAAAGAAAATTTATGGGGATGTAATGTGGTACGTTACAACTTGCATAAAATTTTTAATATTTTTGAAATGATAGCAAGAGAGAATAGAATATGATAAAGAAATATAAAAATATTATTTAATAAAAAGAATAAAATAATAATTTTTAGTTTAATTATAAGGATGTGAATGAGAGATGGATTATGAATGTTTTAATACCCTGCCTTCTATTAGTCTATCAACTAATAATTAAACTATTCAACCAAAACAAAGAGATAAGAATACAATTATACAAAATGATAATCTGATGAACCACATAAAGAAAAAGGTTATAATTACCTAGAATTGGCATCGATTATTTATGGCAATTCATGAACTCGTAAAGCAAATTAATTTTGATGATGATTTTGGAGGTTTATAATATGTGGTCTGTAATCGATGCCTTCAGCCTAAGGTCTTCTTCCAGCCTCCATCTCTTGTTTTCTTATGTTTTCTAATAAGGATTTGTTTCACCTTTTTTTTCCATACATCATGATTAAACGAGTTTGTTTTGTAATGACTTTTCCAAATTAATTTTCTGAACTTTTAAAATTGGTCAAATGAACTATTGGATAATAAGCAGTGTTTTCGTGACCGGATCGGACCGGCCTGTCCGACCGGTGATCGGTCCGGTGGCAGGTCCGGTTCGCTATAAATCGTTTTTGAGGGGTCGAACCGGCCGGTTCTTTCCGAACCGGTGGTCGAATTATTATTCTTTTGATTTTAATGGGTAAAAACGGAGTGTTAAACCATAAATTAGTGTGTATTATATACAACTATAAAAATATATATATATATATATATATAATATATATATAAATCATATATAAATTACTTTTATTTATAAATATAATTAAAATATAGTTAAATCCGGTCCAACCGGTGACCACCAAATCAATATGGCGTCCGGTTCGACGTCCGGTTCTAAAAACATTGATAATAAGTTAATATGGGCAATGGGTGTTGATTTTATGGATATATATTCGTTATTTAGATTAAAGTATGTGTATTTCATTTAAAAGTAAAAAAAATTTTATTAGTTTTCTTGAGGTCAGCATTACTATTTTATGGGGGTGTTTTAAAATTTCATGAGAGTTGATGTTAAATTTTTTTAGTGTTTGTTCTGAATTTTTTATCATACGTGTAGAACAAGTTTTTTTCTTCTTCTTTTTTTTTTTTTTAATTCAAGAGGTGCGGCCAACCCCTGTGATATTTCCTAGGTCTTCCCCCGATGAAGCTGAGGTGACTACGATAAAAGTGGTAAGAGAGACTACCACTTATAAACACTATAAAAACATAATAGTGATGATAATATAACAATACAAGTTTCTGTATTTCATGGTTTAATTTTATTATTTTGTATAAAAACAAGGGGCTAAATAAAAAGTTGTAGTGATTCCAAACAAATCTATAAAAAAATATAATTTCTATCGTCATCAGTCATCCTTATATAGTCAACAAACTATTTCCTCCGCTATGGGTTAGTGTTGTAGTTTTAAAGAAAACCAAAATATAATTAATTTATGTATTTTGCATGCATCCTGATTTCAGTTTTAATAGCATTCTGATCTGGTTTTCTTATGTTCAAGTGATGATTTTAATCATAATAATCTTGTTCAAGTCTGTCTAATCTCATTCTACCTGCACATCGTGACTCCAACACATAACGATTGCATCTTTAATCGTATTCCAATAAGGTTTGGTTTTAATCATAATTTTGCATTGTTAATCTTGAGTTTTAGTCATGATTTAACATTGTTAATTCTGAAGTTTTAATCATGATTTTGCGTATTGACGTTTACTAAAGTTCCCTGGTTTAAATTTTCCATCAAACTCCAAGTTCTTGAAATGTCGTTAAGAACGAATCAAGTTAATACAATACCATGCGTGATTTAAAATGAGGATTTTTATACAATGTCTCAATTACTATTGTGAACAATGATGATGTGGATGAAAAACATTAAAATTAAAGTGATATGAATGATGAGTTAGAAGATCGAATATGGATTAGGAATTAGGAAATATTCTTTTGTGAACAATAAAAATGAGTTCCTTTATGAATTAGGAAATATTCAAAATGAAATATTCTTTTGATGACAAGAAATAATTTAATAACCCTGTCAAGGTGTACAATATCAAGATATATTAACATTTGAGGTTGTTGTATCACGACCATATAGTCTATAAGATGAAGTTGCAAATGTAAACTTCATGCAAGTAAATATAAACGTAGTAGATCTTTTACAATAATAAAGTATGATGATCAGTATATTTGTTTGCATAACAAGATTACACAGAAGCATATGAAACTAGATGTAGGCTTGCTTGTCAAGAAATCCAAAACCTTATAAAGGAGTAACCTTCTATTAATATCCCTACTTTAAAAGTTGAACTAATTGATAAGTTGGACTTCACTTTTGTAATACTACTGAAATCCAACCCAAAGTATCCACTGAATTACGAGGGTTCGAAGGCGGCAGCCCGTGAAAACGAGGTCCATTGATTTCATCACAAAACTTCCATGAAGCAGTCGTGAAAGTGATATGATATGGGTTATCGGTAATAGACTAACGAAATCAACCCATTTCCTTCAATGAAAGAAAAGTATTCGATAAATAAGTTGGCTAAGCTATTCGTAGATGAAATCGTGTCATTACATGGAGTGCCCGGTATTCATAGTATCAGATAAAGGTAGCTGTTTTACTTCCTAATTCTAGAAAAGCTTTTACAAAGCATTGGAACAAAACTAAACCTTAGCACAAGTTACCATCCACAAACTGATAGTCAGAGTGAAAGAACGATTCAAACACTGCATGCATGCGTGATGGGTTTAAGTGGAAGTTGGGATAACCACTTACCGCTAATGGAGGTTTTTGTACGGTTACAGTTGTCACGCTAGTATTGGTGCAACACCATATGAAGCCTTATATAGGAGGAAATGTAGAACCCTCGTATGTTGGTATGATGTCACACCCTCAATTTCCACTAACGGGGTTTTACCGTTAGGTACTTAGCATACCGAGATCTCAACTGATAGCTACATCAAATGACACAATAGTTACAAAACAAAGCATTATGTTATCATATAAAACCAAAACATAGTTATAAAAATAAAATTCACGAAAATATTTATGAAAGGGAAGTCAGTTAAAAATTTGCAAGTTTAAATAGCGCAAAACACACGCAACGTAATTAAATGTAATTTTGCAGAATTCATGTTAACTATTTTGCAGGAACCATACCAATAAGTTGACTGGATCAACGGATCGCAGCATGTAGATAGTGATGGTTGATGGAATGATGGGTGACTCACGGTTGTAGGCGGAAAGGGGTGCCAGAGTATTGTAGATTGAGGAGAGGTTGTCGCAAGTGAGAGACAATCGTGAACGAAGCTGCCGGATGTGAATGTAACCGTTAACCGAAGATGGGGGATGGTTGGTTAATTTAAATGAAATCCACTTTTATCACATGACATTAAGGTCACTCCATTTTTTAACTTTGCATCTTGAATCCCCTAGAGTTACATAAGTAACTCTAATTACACATCAATGTTAAAAATCCAACAGATAAGTCAAATTTAATTTTTACAAGAATGTTTAAAATAACTATAGTCAAGTTAACCTAAAAATATGAAGTGTCACATTTGAGATAGGTGAAAGTCAATTAGCTATTGGTGGTAAACTCTTATTAAAGGTTTCACCTTAGAAATGTGTAATTAGGTCTTGAAAGAAAGGGAATCTAATCTGAAGATTCGTTCTACCGTTCATCGTTCTTGAAAGAGTTGGAATTGTTGCTTAGTGGTTGAAACTTCCAAAATAAATGAATGGCATGCATGATGTGTTTCATGTATCTAACTATGCAAGTGCTTAGGTGATGAAACCCTATATATACCTTTACAAGATGTCGAGGTTAATACAAACCTTAAGTTTGTGAAAAAAACCATTACAAATTGAAGATAGGCAAGTCAAAAAGCTTAAGAATAAGGAAAAAAACTCTTGTTAAAGTCAAGTGGGACTCAAGAAGAAGACCTGAATATAATTGGGAGTTAGAATCTGAAATGAAGAAGAAATATCCCTATATATTCTTATAAATATTAAGATGATATTTCTTTGAAGGAGGAGAAAATGTAACTATATTGAAATCCGGACCCAAAGTATCCATTCTACAGTGGGGGTTTGGCGGCGGTAGCCTCTGAAAGCGGGATCCAAGGGGCGTCAGCCCCTGATGGGGTTTTAAAGGGCATTAAGCTTATTCTCAAGTTAAAGCTGATGGATTGGCATGAAGAATTTAAAGGGTCATGACTGGTGGATTGGCATGAAGAAATGCATTTCCTTATATGTTGGCAAATGCTAGACTTGTTCCCAGGTGAACACCAAAAGCCTTCTAGGTGCTGTAATAGTTAGAATTACCTATATAGTGTAACACTTGGCCTCTCGCCCCATCAATATTATCCGTTTTGCCCACAAGGAGCTCATGAATTTGTTTTTGTTTGTCCAAGTGAAAACTTTTCATAGAGGTCACCCATCTCTAGAATGCTGTCACTTGAGCATGCTTAACTATGGAGTTCTCCTCTTATCCACAACCAATACGCCCAAAATGCGTTGGTGATATTACAGATTGAACATTCCTTATGAACAAGGAATCTCTCTTATCTATAATCATTGTGTGATTTATGTAGGGTGTCACAATCATCCCCTTTTTTGGACTCTTCGTCCTCGATGAGCCCGAAAACCCACCATCCCAATGGTACATGAGTGGCTCTAATACCATTCTGTAATACCCAGGCCCTCACACCAACAATATTATCCGCTTTGCCCATAATGAGATCATAGATTTGCTTTTGGTTGCTCTAGTGAAAACTTTCCAGGGAGGTTACCCATACCTGGATTGCTGCCACTTGAGCACGCTTAACTGTAGTTCTCCTTTTATCCATAACCAATACGCACAAAACGAGTTGTGATATTTGAGACCATGCATTCCTTATGAACCACGAATCTCTCCTATCCACAACCGATATGGAATTTATGTATGGTGACACGTATAGTTATAGGAAATGATAACAATGGATTTCATCATAAAACTTCCACAAACCAGTCATGGAAATGATGTAACACTCGGCCCCCACACCAAAAATATTATCCGCTTTGCCCACAAGGAGCTCACAGATTTGCTTTTGGTTACCCGGTGAAAACTTTCCAAGGAGGTCACCGATCCCTGAACTACTCCCACCTGAGCATGTTTAACTATGGAGTTCTCTGTAAGGATTATATGATAAGGCTGATGCAACCCAAACACCCAAAGTCTCTCCTGCATGCATGCACAAGCTTACTTGTAACGCCCCGAATAAAGTCTTTGCGAGCCAAATAATAATAATGGGCTTAGACGAGATTATTTAATATAAATAAAATGGATATGGGTTATAGACCGAGTTAACTTTTCGGGTTATGTGTCCGGCGAGTTTAAGGTCCCGAGAACGCCCGGTATATATAAACGGATTAACTTGAGTAACTCTCATTTGCAACTCAACACTCATTTCTAGAGAGAGAGAGTAGAGAGAGAAAGTGGAGAAGAGGTGAAGATTTAAGGCTCAGTTGATCTCGGGATTGAAGATCGGTGTTTGTGGGCATCCAAAAAACAAGAAAACACCAAGAATCTAGGTATGAAACATTATTTAATCATTCCTTTTGAAGTAAACCTGGATTCTAGGGTTTGGAGTTTTTGAAAGTGGCAAAGATTCGCCCAAAACTCACGTTTTTGTGTAAGAAAACATGTAAGATGCTTAGATATAGCTTATTGGGTGATAAACCAAGGTTTTGGATGTAAACGGTTGAAGTTTTGGGTAAAAAATGGGTTGGTTCATAATTTTCAGCCCGTTCTGCGAAACTGGGTGTTCATCCAACGAAATTGCATAGTCGTCCTACGAAACTATGAAAGCTTCCTGCGAAACTATAGTTTCGTAGGTAGTTTCGTAGACATGGTTATCCAACAAAAGTTAGGCGAAACTGGCAGCGAAACTGGCAGCGAAGATGCCAGCGAAACTGCCAGCGAAGATGCCAACGAAGATGCCAGCGAAACTGCTGCGAAACTGCTGATCTTGCAGCGAAATTAGGCAGAAATCAACTCTTTTGAGTGTTAACTTATCTGCAGGCTTGTAGTGCAACCCTTGCTTTGAAAGCTTGATTGAGAAGCTACTCATCGAGTCTAGGTGAGTTTTAGATCCCCTATTTTAAAGGTTTTAAACTAGTTTGGGGCTGGAAATACATGCTAAATATACTTTTTAAACGACCAAGATTTAAGAGGTTTTAAAGGGAAGATTGATTTTTCTATAAGATTTTAAGAGGTTTTAACGACCAGGCCAGCGCGACCCCAGCCAAGGGCGTTGCCCCTTAGACCTCACTAGGGGCTGCTGCCCCTAGGACCCTGCTGTCAGGGGCAACCGCCCCCAAACCCCCGCTATCCCGCGGAGGATCAATTATATTTTATGATGACTTATACTTGTTTTGCATATGTATATGTATGTTAAGGTGTGATGCTTGATGTTTATGATGATGTGTGATGGTGTATGTTATGTATGATGATACGTGATGATGTTATGCTTATGTATGATATGTTTTCTTATGTTCTTATTATGTATTATTCCGTGACTTACGTGTTATGATTATGAAATGAATGAAAAGTATTATGTAATGTAAAGCAGAAGTAAATATTAATGAGAAGTGGAACTTAACAAATGTTACCCTGGACCCGTTTGATGATGAAAAGTCTTGCAAGCACTTTGATGGACTTCACTTATGTGAGTCTGATGTATGATGATTGATCCGTATTCATGAGGGGGCTATGTGCCTTGCAGTGTGGATCAACTGTCGGGGGTTAGCTACCATGATGATGTGTACCGACAGGGATCGACATTCATTGTCGATCAACATGGAGCTCTTGCTTTGTGCAATCTCGTTGATGATGAAGTGAAAGATGATAAATGAATGGAAGTTAACAAACGATGATCAAATATAATAATGTTATTATCTATGTGTACGTATGTTGCTTGATCGCGTAAGAATGCAAAGGAAGGTTTTGAAATGGAAGTAAAAGTATTCTATTTTATAAAACTAGAACTCACTCAGTAACGCTGACTTTTATGCATTTTCCAGCTGGCAGGTGAATGTTGCTAAGGATGGCACGGGGCGGCTACTTGGCTCATTTTGGATGGCATCCATTATATGATACGATAACATTTTTGCATTGTAATGCGAACGAACGATGTAATGAATGTTGTATTATTTTGCAAAAAGTTTTTGTTATTATGAAATGAAATTTTTGTTTAAATGTTTCCGCTGTAATGTTTATTAAAGTTAATGTAAATATATGTTTTATGTGCGATGATTGACCAGCTGTGAGTGTCCTGGGAACGGGGCCTTACATTACTGAAGTAGAATGCTTTGGAAGTTTCACACCAGCATCAAAATATTCTAAGTGTGAAATCTTTCGAAGCCAAGACCAATATTTTCTGAAGCCAAAGATGAAGTCTTTCGAAGCTTCAGAGGCAAAGTCTTCCAAAGCCAACACTAGAAGACAGATTTCTTTCAAAAACTTTTAACAACATGCTTTATCTGATGTACTTTTCCTTAAAGCTGGACCCCTTTCCGCCGCAACTCTGAAAAGTCACCAACTTACATAAGTTGGTGAAAAGGTCCATGCTTTTGGTAACTATACATTAAGGTCTTGTGTCTGTAACTTTCTACTTTATGTATTTTATCCTTTTTGTAATATATTATGATGTGAGCTATGGCATGTCATAGTCACAAGTCAAAAGGCAATCTGCCTTTTGACTCTACATTTGATTTTGTTGTTCTCTAGTTAATTGTATCCAGCCGGCCTTTAATGTATGGCCGAATGTAGGATGTAGTATATGTATCTCAAGTACTCTTAACTTTCTGAATATGCTTTGTAACATTTGTAATAGAACTTGAGAAGGCAATATACTACAATCTTGAAAACCATCTCCTTGTGTATTTTGCTATCTTGTTCTGTCTCTTAATTACTTGTGTTCTTAGTATCATTCTAAAGGTTTTCCAGTCCACTGTTTGATTTGTTATGTAACTCTCCTCATTGTGTTGTTGTGTTGTGGTTGCACACCCATCACCGGTCCTGCATTTGGTATCAGAGCATTCTAGGCTCTTGATATAAGATCTCACCATCTTAAGATCTCTCACACACACAAAGTACTTAACTTTTCAAATGGCAGTCATTTCCAAATCTGATATGGAATCTAGAACCATGTCCAAGTCTCCACTGATCACTCTTGATAACTTTGACACATGATGCCTAAGAATGGAATGTTTCATCAGGTCTTTAGACTCAAGAATATAGAGTCTGTTGAATATGGACCTTACATACCAAGCACCTCTTCTGCTACTAGTGGTGGTATGATATCCAAGGCTGTGGCTGACTACTCAGATGAAGATAGAAAGAGTGTAGAGATTGACTGGAAGGCCATGACAACCCTTCAGACTGCTCTTCCAAACTCTGTATACAGAGGTTTCAAGAAATGTAAAACAGTTAAGCAGCTGTGGGATGCATTTAAAATGATGTATGAGGGTTCCTCTGAAGCCAAGGAAAAAAAGAAGGATCCCATGAAGCAGCAGTTTGAAAATTTCACCTTTAAAGTAGGTGAAACCATGACTTAGTAATACTTTAGGTATGTTGAGATTGTGGATACCCTAGTGGATGGAGGAGTAGCTCTTGAGAACAGAGACATTGTAAGGAGGTTCATGTCCTTACTTCCTAGGCAATAGACACACTACTGTGTGGTTATCAAGAGAACTGAGAACCTGAAAAATCTCACTCTGACAGAGTTGTATGGGATTCTCAGTGGTTACCAGATGGAGATAAAGCCACCCAGAATGACAAGCCAAAGCAGCAGGCTGCAGTTGCTGTTGAAGAAGGAGGCTTTGACTGGAGCTTTCAGGTGGAAGATGCTTCTCCAAATCAAGCATTAATGGTAGATCATGATGATGCCAAGGTATTAGAACATCTCTGCCCCTGAATGTATTGCTAAAGTAAATAGATACAGGTCCTACAACTTAAAAATGAGATCTGATCTTGATTCCTTAAACATCTTAAAAGTTGATTTTAGAAAAACTGAAAGTTATTATAAACTAAAGATAGAGGACTTACAGAAAATCATTTCAGTTTTAAAATGTGAGCATACAGATTATAGGACTCAGATCAAGGGTCTCATAACCAAGCTGACTGAATGCCAGGCTGAGATTGTGATAAGCAAAGGCAGGGCAGAAAAATGTGTTCTTAAAGAAGAGACATTCAAGAACATGATATCCTCATCCCTGCACAACAAAGTGTGCTATCAAAACAAGCAGGGACTGGGATCTAATTAGATAGCTCTTCTACGCACAGTCTTGTCTATAAGATCACCTAGGTGTGAAACTTATGAAGATGAGCTTCCTCTCATAGACCTCTTGAGTGAAAAGGATGAAGAAGTGATAGTGAAGAATTCCTCTAAGAAGAATGAAGTGGAGGATTCTAAGAAGGGTCACTATCCTTCTGAGGAGAAGAAGAAGACTGTGATGACAAAGTCTATGAGGAAGAACTTGATTAGAAAGAGCAAAAGAAAAGCTAGGAAGGCTTAAGAGATCAATGCCACTTTTGACTCTAAGTATAAACAAGTTTTATCTCTATAGGGTTTGAAGTGGTAAAGACCGAAGACATCAACCTTAACTCTTCCTCAAAGAGTTCTGGTTCTTGTTCAAATCATCCCAGCATCAAGAAAAAGACTGATCTGCTGTGTACCACTGCTACACAACCTGGACCATCAAACTCCAAGAACAGTTCTCAGCCCAAAAGGACTATCTTTGCATCTGCAAAGATGAAGATGGAGAAGGGATGTGACCAAAATCAATCTTGTTCTTAGCAGAAGGCTCTTGGAAAGAAGAAAATAGAGTGTGTCATATGTGAAAGTACATCTCATCTTGCTAAGGATTGTCCATACAATCCAAGAGGTACTCTTCATATGACCAAGAAAAGGACTCCCAAGAGTTCCAAGAAGATTCCAGCTTCAGAAGGAAAGTCTGTTTTCTTCGAAAGCTCCAAAACAAAGAAGAAGGCAAGTGGAAAATTGCCTTTAGAAGAAAATTTGGTCTCGAAAGGAAGGGATACTTCCGAAGCACTGAAGTCTGCCACAGTATTTGCAGACTCTTCCGAAGGTCCAGTCATCAAAACTTCCGAAGTCTCAAAAGCTTCCGAAGTGTTGAAGGTCAAGTCCAAACTTCCAAAGGTGGTGTGGAAGTCAAAGAAAGACCAAGTGACTGGATGTTCTCCATCAACAGAAGTACAAGTTCCTCAAAGCACAACTATAGGATCTATTACTGTTGCATGCCTTCTATTTCTCTTACTGAGCCCAAGACCAATAAGGCTTGGGTTTCCAAATGTAACTAATCATTTTCTTTATGCAGGGACAGCTCAAGACAAACAAGACTGTCTGGATCATTGATGGTGGTTGTTCCAGGCACATGACAGGCAATAGATCACTACTCCAGAACTTTGAAAGGATTGATGGAGGGCCAGTTGCCATTGGAAGAGATGAAGGTGGTTACATTTCAGGAAGGGGCAAGGTCATAAATGGTAAGCTTAACATTGAAAAGGTAAACTTTTTCAAGGAGCTTGGGTACAATCTTTTGAGTGTATCCTAATTTTGTGATCAAAATCATAACATGCTCTTTACTGAGCATGAGTGTATTGCTCTCAAGCCGGGAGTGGTCATTCCTCATGAGCATATTCTGCTTAGAGCCCCCAGGAAAGGGACATGTACAAGATGGATTTGCAAGCAACATCTCCCTCTGGAGAAGTTTCATGTTTTTTGTCTAAAGCAAATAGTGATAAGTCTTTCTTATGGCATAAAAGAATGTGCCATGTAAACTTTAAGAATATGAATAAACTTATTAAGAATGATTTGGTAACTGGAATGCCAAAGAAAGAGTTTACAAGTGATGACCATTGTGTTGCATGCCTGCAAGGGAAACAACATAAGGTATCTCACAAGCCTAAGGAAAGAAACTCCATCCCTACTCCCCTACACTTATTACATATGGATCTCTTTGGCCCCACCAATGTAGTAAGTCTAGGAATGACCTCATATTGTTTAGTTATCACATATGACTTTACAAGATTCACTTGGGTCTTTTTCCTTAGAACTAAGGATGAGACTCCTGAGATTCTGAAGAATTTCATCTTGAAGATTGAAAATCAATCTGATCACAAGGTCAAAATCATAAGATGTGATCAGGGAACTGAATTCAAGAACCATATCCTTGATACATTTTGTGATGAAAAAAGTATTACAAGACAATACAGTGCTCCCAAGACTCCTCAGCAAAATGGTGTTGCTGAGAGGAGAAACAAGACACTGATTGAAGCTGCAAGAACTATGTTGTCTGACTCTAAGCTGCCCATCACCTTCTGGGCAGAGGCAGTCAACACTGCCTGCTATGTGCAAAACAAAGTTTTAGTGGTTATGACTCATGGAAAGTCTCCTTATGAACTTTGGCACAAGAGGAAACCTTTCATTGATTTTCTCAGGTCATTTGGATGTTCTTGCACCATCTTGAATACCAAGGATCAAATTGCCAAATTTGCTAAGAAATCAGATGATAGACATTTCATTGGATACTCTTCCCAAGCTAAGGCCTATAGAGTATACAATCTCAGAACTAGAATTGTTGAGGAGTCAGCAAATATGGCTTTCAACAAACACACACCCTGTGTGGCTGGTTCTGGTCCTGATTGGCTATTTGACCTTTGATTTAGTTACCAACTGTTTTAAAAAATCTTGTGAGAATGTTTCAGGATCTGCATAAATCTTACCTACAGGTGATTTTGATCCAAGATTTGAGCTAAGAAGAACTTCATGCAACACATCTTCAGCTCCAGTTGGAACTACTTCAAATCTTACCATAATGACAAACTCAGCTGATGCATCTGGTATGCCTTCAAATTCCAACTCAGAGGCTTCACAACCAGATAAAGATACTTCAAATGCAGAAGACAATGTTGGTAGTAGTGACAGTGATCAAGACTTTCTTGATGCTGATAACCACTCCATAGATGATAACATCAATGATGTCACACACTCCTTGGATCAAGTTTCTCTTGATAAGTGTGCTGATGTGGTAGGAGAACGAACAATGTCAAATCTGAATTTCTTTAATTTAGTTCTCTTTTAAAAACTTGATGTGATCCCTCAGCTAAGGATCCACAAATCCCATCCCACTACAAACATCATTGGAGATGTTGTCTCTAGGGTAAAAACAAGAGGACAAACCCATGAAGCAAATGTTTTTCTTCACTCTTGTTTCTTGTTCCAGATAGAGCCTAAGAAAATTAATGAGGCTCTAAAGTATGGAAGTTGGATTGAAGCTATGTAAGAGGAGCCGCTTCAATTCAAAAGACAGAAAGTTTGGAACCAGTGTCCTCTTCCTCATGGGAAGACCACCATAGGAACCAAATGGGCTGCATCAGGCACCTAGGAAGTGGTATGAGACTCTATCTCATTATCTCTGCAAGCATGACTAGTTGTTCAAGGGTACACACAAGAAGAAGGAATTGACTACACTGATGTCTTTGCTCCTGTAGCAAGATTGGAAGCTGTTAGAATATTCTTGGCATTTACTGTATCCAAGAACTTCAAGGTCTATCAACTTGATGTCAAGTGTGCTTTTCTTTATGGGGTGATTGATGAAGAGGTGTATGTCAAACAACCACCAGGTTTTATAGATCCTGATCATCCTGATTATGTCTGCAAGCTTGACAAAGCTCTTTATGGGCTGCATCAGGCACCTAGGAAGTGGTATGAGACTCTATCTCAGTATCTCTGCAAGTATTGATACAGAAGGGGTAGTATAGATGGAACTCTTTTCATCAAAGGACTTAATGCTAGTTCAAGTGTATTAAGATATACAGTTCAAGTGTATAAGATATACATCATCTTTGGTTCAACTAATCCAAAGCTTTGCAAAGTCTTTGAGAAGCTGATAAAGGACATATTTGAAATGAGTGCCATGGGGGAACTCAATTTCTTTCTAGGAATTCAAGTGAAGCAAGTTGAAGATGGCATCTTCATTAGTCAGTCAAAGTATGTTCAGGACATACTCAAAAGATTCAACATGACTGATTGTAATATTGCTAAGACACCCATAGTTAGGAACCACTCCCTTGGACCTGATCTTGAAGGGGAGTGTGTGGATGAACACCTTTACAGGGCTATGATTGGGTCTCTTATGTATCTTACAGCTAGCAAGCCTGATATCATGTTCGCTACATGTATTTGTGCAAGATATCAAGCCAACCCTAAGATGTCTCACCTTATCACTGTCAAAAGGATTATAAGATACCTCAAAGGTGCATCAACACTTGGTCTCTAGTATCCTAAGAATTCTGACTTCAATCTATATGCTTATATAGATAGTGATTATGGTGGTCGTAACATGACTGCAAAGTCTACATCTAGGGGATGTTAGTTTCTTGGTGGAAGGGTTGTCTCATGACAATGTAAGAAATAATCTTGTGTCTTTGCATCAACTGCTGAAGCTGAATACATTGTTGCTGCATGCTGCTGTGCTCAAGTGCTTTGGATTCAAAATCAGATATTTGACTATGGATTAAACTTCAAGGAGATTCCCATTCACGTAGACAACAATAATGCTATCTCTATCACAGAGAATCTTGTGCAACACTCAAGGACAACACATCAATATTAGGTATCATTTGATTAAAGATAATTTTGAAAAAGGATTAATTAAACTAGTCAAAGTTCACACAAATGAACAATATGCTGATCTGTTTACAAAGACTTTTGATGAACAGAGATTTAAATATCTTGTATCAGCTATTGGGATGATAAACTTTGAGTAGGTTTTTCTTAAAAATAATTTTTATTATTTCTTAAAATCTGTGTGTCTTAAGTTGTCTAGATTATCATCTTCATAAGCTCCTGTTTTCCTTGGATAAAACCTTTTTTGAAGTCTTTGCTTAGAATTTTAAAAATTTTTGATCCTTCGGAAGATATGATTTTATTTTCAGAAGAAACTTATGCCTTTAAAACAAATAACTGCCTGAGTAATTTACCTTCGGAAGAAATCTTTGAAATATCTTCCGAAGCTTAAAACTCTTCTTAGGCACTTATCTGTTTTCAAGGACAATTTTCTTCCGAAGCCAATTAAGTTTCGGAAGTTTTGTTTCCTTGAACAAAAGTTTCAAGTCTTGAATCTTTTCTGAAGCAAAACTTTTTAGGTCACTTAGGAAATTCTTCCAAAGTCAATTTGGCTTCGGAAGCTTTTTTTTTTTATCAAAACTTCCGAAAACAAGTTACCTTCGGAAAATTTACGAACTCCAAAAAAACTACTTTTTGAGAAAAAAACAAACTACTTTTTCAGAGGTGGGATCGACATTCGGATTTCAAAGTTTATCCTTTGTCATTAACTTTGTCTTAAATCCTTTTCACATATAAACCCAATGGTTTCCCCATCTTTCTATCATCTCCTTCTTTCCTCCTAACCTAAACCCCAAATTTCTCTTTGAAATTACTTTCTTCATCTTTCTTCACCCTAAAGTTTTCTTACAATGGCCAACCTCAACCGTAGAAATGACCCTCACTTCTCCATGCAGTTACACAGGCAACACAACCAAGTTCCTCTGTTACACTCTAAGAAAGATCCTCATTTCTCAAAGGTTTGCCGTTTCTTAGTTCTATCAAACTATTCCACTTCCCTTACCATTGATCCTACTCTTTATGAGGATCATCTACTCGAATTTTGGAAGACCTACCAAGAGGTCGTCATGGATGGGGAGAAGGAACTGTCTGCCACAGTGCAGGGGAGAACAGTCTTCATCACTCCGACCATCATCAACATGCATCTTCAGCTGGATGATGAAGAATGTGAGATGTTCTTTCCGAAAGAAGCTATTAACCACTCCTTCACGTAGAAGGGCTATGAGGGAGATTTTTCTGTAAAGACCTTCATGAAGGGAATGTCTTATCCCAATGAAAATTCCTGCTCCATGTGGTTATCCATAGCTTGTCAAACAAGCATGATGGATGGGACCAGATTCCCAAAGATCTCTTCTTCATTGTTCATGGGATGGTTTAGGGAGTCAAGTTCAGGTACTCTCAGTTTCTATACACTAACTTGCTTGCAAACTTGGACTCCTTAGAGTATTACATGTTTCCTAGATATGTTCAACACATTCTTAACTGTGAACTGTGCTCATAGTTAAGGGAAATAGGTAATATTCTTAAACTGGGACAGATGAAGCCCGACATCTTTAAAATCTTGAGAAAGCCCACTGTTGGCTTCTTTAGGGTAGAAACAGCCCTTGTCCGAAAAATGTTAGAGCTCATTGCTCAAGGTGACAACTTAGCAGCACCAGCTAATGTTGAACCCACACCTTCTACATCCCAACCACCTCAACAAACACAAATCACCCTCACCTACCAAAGAAAACACAAAAGAACCCCTAGTCAGACTATTTAGTTTGTGGAGGCCCCCATATACTTACCCACATAGGAGGAAGTGGACACTGGAGGTCCCACTTCTCTTGAGGAGTAGACCACTCCCATCTCTTCAAGAATCAGTGCTGAGGTTCCTTATGCTCAGCCTGATGAGCTCATAAGCCCAAATGCCTTAAGCCACCACTCTGAGTCTCAACACTCAAGTGATCAACCTTCAGGGGACAGTTACCATCCTCAGCCTTTGGATTTAACCAACCTATTCCAAACCTTGACTTCTACACTGATGAAAACTTAGGTTTTAGTGAGTACCATGTATCTCTCTTCTTTCCCACTGCTCAAAGAGAGATGAGTGCTTCTGAGTCCCCTTTGTCTAGCCACATCAGTCACCCCCTACTAAGGTGGATACTCCTGTATCTGTTCAGGATATCCGTATGGAAGAGGCTCTCACTTTTGCACGAGATTACATCATTAAGACCTCAAGCATGGCAACTCAGCCCATTGACATCTCAACTAAGACTGTCAATAAGCAGAGGAAATCCAATAGCCAAGAACCTGAAGCTAGTGGTGAGAGAGAGGACTCTGGTCCAATCATCTCATCCCCTAATGATTCTTCTGATGAAGATGACGGGAATTTGGGACTAAAGGTGCAAAAACTGTCAAGAATATGCACCTATTTAGTCTCCAAGGTCAGTCACCTTGAATCTCAGGTGACTACCTTACAAAACAAGGTTAATGATCAACAACTTGAGATTTCTTATCTCAAGGAACAACTAGCTAGGAGACCTTTAAGAAGTGCTCAACTAGGAACACAAGAACCTGTGAGTGTGATTGACCTAACTCCTAGCTCATCTATGCAAGTAGGTGATGCTACTAAAAAGGGGAGAAAGTCATTACAGTCACAGAACCTGGGAGTTCTTCAGGGAGTGTGGACATTAAGGACTCACCATCCTCACTTGCAATTGTGCATACTTAGCAACTTTCTCAAGTTCACACTAATGTGGACTCCATAGACTCCTACATACAGAGTCTGTTTGAGGAAGGAATACCTAGGGCAATGTCATCTCCATCAAATTCAATCACATCATTGGGTGGAGATATGACAGCAACAGAAGAGCCCTCATGATTCTTAGAGTTCAAGGACAACAAGAGGTCTTTAACTTTCAGACCTTGAACTTCTATGAAGGTCTGGATCTAGTCAACATGCTACTTGTCAATCAAAGCCAATCAAGACAAGCTGACAAGCTAGCTCAAAGAATCCAAAACAGGATCACTGTAGAGTTTAGCTTTAGAAGGAGACTAAGGCAATCAGGCAATGCCATCGGTCAACTGGATGTTGAGGCAGACCCTAAGATTAGTTTCATAGGGGAAACCTTGATTGAAGGCCCAGTGGCAGAACCTGAGACATCATCATCAATTACTGTAGAGATTCATACCCTTTTTAAGACACCTGCTGGTGAAGGTGCTTCTTAACCTCTCTCTGGCCTGAGCTTGGAAGCTACACCAAGCAATGAAGGCCAAAGCTCTCTCCACCTTGAGTCACAAAGGTCTGTGAGTGACAAAGGGAAAAGAAAGATGACATCTGAGGAGATTGAGTAGGAGGAGAGAGAGCGAGGAAAAGGAAGCTGAGGGGAGAAAGTTCATCTTCTAGGTCTGCAAGCCTCATGGAGTCTGCTATCAGGGCTGCCCCCAGACCAGATACTCAGAATGATGAGTTAAGGGCAGTCAATATCAATTACTTGCAGACCAGAAACTATGACATTGATAATGTCATTCTCTCCCTTTAGAGGAATTGAATGAACTGGATGACATGGAAATATCAAAGGAGAAGAAGGAGGCAGAAGATGCAGAGCTACTGGTACAAATCAAATAAGAAAGAAGAAAGAAAAGATTGTATAAACATGTGCTACTCTCTCCCCAGTTCAAGAAAGTCCTGCATAGAAGGATATGGTTCAACAAGAACCTCAGGTAGACAGAGAAGAAGATAGGATCAAAATGATCAACTACCTGAGTGCCACAGGCCTCTATTAGGCAGATGCATTTATTCCCTTATCCTATGACTATATTGAGTTTGAGTACCTCAAACAACTTGAACTTAAGATAGTCAAGGAAAGAAAGATCACTAAAAGGAAATTATGGGAAGAAGCTACAAAGTCAAGAGCCATCATCCAGAAGAGCATGAAGAAATCTACAGACAGTCAGAGGATGATGAGCTTCTTGAAGCTTTATGGATTCTCCAAAAAGAGACTTGGCCCTATGTCTCTGTCCACTGTGGATGAGAATATCAGGGTAACCGAGCAGAAGATTAAAAGTGAAGAGATGATAGACTTACACTCCCCTCCAAGTCAAGCTCAACCTGAAGTGGAGCTTAAGGTTGAACAACCTGAGACAACATAACCTGAACCTCCTGCTGAGACTCAGCAAGCTTCATCTTCTGATCCATAGCATGGTCAGACTCCTTCTCCTTCTTAACCTGTGAGAGAGGAAGACCCAACTAAGAAAGACAAAGAAGATTAATCAGGTGCTGCAGGCCAGTCTTCTCAGTTAAAAGGAACAAAAAGAAAGAAAAGGATGGCTTCAAAGAAAAAGAGAAAGAAGAAGAAAGAAACATCCTTTTTAGAACCTCAGGATGAGTTAAAACATCCTGAGGATGTGCAACCAGAGGATGCTCCATCATCTCCCAATCAAACAGCTCCTTTAGCATCAGGAAGACCCATCTTATCCTAGGCATACACCACAAATCTAGAAAGATGGCATGTCATTAGAGATCATGGCATTAAGAATGTCTACACATGGCAAGACATGTTTAATTTGCCTCTGTATGATCTCTTTGACATGAGAAGACACTTTGAGAGTCTGAGTGATCCTGATCATCTCATGAAGAAGGGGATGGTCATTATCCTGATAAGGACTGTCAATATCTAAAGTCTTCAAGTGTTTTAGTAGCATCAACCTAGGGAGAGTTTGTAAGGATTATATGATAAGGCTGATGCAACCCAAACACCCAAAGTTTCTCCTGCATGCATGCACAATCTTACTGAAGTAGAATGCTTCGGAAGTTTCACACCAGCATCAGAAATATTCTAAGTGTGAAATCTTCTGAAGCCAAGACCAATATCATCCGAAGCCAAAGATGAAGTCTTCTGAAGCTTTAGAGACAAATTCTTCCGAAGCCAACACTAGTGTAAGGCCCCGTTCTCGGGAAGCTCACAGCTGGTCAATCATCGCACTTAAAGCATATATTTTCATTAACTTAAAGAAAAAGTGCAGCGGAAACATTAAAACAAACATTTCATTTCATTATAAAAGCTTTTGCAAAACAATACATTGTTATCGAATTACAAAATACTTGTTGCATTACATCACAAAAGCATTATAAAAATGGATGCCATCCAAAAGAGCCAAGTAACCGACCCATGCCATCCTTAGCAACCTTTACCTGCCAACTGAAAACACATAAAAGTCAGCGTTGCTGAGTGAGTTCTAGTTTTATAATAAAACATACTTTATCTTTCATTTACAACCGTTCTTTACAATCGTACGCGATCATGCACTATACATACACATAGGTAATATCATTATTATCTTCATGATTCGTTCGTTCAATCCGTACGTTTGTTATTACATCTTTACTTTCATTCGGACCAATGCCATGTGGTTCACCCCACCATCATGCATAAATCGGGTATTGGGCCTGAGGTCTTTCATAGATCCCGAACATTGTGCAGGAAGCTGACTCCAGTACCTAGGGTAAGCGGCAAGGGTCCTATACATATGGTTAATCACAAGGATTGAACCCCAGTGTGCATCCTTCTGGGGTAATTAACCCGCACACAGTTGAGCTAACACCCTTCATTGGGTGTGAACCTCCATACATTTGCTTAATCACATAGATTAAGCCCCAGTGTGCATCCTTCTGGGGTAGCTAACCTGCACACGATTGAGCTAACACCCTTCATTGGGTGTGAACCTCCATACATTTGCTTGCAAGCCTTTCTTACTTTCATTCATTCATTAATGCATGCATTCTTTCATTACGTTTCTCTTTTCATTATCTTCCACTTTATGTTAATATACTTTATCATTTCTTTCATTTACGTTCAACGTAGAGCCACGGAAGACAATCATATATAACAAGGAACATCAACAAGAACATACAAAACACCATCATACATACATAACATACATCATGCATACCATCATGCATAAGCATCAATTATACATCATACGTGCCCATCATCTCATCTATGATCTCAAAAGTCAACTTACATGAACCCCCGGGAACCACCCAAGTCAAAGCCTACATCTACACATTCCCCAAAAAATCAGAAAATAAACTATGTTCTTTTGGCGCATGAGCCCTATTTGGGCGTATGGGCACTATTCAGTCGCATGGCCATCCAGGCGCATGAGAACACTTAGGCGTATGAACACTATGGGGCGAATGAACACTATGAGGCGAATGAACACTTAGATGTATGGAGAGTCTCCAGACGCATGGGCACTATAGGGCGTATGGACTCTTAGTCGCATAGGCTTCAGTCGCATAACTTCCAGTCATGTGACCTTCAGTCGCATGTCCAATTGGCCATATGGCCTTCAGTCGCATAACCTCCAATCGCATGTCTTTCAGGTGCATGAACTTCAGTCGCATGACTTCCATGCATATGACCCTCAGCCGCATGAAATTTAGGTGCATGGACTTCAGTCTCATGCCTTTCGGCCTCATGCCTCCAGTCGCATGCCATTTGACTCATAGCTTCCAGTCGCATGAGCCCTGGCTGGGTGCAGAATGTAGTCTCTTCGTACCTGAACTGCACTTTTCGGCCTCCAACCCTTTTCTAACCTGTTCTAAGCTTAAACCAACCTTCCTAAGCCTTAGAAACACCACCATAACATCATTCAAGCACCCCTAGCCCAAAATCAAACCCCACCCGAGTCACACACATACACGTACACATACATACGAGTTTAACACCCAACACAACCAAAAACGATTTTCCATGTGTTCCAGCCCCAAAATCAGTCAAAAACGTGTAAAAGAGGGGTCCTAGAACTCACATTAACAACCTCTTCGAGTAGAGCTTCCTACAAAACCGCTTGACTTCGACTTTGCACCTCGATTCTTCAAAAACCCTAAGTTTCAGCCCTTTCTCCCTTTCTCCCTCTCTTGACTGATTGAAGATAAGAATAGGAGAGGGAAATGGGCTACCATCCCCTTTACACACACTCTTCCAAACTTTTCCCCTTTTTATCAAGATTGGTCCCTACACTTGGGCTTTATTTCTTTTCTTTCTTTTTCTTTCTCCTTTCTTCTTTCTTTCTCCTTTCTTCTTTATTTGGCTTTAAAGAAAATAACCAGGTGTTACAAGTCCACCCCCTTATATAGGTTTTGTCCCCAAAACCTGTTATTCCTCGAACAAACGTGGGTAATGCTGTCTCATCTCTTCTTCCGTCTCCCAGGTAGACTCCGATATCCCCCAGTGGAACAATCATATCCTTGTCTGCTAAACATTTTCACAGATGAGATACATAGAATGTCGGGTGAATTCCACTTAATTCCTCTGGTAATTCTAGTCTATAGGCCACCTCCTCTACTCGAGCAATGATTCAGAAAGGCCCTATGTATCTCGGGCTTAACTTGCCCTGCTTTTTGAACCGAATGATACCCTTCCAAGGTGAGACTTTCAACATAACTCTATCACCCACCTGGAACTCAATCGGTCTACGTCGTTTATTAGCATATGACTTCTGTCTATCTTTGTCTGCCTTCATAAAGGCTTTGATCCATTCTAGTTTCTCAGTCGTAGCCTTGACCACTTTGACGCTCCCTAACTCCTTAAGGCCGATATCACCCCAACACACGGGTGTTCTGCATCTCCTACCGTATAACAGCTCATAAGGAGGCATACCAATACTGGCATGATAACTGTTGTTATATGAGAACTCAGCTAATGGTAAGTGGTCATCCCAACTTCCTTCAAAATCAATGACGCATGCCGGAGCATATCCTCCAGCGTTTGAATGGTCCTTTCCGACTGACCATCCGTCTGAGGATGATAAGCCGTGCTGATATGTAACCTCGTTCCCATAGCATCGTGGAATTTCTTCCAAAATTGGATGTAACCGGGTCTCATGATCCGACACAATAGACGTGCACACCATGATGAGTTACAATCTCTTTAATGAACAAATCCGCCAACCTCTCAAATGATAAGTTTCACGAATCGGTAGAAAGTGAGCACTCTTTGTTAAACGGTCAACTACCATGCATATTGCATCATAACCTTTTACGGTACGTGGTAGCTTCATAATGAAATCCATGGTAATGTGCTCCCACTTCCACTCCGGTATATCCAAAGGTTGGATCTTTCCGTACGGCTTTTGGTGCTCGACCTTCACTTGTAAACAAGTAAGGCACTTACCCACGTACTCTGTAACATCATGCTTCATACCCAGCCACCAATAATCTTTTTTCATGTCTTGATACATCTTCGTAGCACCGGGATGATTAGAGTACCGAGTTTTGTGAGCTTAATCCATAATCTTTCCATGTAGATCCCCAAAACGAGGAATCCACATCCACCCGAATCGGGTCCTAACACGGAGTGTGTTTTCACCCAATTCCACAACCAGACCTTTGATCCTTTCAGAGTTAAGATGATCTTAATTCAACGCCTCATCTTGAAACTCCTTAACTTGCTTCATCACATCGGAGGTTATGATCAACTGGTAAGCTTTCACCCGAATCGGCTCGGGTCTCTCTTTTCGGCTAAGGGCATCCGCCACCACGTTGCCTTTGCCTGGATGGTAATGGATCTCATAATTGTAATCCTTTATAAGCTCCAACCATCTCCTTTACCTCATATTCAAATCTTTCTGCTCAAAAATACTTCAAGCTCTTGTGATCAGTGAATATGGTGCACTTCGTCCCATACAGGTAGTGCCTCCAAATCTTCAACGCGAAGACCACGGCTGCTAGCTCCAAGTCATAAGTGGGATAATTAACCTCATGAACTTTCAACTGTCGGGATGCATAGGCTATAACCTTTCCCCTTTGCATTAACACACATCCTAACCCCGAGTAGGAAGCATCAGAATAAACCACCAGATCTTCACTTCCATTGGGTAACGACAAAACAGGAGCTTGAGTCAATCTCGCCTTTAACTCCTCAAACGCCTTCTCTTGAGCTTGACCCCACACAAACTTTACATCCTTACGGGTCAACTTGGTTAGTGGATAAGCGATCTTGGAAAAGTCTTGAATGAATCTTCTGTAATAACCTGCCAAACCCAAGAAACTACGAATCTCAGATTGGGTCTTTGGAGACTTCCATTGCATTACCGCCTCCACCTTTATCGGGTCTACCATAATCCCATCAGGATTCACCACATGACCCAATAACTAAACTTTGCGCAACCAGAACGCGCACTTGGAGAATTTAGCATACAACTTCTCCCTTCTCAACGTCTCCAACACCTCTCGAATGTGACCGACATGTTCCTCCTCATTCTTGGAATAAATCAATATATCCTCGATAAACACAATCACTGATTTATCCAACATCGGCCGGCACACTTGATTCATCAAGTCCATAAAAGCAGCTGGCGCGTTGGTCAAACCAAATGACATAACGAGAAACTCGTAGTGACCATAACGCGTGCGAAAAGCTATTTTAGGAATATCCTGCTCTTTCACTTTTAGCTGATGGTAGCCCGATCGAAAATATATCCTTGAGAACCAACTGGCACCTTGAAGCTGATCAAACAAATCATCAATTTTCGGTAACGGGTATCGATTCTTCACTGTCAGCTTATTCAGCTCACGATAGTCGATACACATCCTCATGCTACCGTCTTTCTTCTTCACAAATAAGACTGGAGTACCCCAAGGAGAGATACTCGGTCTAATGAACCCCTTATCAAGCAGCTCTTGCAGTTGATCCATCAACTCCTTCATCTCAGTCGGAGCCAACCGATACGGTGCCTTAGCAACAGGTTGGGCACCTGATATCAAGTCAATCTGGAACTCGATCTCATGGTCAGGTGGCACTCCTGGTAAGTCTTCGGGATTTACATCTGGAAAGTCACACACACCGGTACATTAGATAGTTATGGTGTTAGTGTATCCACATCCTTACATAGGCCAATTAAGCACTACATCCACTTTCCCGCCACCGCCATTGAAATCACTTTCGGAATCGTAATGACTCGATCACCATAAACCGTCACCGAATTACCATCAGGCGCTATCAAACAAATCATCTTCTTGCGACACACAATATTCGCCTCATAGTCCGCTAACCAATCCATCCCAAGAACTACATCGAAACCACCTAAGGTCATCATGAATGGTCTAACATGAAACTTGTGACCTACTTCCACGTCACAACCTTCTATCATCTTGGAAATCCTAGTAGACTTACCTATGGCAGTTTCTACATAAAAAGGCGTATCTATATTCTTACTACTAACAGGCAATTAGCACGGAAAGCAACAAATATAAAACTTACTAGCACCAGAATCAAATAACACAGAGGCTAAGGTTTCGTTTACTAGAAACGTACCTGACACAACATCTGGGTCCGTCCTAGCCTCCTCCTGCGTCATCTTAAACGATCTGGCGCTCGCCCTCTGTCCTTCTCCTCCAGCCTTCTTCATTCCCGAACCCTCAGCCCTCGGCTTCTTGCAGTCCCTACTCATGTGGCCCTCCGCGCCACAGTCGAAACATCTCCCTGCTTTGCATTCCCTGCCATATGACCAGGCTTCCCACACTTGAAGCACACATTCGATCCCCACCTACACTCGCCGGTGTGCTCTTTCCCACATTTGCCACACCTCTTTGACCCTGCACCAGATGTGACCACACGTCGGTTATCCACCGTGCACCTTTGGTGCTTGGAGTGGCCCCACCATGTCCAAACCGCTTCCCATTCCGGTTCCGATCACCACCACCATTCCTGCTCACCTCAGCCACCACCACCTCTCGCTCATCATACAACCTCCCCGCCAAGTCTACTGCCAACCTAAACGTTCTCAGTCGGGCAACGATCATGTGCTTGCGGACATCCGCCGGCAAGCCCTGGATATATCTCTTGATCTTTCGTGATAAGGTGTCACTTGATCTGGCACCAACCGTGCCATCTTATTGAATTTGGTGGTGTATTGTTGATGTGTCATTGTTCCTGCCTCCAGCTGCAGGAATTCCCTTTCCACCTTATCCATTTCCCTGTGAGGACAGAACTCCTCAATTACCAGCTTCTTCAACTCAGACCACTTTATTCTCCTAACTGCCCGACTACCCTCGGATTGGACAATATTATCCCACCAACACAGAGCCGAGTCCACAAATGAGTGGGCAAGAAACTTCACCTTCTGGTCTTCTCGGCACTCGTTGATATCAAGTACCGCCTCCATTCCTCTCATCGATCGGTGAGCAGCAGCAGCAGTGCCATTACCATCAAAGTAGGGGGCTTGCATCTTTGAAATGCCCCGTAGTTGCAGCCGCATACCGCCTCTGGCACAGACTCTTCTTCCTCTTCTTCGTCATTGGAGAGAACCGTTTCAGTTCTGGCTGCTCACGTCCTCCTGATGATCTGTTCCTCTCCTTTCTCTCTCCTTATCACACCGCCTTAATTACTTCGGTCACCACAGACGGTAGGATCGTCTGCATGACCTGATAACTTCTTCAATAACAGCCTCCTTTACTAAGGCTCTCAGATTAGCGCTCTTATTGCCGCCCTCCGGACGAGGGGTCTCGGGTTCTTTATGAACCACCTTTTCAGCTCTAGGCCTTCCTTTTTGGGCCGTGGTTTAGCACCAAGTCCACCGCAACCTCCATCACGCGAAGCTTTAGATGATCTACCACCAGCCATCCTCTAACACACTGAAAGATTCAAACACCAACACGGTCATTAAAAGGAATAACTCAGATTATATCAAGTATAATAAGTCCCTAATTACAGTGGCCAGTTGTGATTAGCCACTTACCTTAATCTTCATACCCCGAGCATTACCTATCCTGACTACATAAGTATCTAAATCAACAAACAACACATAAACCACATAACATGCGCACGTAATACCAATTATCATTAAAGAAAATACCTGATGGCACGCAGCTACTCAGAGTGGCATCCCTTCTCTTTCCGTCCCATCTTCAGTTTAGGTTTATTTTGAAAATTTACCTATTTCACTTAAACTTTGGCTCTGATACCAACTTGTAAGGCCCCGTTCCCAGGACGCTCACAGCTGGTCAATCATCATACATAAAGCATATATTTTCATTAACTTAAAGAAATAATCCAGCGGAAACATTAAAACAAACATTTCATTTCATTATAAAAGCTTTTGCAAAATAATACATCCTTATCGAATTACAAAATACTTGTTGCATTGCATCACAAAAGCATTATAAAAATGGATGCCATCCAAAAGAGCCAATTAGCCGACCCGTGCCATCCTCAGCAACCTTTACCTGCCAACTGGAAACACATAAAAGTCAGCGTTGCTGAGTGAGTTCTAGTTTTATAATAAAACATACTTTATCTTTCATTTACAACCGTTCTTTACAATCGTACGTGATCATGCACTATATATACACATAGGTAATATCATTATTATCTTCATGATTCGTTCGTTCAATCCGTACATTTGTTATTACATCTTTACTTTCATTCGGACCAATGCCATGTGGTTCACCCCACCATCATGCATAAAGCGGGTATTGGGCCTAAGGTCTTTCATAGATCCCGAACATTGTGCAGGAAGCTGACTCCAGTACCTAGGGTAAGCGGCAAGGGTCCTATACATATGGTTAATCACAAGGATTGAACCCCAGTGTGCATCCTTCTGGGGTAATTAACCCGCGCACAGTTGAGCTAACACCCTTCATTGGGTGTGAACCTCCATACATTTGCTTAATCACACAAATTAAGCCCCAGTGTGCATCCTTCTGGGGTAGCTAACCCGCACACGGTTGAGCTAACACCCTTCATTGGGTGTGAACCTCCATACATTTGCTTGCAAGCCTTTCTTACTTTCATTCATTCATTAATGCATGCATTCTTTCATTACGTTCCTCTTTTCATTATGTTCCACTTTACGTTACATAATACTTTATCATTTCTTTCATTTACATTCAACGTAGAGCCACATGAAGACAATCATACATAAGAAGAAACATCAACAAGAACATACAAAACACCATCATACATACATAACATACATCATACATAGCATCATGCATAAGCATCAATCATACATCATATGTGCCCATCATCTCATCTATGACCTCAAAAGTCAACTTACATGAACCCCCAGGAACCTCCTAAGTCAAAGCCTACATCTACACATTCCCTTGAAAATCAAAAATAAACTATGTTCTTTCGGGCGCATGAGCCCTATTTGGGCATATGGGCACTATTTAGTCGCATGGCCATCCAGGCGCATGAGAACACTTAGGCGTATGAACACTATGGGGCGAATGAACACTTAGGCGTATGGAGAGTCTGCAGACAGATTGGCATTATGGGGCGTATCGACTCTCAGTCGCATAGCCTTCAATCGTATAACTTCCAATCGTGTGACCTTCAGTCGCATGACCAATCGGCCGTATGGCCTTCGTCGCATAACCTCCAATCGCATGCCTTTTAGAAGTATAAACTTCAGTCTCATGACTTCCATGGGTATGAACCTCAGTCGCATGATATTCAGGTGCATGGACTTCAGTCGCATGCCTTTCGGCCGTATGGCCTCCAGTCGCATGCCATTCGGACTCATAGCTTCCAGTCGCATGAGCCCTAGTTGGGTGCAGAATGCAGTCTCTTTGAATCTGAACTGCAGTTTTCGGCCTCCAACCCTTCTAACCTGTTCTAAGCTTAAACCAACTTTCCTAATCCTTAGAAACACCACCATAACATCATTCAAGCACCACCTAGCCCGAAATCAAACCCCACCCAAGTCACACACATACACGTACCATACATACGAGTTTAACACCCAACATAACCAAAAACGATTTTCCATGTGTTTCAGCCCCAAAATCAATTAAAAACGTGTAAAAGAGGGGTCCTAGAACTCATATTAACAGCCTCTTCGAGTAGAGCTTCCTACAAACCCGCTTGACTTCGACTTTGCACCTCGATTTTTAAAAACCCTAAGTTTTAGCCCTTTCTCCCTTTCTCCCTCTCTTGACCGATTGAAGATAAGAATAGGAGAGGGAAATGGGCTGCCATCCCCTTTACACCCACTCTTCTAAACTTTTCCCCTTTTTGGCAAGATTGGTCCCTATACTTGGGCTTTATTTCTTTTCTTTCTCCTTTCTTCTTTCTTTAGCTTTAAGAAAATAACCAGGTGTTACAACTAGAAGACAGATTTCTTCTAAAGACTTTTAAAAACATGCTTTATCAGATGTACTTTTCCTTAAAGCTGGACCCCTTTCCACTGTAACTCTGAAAAGTCACCAACTTACATAAGTTGGTGAAAAGGTCCATGCTTTTGGTAACTGTACATTAAGGTCTTGTGTCTGTAACTTTCTACTTTATGTACTTTATCCTTTTTGTAATATATTAGGATGTGAGCTATGACATGTCATAGTCACAAGTCTAAAGGCAATTTGCCTTTAAACTCTACATTTGATTTTGTTATGTCTAGTCAATTGTATCCAACTGCCTTTAAAGTATAACCGGCTGTAGGATGTAGTATATGTATCTCAAGTACTTGTAACTTTCTGAACATGTTTTGTAACATTTGTAATAGAACTTGAGAAGGAAATATACTACAATCTTGAAAACCATCCCCTTGTGTATTTTGCTATCTTGTTCTGTCTCTTAATTACTTGTCTTTTTAGTATCATTTTAAAGGTTTTCCAGTCAACTGTTTGATTTGTTAAGTAACTCTCCTCATTGTGTTATTGTGTTTTAATTGCACATCCTTCACTGGTCCTACATTCTCCTTTCATCCATAGCCTATACGCCCAAAACGCGTTGTTGATGTTAGAGGCCAGACATTCCTTATGAACCAGGAATCTCTCCTGTTCACAGCCGATGTAGGATATGTGTAAGAGTCACAAATGATATAACTTGGGTTATCATTATAGACTAACAAAATCCACCAATTTCCTTCTAATGAATGAAACATTCGATGGATAAGTTGGCTAAGCTATACGCAGATAAAATCGTGCAGTACACAAAGTACCCTTATTCAAGGTATCAAATTGTGATAGCCAATTTACTTCCTAATTCTAGAAAAGCTTTTAGAAAACATTTTGAATAAAGCTAAACCTTAGTACAAATTACCATCCACATACTTATGGTTAGAGTGAAAGAACGATTCAAACACTAGAAGCTATATTGCATGTATGCGTGATCGATTTAAGTGGAAGTTGGGATGACCATTTACCACTAATGAAGTTTTTATACAATAATAGTTATCATATAAGTGGAAGTCCTGTATGCTACTTAAGTCATCGAGAACTAACCTAAGATCATAAGGCCACACTCAACTTGATTTTTAGGTGAATACGTTTGACTTTTACAATGAAACTCAAGAATCCTTGAGATTCACCATTATATTGAAAACCAGCATGAGTTATAGTTATTAACGCATGTTGGTGAAATGCAACACTAGCATCAGACTAAGATTTTACACAGGGTCTAATCAGAATTGATGCACATGTGATGGGTAGGACCTTCAAAGGGATATACTTAGGGGCTGTTTGGCAGTCTCTTAATCAGTCTCTTAATGGTTCAGATGTCTAAATGGTTCAGCACTTAATGGTTCAGACTGTTTGTTTCACGAGCACATATCTGAATGGTTAAGCATCATACTGATATTGAATGGTTAAGAGGTCTAATGCTGAATGGTTAAGATATATTATCTAAATTGGTCAGACATTTGTCTTTGAATAGTTAAATTATATACTAGCTCTTAATGGTTCAGACATCTTAATGATTAAGCACTTAATGATTCAGACCTCTTATTGGTTCAGCACTTAATCATTCAGAAATTGCCAAACAACCCCTTAAGCATGGTTGGTAATGGTTTGGTGCCCATATGATTACGACTCCCTAGAAATTGATGACCCCATGGGTGACTTGATAACAAACTGTTACCACTGTACAACAAAAGATGTTGATGTGTATTTCATCCTATGAATCTAGCATAGTTAATCTTAATTCTTTTGTTAATGCTTGATTATGAAAATGATTTGGGTCCGATAAATGTTATTTGACAACATATCACTAATATTAAATGTTGTTGCTAGTGAATAACAAGTTACAAAAATGACGTTTTGAAATCATGTGGCTTGTAAATACAAACATGATCTTTGTAAAATAATGTTATGCATCAAAGTATGATTCAGTTTTGAAGTTTGATTTTATTTACAAAACAATATTGTGATATTGTTTACAAATGAAATTTTGTTGCCAATAAACCACTAAAAATAATTTTTTGAACAAAATAATCAAAGGATTCAGATAAGTTTACGACCTAGGGTGAATCAAACCCGGGGGTGTGACAACTTGTTCATAAAAGAAGGTGTGTAGGAGAAAAAAAAGATAATTAACCAGGCATTTAAGGATTAGGATGGATCTTTTTTTATTATTTATATAAGTTTCTAGAGGTACTACAAATGCTCAATCCAAGGATCATCATTCAATGAGGTGTTTTGAGGAAAAACTAGTGTAGATTAAGTAGAATTCAAACTTGTATTTTGGGCATTTGCTCCTTGTATAAAAGGATTTAAGCATTTGCTCCTTGTATAAAAGGATTTAAGCATTTGCTCCTTGTATAAAAGGATTTAAGCATCGTCGACATGTGATTAGCATTTATACCACACATTTGTATGGTAAGTATGAAGGACATATATTTGCAATGGGAGTTGATGGTAAAAATCAGATATTGCCGTTACATGTGCTATTGTTGAAAATGAATCTAACGCTAGTTGCAAACTGATTTCTTCTCACGTCAAGAAGACATGGTAGTAAAAGGATATGCCTAATAGACGAATATCATACTGGAATCTTAGAGGCGGTTAACAAAGCTAGGATCTCCTTTGTTAAAGCCATGTTGTTTTTAAAGGTAGTGGTTATTAAATTTTATTTTATAACTTTATCATATTGATTTTGCAACTCACATTATGATGTTCATTCATAGGTCTGCCTAATGTGTTTCATTAACAACTTTAATGATAAATTTCACAATTCACAACTAAAAGTATTAGCTTGTCATGTTAGGACTTAGAATAAACTTCAAAAGTTCAACTCTATTATGAAAGAAATTGAAAAATAAACACACAATCATGTTAGTGGCTTGAGGGGCATTCACTTGATAAATAGGCATTTACATGCGATGGTGGGAATAGATACAAGCTGCTCACTAAAAATGTATCAGAGATTTATAAGAGTGTTCTTAAAGGTGAGCGTTTCTTACCTATCACAACATGCGTTCAACTTACATTCTATAGATTGGTTCATTGCTTTAATGTGAGATGTCCGATGAGGTCTAGTTCTTAAGCTAATGGGGATGTTTATACTCCCTATATTGTGCAAACAAGTAGCTTTTATGTCAAAAACTAGTGCATATTCCTTAAGATCTTTTAACTGATAGAAAGAGATATATAAGACGATAAATCAAAAGAAAAGAAAATGAAGTAGTTAACTTGGAACATGTGGTAAGTTGGAGATATATAAATATCACTATTCTTATGTTTTGAGCGCTTTGCCAAACTTTCTTTGAATAGTTTGCTATATGTTCATAATTAGTGTTATTTAATTTTAGATTATCATGCTACGTGGTCATCTGAGTTTTCTCTGGTCCCTCACGAAGCATGTTGGACTCAACCATCATCGAATAGATAGTTGCTTCTTAATTCAAATCTAAAAGGAGAAAAAAGCGATCGTCCTCATTCAACACGGCTGAGAAATGGAATGTATATTAAAGAGGGGAAAATCTTTATGAAATTTATAGACAAATTGATTAATTAAGCAAGATGTCCCTCCAAAATCAGAAGAATTGATGTTTAAGTAGGTCAAGTAGTTTTTATATTTTTCTTTCATATGTTTTGTTATTGAGAGTCTGAGACCGTTAGTGCACCGAGTATATGAGCATTTTGTGTGTAATATTGAAACAATATTTTTCAATGTTTTTCATTGTTTTTATTTGATTTAATTAAAAGGCATATGTTGAAAATCAAAATGAAAGCCGATGTTTTCATTATCTTTTTAATTTTTATTTCCAAAATGTAATTTTAAATATATCTTTTTATTGTTTGAAGAGAGTTATATAAAAATGAATAGTACATTAGTTAAAAGTAAGGAAATAAAAATAAAAAATATATAATACATTAGTTAATAATAATTAAATAGAAAAACCCTTTTTAATTTTTTTTGTAATTATACCATTTTAATAATATTTTGAACTACACGTTTTCTTAACAAAAACCTCAAACTATTGTTAGGATTTTAGTAGCACTTTCTTTTTATCATTATCCTAAAATAAGGTCACACTAAAAAAGTATACATGAAACACCTACCATATGACAGGTTTGGTTTCTATTGGTCTAAAAAATGCATTATTCACACTGGTCACATTTTCTTGTCATTTGACTATGTAATCTAATTAAATTAAATTATATATATATATATATACATATATATATATATATACATATATATATACATATATATATATAATAATTACAACTATATGTAATCATATATGTATATAACAACAAATAACAAGTCGAGCTTTAAGTTGTAAAAATTTACTCACAAACCAAGCTTAAGTTCTTTTAAGTTAAACAAGTTGAGTTTGAGTATGAAAGGTTACCAACAAATCAAATTTAAATTCTTATATGTTACGCTAACGAAGATCAAGCTTAAAATTAGCTTTGAGTTAGCTAAGCTTAGAGTCTATTAAATTAAACGAGCTTGGTTGAGCTAGATCAACTGAAGTCGTTTACACACATATAAGTTATCATTTTGGCTGAAGATATTTTTTTTTCTCTATTCATGGTTTCAAATTGAACTTTCAAAATTGGTTTCCTTGATTTTTTGTGCCCACAAATTATGTTGTGGCCCAAGTCTTTGATAGTTTGATTAAACCAGTACTACTTTCAATTCAATAAATGACACGTACGATATGTAATCAATTAGGTGAGATGTCAATTACTTAAGTAGACTTCTACAATAAATTGTGAAGCCTATATATTAACGCATTATTTCATGTCCATATCATTGATTAAAGGAGATGGAAACCAGTGGCCATTTGGCGCACCGGTATCCGGTAGATGTCGCGGATTAACATTGTGGGTTGAGGTAGGGGTTTTTCATAGATTTTTACAGTTGTAGTATTTTTATAGGTTTGAAGATGTGGTCCCAACCAAGGTCTGTTTAATATTTCTAAAGGCTTAAAATGAAATGAAATTTTGATATATACTATCTTTGTGTTATTCTTAAATACCTTAATCTCTGATTGACAACATAAACAATTTATTTATATTTTGGCAGAAAAAAACATACAGTGGATTAAATAAAAAACAAACAACAATTCATTAAAGTAGAGAAAAGAATCATTTGGAAATGTAGATTAAAATCAAAATAGATAACATACATTAATCGGAGAAAGAACAATACTAGACTAAATTAGTTAAGAATAAATCAAGATTAGATAATATTAGTTAGGTGATTAATTACAAAAGAGAATTTAGATTTGTTGAACAAAAAAGAACCATTAACCATGAACGGTCGATGAACATTTGATTAACCAAATTTTGTAAGTCGACTTCGATGAACCAAGTTTTGTAAGTCGGCATCGATAAACCTTCAATCATTTTGTTATACTTCTCATTTATCATTAAAAACACAAATTGTGATTATATTATCACATATATTTTCAGCTTAATAGATAAATGTAGTGTTTTCTTTTTAAATTTAAGAACGTTCAAAATTTAGAGGTTTAAAGCAATTGATTTAGTTGTTTATAGTGTAAAGATGCCTTTGATCGCAGCTAGAAAATATATAAATGAACCAGATTAAAATAACACATATACTTTGAAACATGGTTTGTCGTTCAAAAAATATTAAAAAGATACGACTATCATTCAAAAATTATTAAAAAGGATAGAAGCTACAAAAGTTCAATTCATGCTATTATTTTGGTTTTTATTTGGGTAATTTGGAAGAGAAGAAACGTAAAGGTATTCTACTCTAGTGAGACGTGCATGGACTTGGTTTTTGAGAGATTTTGCCGTCGTCTTTCGTTTGGATTATCTGGATTAAGAAAATTGATGCAACTTAAAATTTCTTTGATTTTTGGAGACTTTTAAACAAATGTTTGTTTGCTTGTTGTTAAAAAATTATAAATATATATGTATATACGTGGGATGGTTCAAATAAAAAAATCATTTTGTATAAAAAGTTTAAAAAGAATAATATGATAGTCATAAAACTATTTACTAGTATTTTTTCACACATACAAATTGAATAAAATAATATTAATATACCTAACTAACTTAAATATTTTTACTAGCTTGTGTAACAACTTATTGTTATATTAACATCCAATAAGATGATTAAAATACAAATTACTAATAGCAAGCAACTTAAAATATTCAATACAGTTCACATTGTTGTTTTGTTTAGATGTGTTGATTTATTGTGTTTTTTTATTCTATTTTTTGTTATGTTTGTTTGTTGTGTTATCTTTGATGTTTTGTTGTGTTATCTTTGATGTTTTGTTGTGTTATCTTTGATGTTTTGTTGTGTTATCTTTGATGTTTTGTTGTTTTAGTTTGTTATTTATACTACTTAAAATATATTGTAACGTTTTACGTTTGTGCTGTTATGTTATTGTTATGATGTTTTTGCATTACTTAATTCTAAAATATGTACTTTTAGTAGTGTTCTTTTATAATATTGTAGTATTTTATCGCATAAATGTGGTATTTTTTTATAAATTATGTGTTGCTTATTCTTAAGATGTCTTGTTTTATGGAAAACAACATAATTCCGTATAAAACAACACAATTTTGTACAATGCAGCTTTTTTCTTTTGAAAAAATATATCAATACTATACTCAAATTAAAAAGAAAATTCTTGATTTTATGATGCAATTTTTTCAAAAGAAATATTATATGAAAAAGTTATCAACGTTTAAAAAAATAATAGAATTTAAAAAAAATCAACAAATGTGTATATTCTAAATATACCCTCAACTTTTTCTTCTCCTCCATTTGAATCTTTGTCATTCAGTAGCGTTAAATTTAATTTTTTAATGAACTAAATTGTTTTTAAGGCGTTTTAGACAAATCGAATTTATATATATATATATATATATATATAGGGGAGAGATCAAATAAGAACTACCCTTTTTTGTGAGAACCTTAAAAACTAATCTCAACCGTTAATTCTCAATTGTAAAATTGTAATTAACAAAAATATATTTAAAAAAATTAAAAATCGAAAAATAACATAAAAATAAAAAAAATAAAAACACAAAAATGTTTCCCTACTTTCCCTTTTTCATAAATAAAATAAAATAAAATTATAAAAAATAAAAAAATCTCGTTTTTTCATGAAATTCGTTTTACACATGTGTAATATCGGATTTACACATGTGTAAATCCAGTACTACACATGTGTATAACTAGATTTACACATATGTAAACAACGGATGTATAATTTTTTTAGAAAAGTATATCAATATGGTAGGCATTGAAAAGATAAAAGAATTCTGAATTTTATGGTGAATTTTTTTTTGAAAAAATGATGTCATGAAAAAAATTTATGAGCGTTTTAGAAAAGAAAGGAAATGACATGTGATTTGCATGTGATACAAAATGAGTGGCTGAGATTGGTTACTAGAGTTCTCACAAAAAAGTGATTCTCATTTGAACCATCCAATATATATATATATATATATATATATATATATATATATATATATATATATATACGTATATATATATATATATATATACGTATATATATATATATATATATATATATACGTATATATATATCTATATATATACGTATATATATATATATATATATATATAATACGTATATATATATATATCTATATTATATATATATACGATATATATATACATACGTATATATACGTATATATATATATATATATATATATATATATATATATACGTATATATAGATATATATATATCGTATATATATATACATACGTATATACGTATATATATATACGTATATATATATATATATATATATATATATATATATACGTATATATATAGATATATATATACGTATATATATATATACATACGTATATATACGTATATATATATAGACGTATATATATATACACATAGATATACATATACGTATATATATATACGTATATATATATATATATATATATATATATATATATATACGATATATATATATATATACACACACACACACACGTATATGTATATCTATGTATATATACGTATATATGTATATGTATGTATATATATGTATATATAGGGGCTTGTTACTATACAAAGTGTAATTTTTTTGCGAAACTCACGAAGTTACCGGGACGTTACACATGTTTTTTGACGTAACGTAGTTTCGTCCTCCCCATATTTACGCAAAAAGGACAAATAATTACGCAGGTTATATATATTATTACACAAAGTAAAATTACCCATGTTATAAAAATAATTACGTAAGTTATATTTATAATTACGCAAGTTATGTTTATAATTACGCATTTAATAATCACACAAGTTATATGCACAACATATAAATGTTTTTTTAAATGATGATTTTTTAATAAAGTATAGTAATACTATAATCAAATTAAAGAGAATAAAATGCTCGATTTTATAGTGTAATTGTTTTAAATAAATAACATCGTATAAAAAAAGTTATATATGTTTAAAAAACCAAAGGAATTTAAAAAAATCAATAATCGTAGACTATTTACAAATTTACCCCTCCAGCCATTATTTCATGCGTGATTATTTCTCATTTAATCTGAACCGTCCATATTTTAAATTAATGGTTGGAATTTCTGTGCACGATTTTTTAATTTTGTATAGTAAACATTCTCTCTCTCTCTCTCTCTCTCTCTCTCTATATATATATATAGATATATATATATATATATATAGATATATATATATATAATATATATATATATATATATATATATATATATATATATATATGAGGGTTCAAATGAGAACCACATTTTTTGTGAGAACTCTAAGAACCAATTTCAGCCACTCATTTTTTATCACATGCAATCACATGTCATTTCCTCCTTTTTTAAACGTTCGTCTTTTTTTCACGACATAATTTTTTTTAAAAAATTCACCATAAAATTTAGTATTTTTTATCTTTCCAACGCCTCCCATATTGATATACTTTTCAAAAATAAATAGTACATCCGTTGTTTACATATGTGTAAATCTAGTTATACACATGTGTAGTACTGGATTTATACATGTGTAAAACGAATTTCGTTAAAAAAATCGGGAATTTTTTTTATTTTTTATAAATTTTTTTATATTTTTTTATGAAAGAGGGAAATTTGGGGAACATTTTTGTGTTTTTATTTTTTTTATTTTTATATTATTTTTTGATTTATAAATTTTTTTAAATATGTTTTTGTTAATTATAATTTTGCCATTGAAAATTAGTGGTTAAGATTGGTTCATAGAGTTCTCAAAAAAAAAAACTATATATATATATATGATTTTTTTAATGTTAGTTTAGGTATATATGCTATAAGAAAAGTAATTTAAGGGTATATGATATTTGAGAAATTTTTTTAAATTTATATATGATTTTTTAAATTTTATTAAGTCATATAATATTTTAAATTTTTACTTGGATATATGAAATTCTTTTTACGTAAAAAAATCTCATCTCTTACTCGTATATAATTTTTAAAAAGACTCAACATCTCATTTCTCCTCTTTATTTAAATTCAATTAAATAATATGTTCTAATCAATTCTTACTATTCTCTTTTTCTCTCTCTACGACTCGTGAATAATAAAAGATGAATTGTTGAGTTGGTATAGATAAGAAATCACTATTCAAACCATATAGTTTGTTCTTAAATCTTAAAGATACGAAGTAATTTAAAAAATGAGTTGTAGTGGTGATTTAGATGTTTGTATTAAAATATCCTCAAATATAAAAATATAAAGGATATTTTACCAATTCTATTGTGAAGACTGCAAGGGGGTTTTAAAATTAGAAAAACTTAAAGATAAAATGTGAACTATATTATGAATGCTCTATGTATATTCTAATATCATAACTAGTATTAAGTAAATCAAATTATTTTAAAATGATAATGATGACACGTATACAAAATCCTCAGTTCCTACGTAAATTGAATTATAAGTAATGAAGCACGAGATAGGTATGAAACTAGATATCAAACTGACAAGTTGAAAGTAATATTACTAATCTTTTCAGTCATCTCCTTAGGTTTCAGGACAACCACATGTTACTTTGTTAAGAACATTCAGAGTGAAGTTATTAGAATATATACGTGTGTTTCGTATATTATATTTAAATGGTTTTGAGTGGTTGTAAATAAAGTAGAGAGAAAATATTACTATTTATCGGTATATTTAGGGAATCATGATTCAATCCTAATATTTTTGAAAATGGTTGTACTTTGAGGAAAGAAAGAAACTAATAATAAAAATATAAAAATATTATTTAATTGAAAAATAGAAAGAAAATATAATGATTTTTAGTGTAATTATATGTATAAAGATGAAGAATCTATTATAAATGCTTTAAGAGACATAAATAACATTTATTAAAACAGGTTGACGAAACATCATTGTTATGTCCATGATATTTCTATTCCATCCAACAGTGCATTTTTATTGATGAAAATGAAGTTTGTTACCTATAAATTCATGCACCCAATAACGCACAAACCCAAACCCACAACATACAACTAACCATCACTCCACTAAGTTAGTGAGTCCACTACTGAGCTTAAGATGAAGTCATCAATATTAGGCATTGCAGCATATGCAATTCTTGTGATGATCTTGGCTCAAACCACAGTGACAACCGCGGTTACATGCTCGGTAAACCAACTGGCCCCGTGTCTTTCAGCATTCACGTCAGGCACCCCGCCATCTGCATCATGTTGCGCCAAGTTAAAGGAGCAGAAGCCGTGCCTATGCGGTTATATTAAGGACCCAACCTTAAAGCAATATGTCACTTCTCCTAATGCCAAGAAGGTCTCTGCCACTTGCGGGGTTCCCATACCGAAGTGTTAACTAATTAATACAATGGATCAGATTATCTGAATACCACGAGTATGTTATAGACTACTATTGATGCACACTATATATGTGTGTACCATAATGTTTTTATGCTAGCTTTTCTAAACTACTTGAATATGCATGTTTTAGTTGTTTAGAGCTAGTTGCTTATATATGTCTCTCTTGCATGTATTCGCTCTATATGTATGTTAATATATTTAAATAAACTGAGAGATTAAAGTATTTTTCTTTTTATTTTTAAGAAAACTATTTAAATTCTTTTAGATCGATATAGAAGACAAACCAACAGCTATCCATTTCTAAAGTAAGTGATATATATATATATATATATATATATATCCGCTCCTCGAGGCCAAGGACGGGTCAAACCGTCATTCCAGGATTTGCATTCCGATACATTTCCATTATGTTACCTAGCCAAACCCGCCGCCTCATGTGCCAAAGTAAAACGGTTGTTCTTCCTTCCCCACTCCCTCTTTTTCGACATATGCGGCGGCGGGCTACCAGAGAAGAGGGGACAACTTCTTTCTCATTTGCATTGCTCAATCTTCCTTTTTTGATTGAAAATAGCAAGCCACTCCACTACTGGTAGAGAGGCCATATAGAAAGTTGCTTATATGTTCACCTCTTTTGGTAAAGTGAACTAATTGGTCCTTTACAAAAAGGGTCATTTCCGCCTTTTTTGTCTCCACACGGAGAGGATCCGTGTTAGGATCATAAGGTGGGGGGCCGCGGGGTGCCTCGGCAGGGGGGTTGGGTGCCCCGGCGTTTATGGCCTCATCTACCGAGGGGGATGACGAATCCGGCATGGGCTCGAGAAGCACACGCTCGTCGAAACTGTTACATGTGCTTGAGTCCGATAATGGAACCTGTTGTGATGGGCCTACAACAAGATTTTAACTTTCCGAATCCACTTGTCGCCTTCCCGAGGAAGGACCGACGTCCTCTACGGGATCAGGGCTTCGGTCTCGTTTTCTAGAAGTGGGCTCCCCTTCGATGCCCTGCCCCTGACCTTCTGAATCAGACGGCAGGTCGAGGTATTTTTCCCAACCGCCAGAGTTACCCACCGAATCTGACCCCGCGGGCATCATGCGAAGAGGACCCACTAGTACTTCTGAGACTGCGGCTTCTGTAATGAGGCCCTTCGTAAAAACCCCTATGGCCAAGGTAATACACACACACACACACACACTGGGCAAGATATGATTAGGTTATTGTCATAAACGAATCAAGATGACTAACTTATTTAGGGGCTGTTTGGCAGCCTCTTAATCAGCCTCTTAATGGTTCAGATGTCTGAATGGTTCAACACTTAATGGTTCAGACTCTTTGTTTCGTGAGCACATGTCTGAATGGTTAAGAGATTTACCTCTGAATAGTTAAGCATCATACTAATGCTGAATGGTTAAGAGGTCTAATGCTGAATGGTTAAGACATATTATCTAAATTAGTCAGACATTTATCTTTAAATAGTTAAATTATATACTAGCTCTTAATGGTTCAGATCTCTTAATGATTCAACATTTAATGATTCAGACCTCTTATTGGTTCAGCACTTAATCATTCAGAAGTTGCCAAACAGCCCCTTAGTTAGTTGGGTTAGTTCTTGTTACTCAACCAACCCTTCACTACCATTACATAAAGAATGAATATCACCAAGAAGCCAATCTTTAAGTATTCCTTCGAAGAAAATGGTTATGACAAGAATCCGTTGGCGATTTTTTGTCAGAAATATGGCCATGAGTAATCTTGTTTTCGGATCCAACTAATCATCTTTTAAAGTTTTAGCGAAGGAATACCAATAGATCTTTTAAAGTCGTACCACATATTATAGGTGGGCAAAAAAATCGGTTTGGGTTTTCAAACCGGTTTGTAGCCCGGAACTGATTTGGCCCAAAACTAATTCCAACCCGATCCCAACCGGCAGTTCCACATCGGTTCAGCCAGTGTTCCTTCAAAGTGGCTTTTAACCTAGTTCGATTCCCAAACCGGTTTTACAACTAGCCGTTATGTAACGGTTATATAGCCGTTTTTTACCGTTGGATCCAATTTTTTATCGTTTCTTGGTGCTTTTTTTTTATCACAATACCCCTTTGGGTTAGTATAAATATATAGTGGATGTTTTGGTTAAAAATGAACAATATAAAACGTTCTCTACTTTCAAAATTCTAATAAACGATCAATAGTTTCTTGCATTAAAAAAACTCTCAAATGGGTTCAACAAGTGCTCAATGATCAGTTTGTTGTGATGCGTCTTCAAGCAACGTGATGGTAGCAATCCTTCCTACGAATAGGAACCCCAAAATGTGATGCAATTACGATTTATGTCAAATGTCTAGCGGCCCGAACAAACCTCATTACAAGTTTTGCAATAAATTTTTTAAACGATGCAAACACAACTTTGAAAAACCACATTTTGTTGAAATATTGCAAGGCGTTGAAAGGTGGACCATCTCGAGGTCAACCTTCGATGACAAGCGAGGTAAATGTATGGACTTATAATGTTGACTCGGTACGTAAGCAAATGACGCATTTTGTAATTCAAAAAAAGTTGACATTCAAACATTTCAACATCGAATGTTTGACTCGACTTATTCAAAGAACTCTCAACTGCATTATATCAATGTAAGTTGTGCTACTCTTTGAATAGATTGTTTAAAAAATGAGAAAAACTCAAAATAAATAATTTCTTATTTTGAAAATTTAAAAACCAGTGTTAACTTTACTTGTGATGTTCGGTCTACTCCACATGGTTCATCAGACTCTTACATTTGTGTCACAGCCCAATGGGTACAACTCGAAACGAGCCAAATGATGAAACGTATGAATTTGTTTGAATTGTTTGATTATCCTTACACTGGTGAGAATTTATTTTATATTTTATACAAAGTTATTATAGCATATAAACTAGAAACTAAACTTTTTTCAATACTTTTTGATAACGTGTCATATAAAACGTTTGCTGTCAAACAATTAAAATTAAAATATAAACCGATTTGTAACGGTGTTTTTTTCCATAATAGATGTGTAGCACATTGTAAATTTAAATGTTCAAGAAGGTTTAAAAATGACCGAGCCAATCAAAGACGCTTTTCAAGAAATGTTACGTGATATTTTTAGCTCCAACAAAAGATATACTTGCTATCAAAAATTCTATTAGAAAACGAATGTAAATGTTTAGGTCCAAATTGAGATATATCTACAAAATGAAACGAAAGTTATAACATGTTTGAGAAGATTATTGAACAATATATAGCCTAATAGCGTTTGATAATATTCTTGTGAATCATGGTTTGGCTACACCATTTTCTCTATCGAGTTGTATTACTATCGAGAAAATAACTAAAATGATTCATATTTTTAAAATCGTAACTACTTACTTATCGAAAGTTTATTATCCCACAAGTACTTGGTATTTAACCAAATATATTTATTAACTTCAAAATTAAGTGAATTATCGTATAAAGGGCCACCTTTTTCTAATATGATACCACTAATGAAAGGAAAACTAAAAAATTATTTTAAAAAAATGTCTACGGTTATTACATATTCTGTCACGTTAAACTCTTGCTTAAACAAAAGAGAGGTTAAAACTTTATTGGAAAAAATAACTTATGATTTAAATTTATTGGATAACGACCCGTATTATAATCAAAAAGTAAAAACTTTTTTAATAAAAATATCTAATATGTTAGATGTTTATGCCATTAAATGTGGTATATCATCAAACATTCGTGATACAATGAGAAATATGACGTTTACAGGAAGTTCAAGTGATCCAATTTATGATCAGTATATTACTAGATGAAAACACTAAACGACAAAAGGGTAATGCCCCGAGTAGCAAACATAGGAGGTATGATGGTATGGATTATTTTGCATAAGATTTTAAGAACAATGATGTGTTGGCTTGGTGGAAAGGTAAGAAAGATCCATTTTTGATCCTAGTTGTCATGTTCTGAGATTTACTAACCGTCTAAAAATCTATGATAGCTTCGGAATATGCTTTTTTTCTTTTAGTGGCAAAACTATATCTATACGGAGAACAAGACCCACTCATCCCACGGTCGAGATGTAAATTTGCTTGAAAGATTATTTGGATACAACCGAAAGAATTCAAGATAAAACCTCACTCGAAGGCAAACTAGAATACGAAACCGAGATATATAAGGACGAGGTAGAAGGTGGCTTGACACTTGGAATGACCAAAGACGGAGCCGCGTTTGATGAATACTCACGTGCTAGTTCCGGCTCCGGGGGCAAAGATTAAACTCTTATATTGTTTGTTTTATTTAATTGTGTTTTTGTTAGATAGATAAATATAATGTTAGGAATTGTAACTTTTTTTCAAGTTGTAACTTTTTAATCTTTAATATAAATTTGTAAAATTTAAAATATAAAGTTTGTAAGTTTTTAATCTTTATAAAATTAAGCTCTTACAAGTTTTAAAAAAAAAATAAATATAAAGTTCATAACTTTAAAATTCTTAAAATCAAATAAAAGAAGAGAACTTGTAGTTACTTTATTAGTTATATTATGAATGCTTTATGTATATTATAATATCTTAATTAGTATTAAGTAATCAAATTATATACTAAAATGATCTTTGATGACACTAAAATCACAAACATATACAAAATCCTCAGTTCCTACTAAAATGAATTATAAGTAATAAAATAGTATGAAACCAGATACCAAACCGACACAACGAAATGAATACTACCAATATTGTGAATCATCTCCTTAGGTTTCAGGACAACCACATGTTACTTTGTTAAAAGAGATACATAACATTTATGAAAATAGATTGATGAAACCATTATTGTTATGCCCATGATATCTCTATTCCATCCAACGGTGCATTTATTGATGAAAATGAACTTGTTGGCCCTTTAAATTCATGCACCCAATAACACTCAAACCCACAACAGATAACTAACCATCACTCCACTGAGTCAGTGAGTTCACTAGTTATTGAGGCTACGATGAGGTCACCAATGTTATGCATTGCAGCATATGCAATTCTTGTGATGATCTTGGCTCAAACCTCGGTGACAACCGCCGTTACATGCTCGCCAAATGAGCTAGCCCGTGTCTTTCATCATTCACATCAGGTACCCCACCATCTGCAGCATGTTGCACCAAGTTAAAGCAGCAGAAACCATGCCTATGCGGTTACATTAAGAACCCATCCTTGAAGCAGTATGTTACTTCTCCTAATGCCAAGAAGGTCGCGAGCGCTTGTCGGGTTCCCATACCCAAGTGCTAACTTGATAGAATGGATCAGATTATCTGAATACCACGCGTATGTTATGAACTACTATTGATGCACTATATGTATGTGTGTACCACTAGTGTTTTGTGCTAGCTGTTCTAAATTACTTGAAGATGGATGTTTTAGTTGTTTAGAGCTAGCGGCTTATATATATGTCTCTCTTGGATCTATTGGCTCTATATGTATGTTAATTAATTTAAATAAAACTGAATGATTAAAGTTTGTTTTTAAATAACTGTTAATTTATTTTAAACAGTGTTGTAAAAATCGTTTTGCGCTAGTCGGAGGATGGGGTACCAACTTGCGAATAACCGGGATTAATCGGTTTGGAATTTATATATATATTTTTCACTTTTATATATAAATACACACATTTTCATATATCAATTTAATAAAAAAGTTATGTTTTATATATAAATACACGGATTTGGCCAGAATTTTCAAGTTTAAGCCGGAATTTACAATTTTTGGCTGGGATTTTTGAAGTTCGCCGACAAGTCGCAAGAATCTCGCCGGAACCCTACCGGAATTTTGCCGGAATCACATATTTTTGTGCTATTAAGACCGCCTGTTGATCGCCTAGCGATTAATTGACCGATTAGCAAAAGCTACTAGGTTAATTTCCGATTAGTCGCCAATTAATCGGCAATTAATCCGATTTTTGCAACACTGCTTTTAGATCAAAATAGAAGGCAAACCGACAAGAAACTACACAACTAATTATTTTCAAAGTAAGTGAATCGAGATATATATACTTGTTTGAGATATGTGATTAGGTTCTGCTGATAAACGACTCAAGACGACTAACATGTTTACTTAGTCATGTTGGTTCTAGTTAACTCGACCAACCCTTCACTACCATTATAAAAAGATTAGCAACGATATCGATAGGCCTTTACCAACTGTTTCTGAACATTTATTGAATGGATTTTTTGTGTGATCCGTTGGCAACATGTTTCTAGAACTGAAGAAGAATTTACAATTAAAATTTTCTGTTACGTGGAAATTGAACATGACTGTTACCTCAAAATTGCATTACTATCAAATTATAAAAACTACTATAATTATAAAATAAGTTGTCGTTATTAACTCGTGTCGGGCTTGGTTTTAGTAATGTCTCGTATGATGTAACTACCAATTTAATCTTATATATATTTAGAAAAAAAGGAAGAAGAAAAACACTGACGCTTTGTTGAAATTTCAACAAAGAGAAGAAATCTGACTCGTATGTAGAAAATTCAACAACATAATGACCGCAAAGAAAAATATTTCTATTATAGATTTATAAATGCAATTATTAAGAAGTTAACTCATTTATCTCAGTATCCTACTTTATGCATTGGATCTGGTCTACACACACAACAACATTTACGATTAATGCATATATTTTAATTATATATACATACTAGCTTAATATCTCGTGTATTACATGATTTGAATAAATAAAATATTAAATAATTATTAATAAAATTTAATGAATTATAAAATAATCTTATAATAAAAGATATGATTAACATTACATACGAGTAATAAAAGAACGGGCATTTTATAAACTTTTATAAAATGAGGTAAAATCTAAATTGTGTACCGATAAAAGCATTGCTGAACTACAGGGTTATCGTGAACATAATCACAAATTAGCAGCTAAAATCAAAGAAGAAAAATAAAATATGAGATGTTTAAAAGATAAATCAAATGTTTTGAAATTAAATCAAATCTCTCATCTCTGACATTGAAAAATTACATGGAGAAAAGTATATTTTTGCAGCTGAAAATAATCAATTAACTAAAAAGTTAGCCCAATCTAAAGCTGAGCAATCAGTTACTGAAGTGAAACTTGAAAAGTTTCAACTATCTTCGGCTAACAACAGATGCTTGATTCACAGAAGGAGCATAATGATATGACTAGGATTGGACACAACTCATGTCCACCATCATATAATGACAACTACACTGTCATGCCTGAGTTTGTCACTCTGTCTGATAAAATTGAACCTAAAACTATTGAACCTAAATCAATAGTAACTCAAATCACTAATGTGTTTATATTGAAATAAATAAGGAGAAAATTATGTTAGGTCATTCTATCAAAATCAAAGAGCACTTAGACAAGACAGTGAATGTCATAAAACCAAAAAGCCCTGTCAAAGCTATAGTGCCTTTTGTGAAATTTGTTATTGAAATTTTCAAAGAAAAAAAGAAAACAGAAGTCTCAATGAAACTTTCTACTGAAAGTAGTTCTGATTATGAGATCACATCTCCAAAGAATTCAATCAAATCAGACAATGTTTCATTGCAAATAAAAACAAAATTTCACTGGTTGCAAAAACAAAAACCAAGTTTGACTTACAATCTTCAAAACCAAAGCAAGGAGTTGGTTTTGACAATTGTAATAAAGAACATGTGGATCAACTGGAAAGGGATGTAAGAACGGTAAGGAAGCATAAACAATCTAGGAAGATCAAACCTAGTAGTGTTGTGAAACAAACTACTAATCAGACTGTTATTGCTTCCTCACCTACATCAAAGGTTGAGTCTCACTTGAAAACAGGTAAATCTACTGAGGCGTCAACGTCAAGATTAGCATCAAGAGACAAACACAGTATTTTGACATGTGTGAAATGTCCAATCACAATACAGATGAGTGTTATTTCAATCAATATTGCTCAATCTGTGACATGAACAATCATTCAACCAAAAACTGTTATTTTAACAAATATTATTCAGATTGTAATATGACTAATCAAAATATATCTGATTATTTCTTCAAGCATAAAGGGTTGAGGAGTCCTCAAAACAAGCCCATCTCACCTATTTCATCTGTGAAAACCAAAATAAGAAATCATTTTCACAATAATCTATTCAGGACTCCTAGTTCTGATAATAATTTGGGAAACATAAAAGAGTTAGAGGAAAATTTGAAAAAACAAATATCACAACATTAGACAAACACATGATCTTCATAAATAAAAAATGATGTTTGATAGTAAAAACGGGTCAAATTTCTTAAAAGAAATAGGGACCAAAGGTTTCAATATTCCTCTGACTCTTCAACTGAAATTAATGAGATGAAACAGGCAAGATATCATCAGAAATCACCAAGAACTCCTCCCTCTAAGTCACAGTTTAGAGGAAAGCATCAAGAAGTAACTATCATGGATAGAAATGGGAAGCCCAAGACATCATGGCTTGGGTTTCACATTTTAATTAGTTCTTTTGTGCTTGCAGGGTCATCCATATAGGTCCAATAGCTTATGGTACGTGGATAATGGATGCTCCCGACACATGACTAAGATCGTTCCCTTCTTCATGACTTCAAGCATATACAATGAACTACTGTGGCATTCGATACAGGTTCACAAGGTGGCAGAATTACTGGTGAAGGATCTGTGACAAATTGAATGCTGAGCTTTGATTGAGTGAACTACTGTGAACAACTGAATTTCAATCTACTTAGCGTGTCTCAGATCTGTGACAAGAAATATTCAACTCACTTTACTGACACTCATTGCTACATTCTGAAACCATGATTTCAAATTCCTGAAGAATGGGTTGTCTTGAAGACCCCGAGGAATAATAAGACCTATGTCCTAAACCTTAATTCTACTACACCGAAAGAAGAAACATGTCTTATGTTAAAAGCATCTGTTGATGAGTCACAGGTTTGGCACAAACGTTTGGGACACACTAATTTAAAAGAACATGAACAGATTGGTTAAGGGAAACTATATGATTGGTGTACCCCAAAAAGAAATCCATTTTATTGACCACTATTCAGCGTGTCTCAAAGGGAAACAACACAAGTCTTCCCATAAGCCAAAGTTGGTGAACACAAACAATTCCCCATTGAAGCAACTTCACAAGGATCTTTTTGGACCAACTCATGTTATGAGTATTGGAAAGAAACAATATTGTTTGGTGGTCATTGATGACTTTTCCAGATTCACATGGGTCTGCTTCGTACTTCATAAAAACGAAGCGTCCCAATTAATAAAAGATTTTATCACAAGAATTGAAAACCAACGTGATCACAAAGTCAAAACAATAAGAAGTGATAATGGGACTGAATTTAAGAATGAGGATATGAGTTCATTTTGTACAACCAAAGGCATCACTTATCAATTTAGTGCAGGTAGAACTCCTCAACAAAATGGGTTAGCTGAAGGCGAAATAGAGCACTAATTGAAGCAGCATGAACAATCTAGCCGATGCTAAACTGCCAATCACCTTTTGGGTAGAGGCAATTAACACATCATGCTTTGTGCAAAATAGAACTCTGATAGTAAAAGAAAGCAACAAGACTTCTTATGAACTTCTCTTTCATAAAAAACCATTTATTGGATTTTTCAAGTCATTTGGTAGTCTTGTCTCAATATTAAACACCCGACACTATTTGGGAAAATTTTCATCAAAGTCTGATGAAGGATTTTTTGTAGGTTATTCTTATGTTTTAAATGCTTATAGAGTGTTTAATCCCAAATTAAATATCATTGATGAATCTACAAATATTCAATTCAAGGGACACTCTTTTCCTAAATCAACAAATGGTCTCGACTGGTTGTTTGATATTGACTTATTCACAAAATATTTCGATCAATTTCACTTGTCTGATGCAAGAAACCTACATTCAGCTAAACACTCTTCAGGAGTAGAAAGAAGAGATGACTTTCCAATGATCCCTCCAACATCTGCTAAGCTACTAAATGAAGATGTTCTACTGCAAGCTAATCCTATCAGACAAACATCTCAACATCAAAGTGTTTCAATTGAAGCTGGTCCTAGCACATTTCCATCTCCTTCAGAAGAACCTTTAACTGAAGTCAGAACTTAAAATCAAGCTACTCCTCCGGTTGAAACTGAAAGAACATCAAATGATGGGAGTAATCAAAGTGCTGCTGATGTTGAAGTAGGAACAGTAACTAACTTTGAATATTTCCATAATTCTCCCACAGTTCAAGATGAAGGTGCCTCTTACCAAGATGATTTGAATGTCTCCAATCTTAATTAAATCATTGCTGGTGACTCTATTCCAACCACCAGAATACACAAGAATCATCTAGTGGAAAGTATTATTGGTGAACTCAATGAGAGGGTGACCAGAAGCAAGTCAAGCAGTACCAAAAAATATTAAAGATGCTCTTTAAGACAACAATTGGATTGAGGCAATGCAAGAAGATTTGCTACAATTCAAGTAACCTGGTCAAGTAAGTTGTAAAAAAATTCTACCATGCATTATATGTGACTCCGTCACTATCTGGTCCGTCAATTGACTCGGAATTCGTTAACTCTCTTTTCGTGTATTTATTATTTTGCGTAATTATTATGTTTTCGAACCAAATCTCGTCGTATCTCTCTTTCGTGCCAACCTTAATATTAACTAATGCTAATAATATAAAATTTATTTTATTATTATTATTACCGTAATTATTATTATTATTATTATTATTATTATTATTATTATTATTATTATATTGTTATTATTATTAAAATTAAAGTCCGGGGTTTAAACGGTAATTCAACTAAACTTGAGGGAATAAATAATCTAAAGTTGAGGGGTTAGAGTGTAAATAATTATTATATATAAAAAAATTTGTTACGGACAACCCTAAGTTGCCGTCTCCCACACCGTGCAACCGTCGAGCCCTCCGACGATTGAACCACCTTCGCCACCATTTCGTCGTCATTGATTGCCGCCGTCTCACCGATCAGCCTCTCTGCAGGTACCCGACTCGGTTAGACTTTGTTTTGTTTCGTTTCGTGTCGTTTGGGTCGAGTTATCGTCTCGGTTGTTTCGGGTTTGATTCGTATGTGTATATATGTATGTTTGCTCTATGTATATATATGTGTATGCATTCGTATGTTGTATGTGTATATTGTGTGTGTGCGTTGGTTCGGTATGTTGTATATGTATATATATGTGATGGGTGTATGTATATATCCTTTGCGTGTGTGTTGGTTTGTATGTATGTAAACCTATTTGCGTGATTTGTATGTATGTATATGTGTGTATGATTTGTATGTATGCATATATGTGTGGTCTACGGTTGTATACATGCATATATTGTGTGTGCCGTGTGTGTGCTTAGTGTGTGTTGTGAGTGTGTTTTTAGTGCAGTGTGTGTGTTGTGTGTGTTGTGTGTGTTGTGTGTGTTGTGTGTGTAGACATTATGGAGTGGATGGTGTGTGTGTTGGCAAGCGCTGCTATGCATTTTCCTTGTAAATACATA